>VZRS01014895.1:2738-24750 GCA_013398055.1 Ifrita kowaldi
CGCTGGGGCTCGCTCGCCCGCCCTTTTGTCGGGGCCATGGAGAAAGAAAACCGGTTTAAATTGTTCATGCCGCCGCGCCTGAGCGCTGGGCAGGTGTCTGCGGGCAGATCCCAGGTGAGCGCTCGGCCGCCGGGCCGCTGAGGGCGGCCCACCCGCCCCCGGCCGCCCCCTCGGGCTGTGCTGCTCTGGAGGCCGTGGCTGACAAGGGGGCAGGGGGAAAGCGCGGAGGCCCTTTCCCGGGGACACGGGGACAGTTCTGTGCCCGGGGAGTGCCCCGGCAGAGCCCCGAGCTCGAGCACACACACAGGGCACGGACGGGACGGCTCCTGCGCTGGACTAATTTCTGTGCATATGCCTAGACTGGTGCCGGGGTACCATCTTCAGTTTGAATTTCAAAGACTTCAGCTTTTTTTTTCTATCAACACTGAAGGGAGTTATCTTCTCGAGCATCTGCTCTGTGTAATGACTGTACATCAGCGATGATAAATCCGCGTTTGATACGGGTAATTCAGCACAGAGAGTGAGCAGTGCCCCACTCAGGTGCTCACACTGGCGTTGATGTCTTGTTCTCACCAGATCAAGTGTGCAGTCAAAACGTTGTGTCCCCACACTGAGTTATTGGAAGTCAACAAGTTATTTTTTCATGTCGAGGCTCCTGATGAAATATGTTGAGATTCAAACGGGATATTCTGACAGCAGATGAGTTACGCTGTTTACAGGACGAACTTCTGTGACTTAAAAACCTTGTAAAATTATATTTTCATGCTGAAACATAATCAGATAGGTGTAGAACTGCCCTTGGAAGTAAAGCAAAAAACAGATATCAACTACTGGTCTTCAAAAAAGTAATTTGGCTTCCGGAGTCCTTTACCATGCACCAGTGCACAGACAAGCAGGAGCTGCTGAGTTCCCTGCATTGAAAGCTTCCCCTTTGGCCAGAGTCTATAAAGCAAACTGCAAAAGATCCGCAGTTCTATGAACCAGTGTGAAGTAAGAAACAAGCGAGTTCCAAAGCCATGACCAATACCTTGGGCTTTGAAAATTGTAGGCAGCTACTTTATTAATGAAAAATTCTTTTTTCACGTCATCTGTAGCGGGGGTTTTTCTGGATTTGATAATCCTTCTGTACAAATCAACCCATAAGAAACTAATTTTGAAATTTGTGCAGGGTTTTAACAAATACTCGGATGATGATTTTAAGTTGCCATTCGATATGTCGAACCGTGGCGAAATCACTGATTCAGGTAAGACTAAAATAAACATTTGCCATGCATGTTCTTTAAATTTTTTTAATATTGTCAAGTTTTAATTTTTGTGAGTAGTCTCACGGTTTCATATCTGTAGCACTGTTAAATACAGTTTCAGTGTTACTTTTTTTAGAAATACATTGATCAAAATCTCTTCATGTTTCAGATACGATTTCACAGCAAGTAAAACTTTGCTCTGAAGTAGATGAAGAGGTCAGCTAAGTATCAACTCTGCATATCTAATTTCTTGGGTTCTTTTAAATTTCTTCCCAAACAGTGCCTAAAACGTTATTCAGTAGATATTTCAGTGCTAAAGGAAGTAGTCAAAAGGGAATAATGTTTTCTGTCTCCTGTTTAAAGCTGAATCACTTAGAGGAGATATATGTGATTTAGTGAATGTGCCTGGAGACAAATCTTTAAAAATTAAGGTGATTCGAAGATTGTTTGTTGTAGTTGTTTTTTCTTTTTTTGAAGTGTCTGTGAAGTCTGCAAGTTTTAATCAGGGTAGGATTTAAACACTTAAGTATCCTTGTGGAGCTGGTTCTGAATAGTCTCTTGAGAGGCAGGAGGATTGAAGTCAGAGTATTCTTTGGAAAAAGTAGATTATCCCAATTGCCTTGTCTGGCTTTATTTTATCTGTAAAACAATGAATTTAGTGGTTTCCTCAAGCATTGGATTCTTTTCACAGCATCTTTACCAGCATATTACTGCTTTAGCACAACTCAGTAAAGCTTACTTTTTTGCAATAGCTTCTGTACTTTCCAGCTACAAAATGCTTTTTGCTGGCACAAAATAAAACACATTTCTTACACTCCTCCTGCTGATTTTCATATCCCTGACAACTAGACTTTTTTTAATCCTAGCAGCTATTAAAGTCCCATCAGGACTGCAACAATATCGTGATGCTGCCAAAACAAGGATGGAGATAGGGGGCATCGTAAGTAACCAAACTGCCCTGTGGGCTCATGTGCTGCTCTTACCTGCCTCTAACACTGGTCCAGCACTGCTCATACAGCGCTTTCAAGGTGTTCTGAGAGCACAAGGGTGGGTGGTTTTTCTTCCTGCTCCGTAGATGCCTTATTGGCAGTATCACAGGTACTGTTGGACAAAGTCTATGAAGCTGCTTTTACTTAACTCAGCAGTGTCTGTCAGAAGGAGAGGAAAGAAATGATGTGAAGAACCTACTTGAAGGAATTTTGGTTCTACTGATAATTCTGGCAAAACTTTTATTGATTTTGGTGGACTGCAATTATCCATGTCGTTAAGACCATCTATTTGGTGATGTCTGAAGGCAGTTTGGGATATTTCATTGTGTTTGTGTCTCCTATGTGCTCTGTAATGCCTTTTGATACATACATAGTGGGTGCACAAAGATTTAAACTTCAGCTCCTGATCATATATAAGCTTATATCACCATCTGTGGAAAAATATTACTCTTGTGATGTTTCTAAGAGATAAATATGTTATTTACAACAGTATTAATTAAATAGTATTTGAGATTAAATTGTGGAACCCGTTTTAATAGAATACAGAAAAAACAAATGAATTGTTCTCAAAACTCTACAAAGAGGCTGAGAAGATCAAGCAGTGGAAATTGACTGTGGAATCAGAACTAAACCAGAAAGAAAGAAAACTCCAAGAAAATACAAAGATTATTGAAGCACAGAAGAAAGCCATTCAAGAACTGCAGGCCAGTATTGTATAATATACATTGAATAGGTGAAGTTAAGTGCTTCCTGATTTATTATGACAATATTATTCATACAGTTAAATATTAAAGAATGTTACAGTTTGGTTTGTGCCTTGAGAAAATGGTTATTTTGAGGTGTGTGCACCTGTCCCATGTGAATGTGTGTATACCTGTAAGTGTCTCAGTTGCTGGTAAATTATTGTTCATTACTACGTCTTTCATGCAAAAGATGACTCAGCGTGTTATACCAGGTAAAACAGACTTCTCTCTACTGATGCCCAAAATTACTTTTTCATGTGGGATTTGAGAAGTCAAAGTGTATTTCTAATATATTTTTCAATAACAGTGTCTTTTTGCATTTGTTCCCTATGAAATTAGTTTGAAAATGAAAAACTTCGTTTAAAACTGGAAGATGAGATATGTGAAAATAAAGATCTCTTGAAAGAGTAAGTAATACAACCAAATATATATTTTTGTGGTGAAAATAATCACTTTTCATGTGGGCCATTTCATATAGCTGCTAAATTGTGAAGGTCATTTACATTGTTACTCCTTAGGTACATAAAGTACTGTGCACTCCTGTGAAAACATACGGTATTTTTCCCTCCTTTAGAACCACTGCTTCGAGGCATCTGTGTAATCTGCTCAAGGAAACCTGCACTCATTTCACAGAGAAGACCAGCAGATGTAAATGCTTTTTTATTTTTGATTTATGAGGGTAAATGTACTTCTAGCTTGCTCTAAATTCATGAACGGAAAAAAATTCTTGTGCTGTTCCAGATACGTTCTCCCGTTGAGATCAACTGGATGGCTCTTAAAATGAGAAGTGAATTTTAAGTGGCTCACAAAATTAGAAGTGAAGCCACAGGTCTAACACACGTTTGCTTTGTAATGCTGAATCCAGAGGATTTTTGAAGCCAGTGTAGTTGTTTGCTGAAAGGTTCCAAGCCTGGGAGCTGTTTGGGTGCCTAAACACTGATACAGGTTTGAGGCAGTGTCAACACCCCTGATTAGCCACTGGCAGCCACTCCATAGCAGTGCAGGTCTCTCTCACTCAGCCCATTGAAGGTTTTCACTCCCATCCAGATACTGTGAATATATTAAGACATACGAAGTGGCACTTCATGCCTGTTTTTAGGCAGTAGAATGTACTCTAAATGCCCAGCATTCTTTTAAGAAATTTCCAGAGCTGGCATTTCCTATTTGGAGCAGTTACACATTTGTGGGGAAAAAAGGTCTCAACCCCAAGGCACAATGAGTAACGAGAATTCTTCTCATGAAACTGAACAAGCCAAGACACTTGGGTAACTTTATGAAGTTTAAATTCTTCAGGTTTTAAAACATGTTCTTGATTGGGAGTTCTACTTTATATGCAATTTAGAATTGTTATTATAATCTTTAAAATTTTACTAACTTGATCCTGGATACTTAAGACGTGTCTATTTCTTTTTAGCCTTAGTTCTAGGAACACCTGTATATAGATGTACTGTTCTTTTTTGATAGCTGTGTTTCTTACTGTTCTCTTCTACAATTGTTTTCTTAGGGAAAAGTATCAATTACAAAAGTGAAAGGAAAGAAGGAAAATACAGACATGGAGTTGTTGTTGCAATTTTATAATGGCAGTTCTGTGGCCATAGATATCTCTGCTGATCGGAAGAAATTCAGTGCGAAACCCTACATTACAGTTTATAAAATAGTAGCAGTTTTGATATGTTATTATTCAACAACATAAATACTGTAAGAATTAACATAGTTACATAAATTGATCCAAAATTACACTTCTCACAGAAAAAAGTATACTGGGAAGGAAATTTAAAAGCTGAGCTTGCTTAATATTTCAACGAAATATACATTTTCCCTAGATTATATGACTTTTGGCACCCTGTTTCACAATGACTTGTTTTAATAAGAAAAGAGTTGATAATTCCTTTTTTAATTCATTATGCTGATTAAGCATAATGACTTGGACAGCTGGCATTCTTTTTCAAAAGAAAAACTTGTATGTTCTTACTTTGATAGATGAACAGGAAAAAGAAGAAACAATGCGACTGTATGAGGAGCTTCATAGCAACATAGAAGTAAGTGACATAGCTTGATAAAAGGAATGTGAGTTATGTGGATATGCTGAGCTGAGTTACATGTTTGTGTTTGGATACTCTTTGTATCATCGTGTGTGTGATGCAGGAAGTCAGGTTTTCAGTCCCTTTCAATAATTATTTTTGTATTATATCAAGCACATTCACTGGAGAAGGTGCAGCAGTGTGTGGGATGTAGATCCATGTGATATGTGTAATATGTGCTTAGTGCAGGGTGACTGCCAGAACTTCTGTCTTCTTTTAGGACTCCATTTCACCTACCTGGTGATTTCTCAGAGTGGCTGAGGTTGGCAGCAGCCTCTGGAGAACTTCCAGGGTTTCCAATATTGAACTTCAAATATTAAATTTTGTTTTTAGAGAATGACAGTGGCATTTGAAGAGCTTCGTGTGCAAGCAGAGAATGACAGATTGGAAATGAATTTCAGATGTGAGAATTCTGTTTATTGTGTTTATGCTGCTGGCTTAACAATTCTGTACTTCATAGCTTTTAATACAGATGGCAGTGTCGGCAGACAGATGTGAAGTGCTCAAATGGTGGGCAGGTCACATTGAGACACTGGGACCCTCTTTTATTCATGCTGCCTGTATTCACTGCCTGGCCCCTTCTATTGTTGTTCCACTGGGCCAGATTTGGAACTTTATTTTTCAAATGGGCACTCAAAGTCCAAGCTTTGACTGTGAAGTACAGTCTAGAGAGCAATGCTTATTTGATGTAGTTAGTTTATTTAAATGATAATGCACTAGTGTATAGCTACAGAAACTTTAACTAAATGCTCTCACTCTATATGTATAGGCTACTATGTTCCTTTTTCATTTTCACATGTTCTTTTCTGTTAGTTTCTTCTAACAAACATGGAGTAATGGACTAATTCTGTGGAAAGCTGGCAACAAAAGATATTTTGATTATAAAATCAAACATTGCCTCAACAGTTACTCTTAGGAAACAAATTGTACAGCTGTACAATTACAAGCAATTTTAAACTGGAAGTTGTATTGAACTTGGAGTATATTTCAGCTAGAATGTTAACTATGGATATTACTGTATCTTGAAAGTAAAAGAAGAACAAGAAAAAGTGGACAAGTTTGAAAAAGAATGCAAACTGGAAGTCAGTCAGAAGGAAAAGCAGGTTTGCTCAATTTTACCATCTAATATGTACAGCTTTATTTGTGATTAAGGGGCAGTGCAAGAGCCGAGGAGTGTTTCTGGGCATTAGTAAAAAAGACAAAAATAACAGCTGAAGCTGCATTTAAGTCAGATTCTGCTAAGTTTAGTGACATTTCAGTACCTTTAGTCTACTGGAATTCATGGTTTGGTTTTGAACTGGAGAACTTTATTTAGAGTAACGTGAGTTGATCAATATTTGGCGAAGATCAGCAGCTTTATCTAACTTGAATGACAGCAGTATGTCTGCTTATCATACCTGGGGTACAAATGAAAATGAGTATCTGTCCCTTTTCCAGACTTCATTATGATATTTCTTTTATTTTGCTAGATTTCAGCTCTTACCATACAGAGAGATGAAAAAGATAGTGTAATAAAAGACATCAAGGATCAGCTGCAGAAATCACAAAATAAGATTGCTGACTTAATAGAAGCAAAATGTAAGAGTTCTGTCTGCTAAGTTTAAATGTAATTGTTTATAGAAGCGTCGGAAACAGGATCACGATACTTTTATTCTGTTACTGGTCAGCAGCAGAATTTTGGGGCCTTGAAGGCCTTATTTTTGTTTGGAACAGAAGCTGCTCATGTGGGATCAGGACTGGCAGGGTAGTTTTTAGGGTGAGTCAAGCAGTGAGAGCTTTTGAAGATTGCAAGGGGAAAATACATTGTTTGAGTTTTGCAAATTTACAGTCAGGCAGGTGCCACTTACTTACTTTTCAGAACTTGATTTTCAATATTTTTAAGCCATCTATATTCAAAGTATTTATAGTATATGGTATCAGTACCTTTGGTCTATGTTAAATTCTATAAATGTATGTCATTTTACATTTTTAGCAGCATTTTTTAGTAAATACCCTATTTTTTAAAATATTAACATACATATTTTTTGCTTAGTACATGAAGAAGAAATGTTAAAGGAATCCCAGGTTAGTCAAGAACATTTGAGGGCAGAGCTGGAAGAGGCTAAAATTTCATTGCAAAAGGCAGAGGTACACCTTGTTTATAGTTTTACAGTATAAGTAGACTAGATGAGTATTTGCATAAATAATTATGGATACTTTAGATATGAAACATCTGTAGCTGTTTGCTGCAAAACATGCTTAGAAATTATGTATTTTTTGAAGGTTACTCAAAAGAGCTTAGAAACCGAATTCCAGACTACAGTGAAAACATTAATTCAGGTCACCGGAGAAAAGGAAGCACAGCAAGAAGAATGTAAAAAAACTAAGGCTTTGCTTGCAGCCCTGACAGAGGAGTTTGAGACTTCTATTGCCAATTTGAAAAGCTTGCTGCAAAAAGAGCAATATAGGTAAATTAAAGAGTTTAAATTCAAAGAGTCATCTTACAGGTTGCAGTTCATGACAAAATCAAGAGCAATTGGAAATGTAGCTGAAATTTGGAGGTTTTTTGACACAGTGGTCTAAATGCAGAGAATTTAATGTATTTTTTAAAAAATTTGTGCTGGTCAATAATGGTCTATAAAAAAAAGTAATTTTTTGCCCCCTCCAACTTTGATAATTCTGTCTTTAAGAAATACAGATTTCTGTAAGTACGTATTTGCTTACTTTTGTGTCTACTGTTCTGAAGCTGTAAAAGTGAAATTTGGTATATATTGAAGGCAGCTATATCATGTGCCTGTTGAAAGGTAAATGTTCTTAAAGTTTCAAATGCAGTGCTTTGTACTATGCATTCAGGGTTTTTTAAATTGCCATTTTCTTAGATTAGAGAAACATGAAGACAATTCAAAGCTGCTTACCTTGGAGCTCCAAAAGAAGTCTGCTGAACTGGGTAAGGCTTGTAGAAAGGCAGAAAATGAGCTAGGCAGTAATAAAAATGTTTTATGCTGTTTTCTGGAAATGGACTGTCTCTATTGCTCGGAGAAAATATTTTACAGTACCTGTACCTGTCAGGAATGCTTAAATTTATTTTTACTCATCTGACTCCCTTTTCTTTGGTGGTCATTAGTACTGTCACCAGCCAAAGGGCAGTGCTATGCAGAGCTCCAATGGTAAGTCCATCCATGCATGAATTCTCATGGAAGTAATTTTGGTTTCCAACTAAAACCAGTAGCACTGCAGGTGCCAGGAGTGATTTCTGTAGCTTGTAGCAGAGATCAAACCCTCCCGTTAAGGTTTCTGTAGACCCTCCCCATGCTGGATCTGGAATGATGCTAGCAGGGGTTTTCTTTAAATACTGCGATATCCTGTGGTTTCTAGGGATGTGCTCCTTAGCCCCCAGAGTAAGAGATCTGCCTTCAGGACTTTTCCTGCTGTGCAGCACACGGCCCTAGATCTCATCTGACAGATGGGAAATGTAATTGGATGTCTCTGTATACATTGAGGGCATCTATAGAGAAGTGTTCAAAAGCAAACTGCTAATGCTTGTCTAGAGCAAGGCAAGATGAGACCTGTGAGAATTCCACACCAAACATGACCTTGGTGTTGAGTACTTCAAAAAATACCAGTATTGTGAATGTGCACGTAGAAAACAGTTGGAAGTTAGTAATAACTGGTTTCCTTTTTCAGCATATCCATGTGAGTACCTTCAGCAGTTCAGGTTTTTTTTTTTTTTCTGGAACAATGCATCAATACTTGGAGAATACTCTGGTCTTACAGTCCATGGTTTATTTGAAGCCGTAATTGTGGAGCATATAATAGGCTCTGGATTTTATTTAAGATAAATTTCAGATAAGTTTCTCTTCAGAAATGGATTTGCTAATGTCTTTCTTAATCCTTTTTTCAAGTCTACATTTAAATTAAGTCACAAATTAGCTTCACGGTTTCTGAACTTGATCCAACAAATTTTGAGAACTGGGTATTACAAAAGGATAAATATTTTATACTGCCTGCTAAATATGAAAAATTATTTCTGTTCCATTCATTTTACATTACATGTGCTGTAGAAGAGATGACTAAACTAAAATGTGACAAAGAAGTGCAACTTGAAGAGCTGTCAGAAACTCTGGTAAATGTTAATTTTATTAGTCTCATGGCATTTGCTCTTCATATGAAATTCCTCTTGCTTTCTAAGTATCTTAAATGCCATAAATAAACACAGTCTAGTCTACCTTAACATTTCTAGTAAACTTTCTCACACACAATTTCAGTCTTTTCTTTGAAGAAATTGTTTATTGCCACTGTTTTTCTTGTTGGCTGTGTTTTGGTCTTTCTTGTCTTCTATGTTTTTGGTTTTTCTTGTGTTCTATGTTTTGGTTTTCCTTGTCAAGATTTTTGGTTTTTTCCTTCTTCGTTCATGCCTATTCAAATGCCACTCCCTCTGGGTATAAAGTTTTCCCATTTTTTTCTTACTTACAGGAAGGTAATTAGCTCTGGCCCCTGTGAATCCTACTGTACTGTGACACAGGTCCATTTTCAGTCACAGAAGTCTAAGCTGTATGAAGTACACTCTTAATAGAGGTTTATTTTCATTATGATTTTATATTTACAAGTCTAACAGGAAACTGTATCAACTAAAGTTAAGATAGTGAGAAAGCAGGTGTGCATTTTACTGCGTCTTCTTGTTCATTATAATCTGTGCATTGAGTGTTCTGAACTGAGTTTCACTAATTTTCTAAAACAGGAAAATTGGAGGACTTCTACTGAAGAAGGATCTTGAGGCCACTGTAGAAAATTTGTAGAGACAGAAAAATTTGGAGAGAGAAATGAAAATGCTCTCCAAATCAGAGAAGTCTGAAAAAGGGCAATAGTTACATGTTTTTATAAATAGTGAAGTTACACATCGTAGCTTGTATACAAGTACATAAGAAATAGCACACAGAGCAGTGTCCCACCCTGAAGTGCTCTGCTCATAACAGTGACAGCAGATCCTCTGTCCTGTACAGAGGAGCCTTACTGTTGCCCCTTGCATTCCTACAGTAGCTGTACTAAGGATGAGGACACAGCCCTCTTGATTGCCTTTCTGTTCTGACATATACTACTGGATGTTTATTTAGTATTTTTAGTTTAGATGAATGCAAAAGCTAATGAAGTCTGAAGCAAATGTCTTTATTTAAAATTATATCCAAGGAATCTAATTTAGTAATTTTGCACATTAGTTAATTAGACTCACAGCAGGGGACATGTACAGCACCGGTATCAGAGTTCACTGTCTCTCACACCACTTCCATATCCCACCAGATATATGTAAGGATATAGTCTGGATAATCCATGACATGGGTGTTTGGTTCTTCTGAAAGCCTTGTGCTGTCAGTTAACGTCTGATAACTTTCATGAGTTGTAGTTGACACATGTATACTCAAAACTCTTCCTTTTCCTTTTGCAGAAAGAAATCCATGATTTGAAAGTACAACTGACTAGTGCAGCTGAAAAGGAACAAGATTATTTAAAGCAGCTTTTGACTCTGAAAACAGACCTTGAACAAGAGGCGTATGACCATTTTGAAAATATAGTATTTACTTTTTTTGGTGCTGTATAGAAGTTACTTTAATACACAGTGAAATTAACTACGATTGTTTTCTAATGAAAATTTTGAACCACACAGTATGACATTAATTATATATTTACATTTGTAAATTGCACTTTCTCTATTTGTATGTATTCTGTGGAACATGCAGTTGTTCCATATCTCTGTGACATAGTTAACAAGAAGAGAAAGTTTCTGAATTCATTGTTAAGCCTGCTTTGAACTACATCATCTTCAGTAACCATTATATTTATATAAAAGTTGACTCTGATTTTCTTTCCTTCTTCTGTCACCTTTTTGTATTACTGTGACTTTGCTGCAAAGCTTGTATTTGTAGCTAAAGGCCTGGACTTTTTTTCAGCATGGAGTAACACTTGATAATAAGTAGATTTAACTTAAAAGGAGATTTCAAACTGCATGTTCTTATTCCTCTTGGCCATTTATTTTAAATTAGGTTAAAGAATGAACAACTAACAATGGATCTCAATAAGATCTCACTAGAGAAAGAACAAATAACGCAAGAGAAAAATGGTATGGCTGCAGAACTCAAGAAACTGCAAGAAAAACAAGAGGCAAGTTGTAAACTTCCAGCTTTTTTTAAAGGACAATACTCAATTTTAACCACAAATCAGATGGTAAACTGTAACATGACATGGTTCTGTAGAGTATTTGAACTATTTTTTGTGTTTGATTTGGAAAGGAAGTGTAGTTACATTTGTGAGTAAGGCAGGCCAGCGTGCTTTGGATGGTTTTTAATTTTTTTAAGAAGTCACGTTGAATTTTATTTCTTTGCTGACACGGCTCTTTATTTAGGATAGTAAGCAAAAAGAAGAAAATACAAAGCAGTTAGTTGAAAACCTAGAAGAGGCAAATGGCCAGCTAAGGCAAGTAAAAACAAATATTAATACCCAATATTGTTAAAGGAAGTAGACTCAAATAGTTGTGTTCATATGCTGCTTTGTGTGATTTTTTTTTTGATTAATGTTTTTCTAGATTATATAGCTAAACAGAAACTATTCAGTATTGCTGTTGGCCAAGTAGGAATTTTCTCAGATTAGAAATACCTATTGCTACAGGAACAATTTTTGCCATCATTTTGTATTACATAGAAAGAGCTGTCCTGTTTTGCGTTAGACATCTTAAGTGTGAAGGAAATGAGACTAGGTTATGCATTAAATGTGAAAAGGCAGAACTGGCTAAGTGTTACTCTCTGCAGAAGTCTCTGTACCATCAGTTCAATAGACAGGCAACCTTCCATGTTTCAGAGCTCCATTATGATATTCCAGGTTAGGATGTATTTTCCTTAGGTGGAACATCTTTTCCTACTTAAAAAAGTATAGACAGTTCACATATTGACTTACTAGGCATGTTGCTTCATTTTAAGAACATTTTCATTGAGCAGCTTATGAAGTTCCCATCAACATTAGCAGCTCTTTTTAGAAAATAAAATAGGGTTTATTAGCAGTACTGAAAAGAAGTTGAAGGTAATAAGTAAATATTTACTAATGCTTGTTAATTTGGCCCTTAGAAATGAACTGGAGTCTTTGAAGGAGGAAATGGCAAAGACAGGTGAAGAGATTAAAAATAAACTGGATGAAAGAGAAGAAAATGTACGTCACATCATGTGCTTTGTCATGAAAATATATTACATAACCTATAGGACAGAATCTAAATGTAAAATGTTTGTTGGGATTTTTTCTGCAAAGCTCTGCCTGGGGGATGTGATCTCTGCCAGAGGCTTTCTTCTTTCACAGCTGCTGCCAATTGTGTCATTGCGTGCCCACATGGTGGGCCCTCTTATTTTAAAAGACAAGGACAATCACTGGGATGTTTAGTCTTTGCTTGGAAGTTTAATATTAAAGATTTGTTTGATTTCAGGCAGAGAACCTGCTTTTCTTTTCTTTCATACACCCACTGAGTGATGGATGGGCTCTGGATTAGCTTTTATATGTAATGCGAGTTTTAGCTTAAATAGATTCAAATATTTTTACTTTCTTTCTGTAGTTTCAAAGCAACCTGGACTTTTTAGCATTGGAATAGTTTTGAAAATTTCATTGTAAAAGTCAAAGATTTACAATTGTAATTCCAGTCTAAGAGTATTGAAAACGAAATTTCAAGAAAGGAAAAGCAGCTGAAGATTCTAGAAAATAATTGGGAAAATTCATTTTTTCATGGATTGTAGGGAACTTCATACAAGTTTATTTTTTAAATTGTGAAGATACTGGGGTTTTTTTCTTCTTCTTTCTTAACTCTACAACCACTAAGGAACTGGTTCACTGCTATTAATTAGCATCTTACAGTACTTTATGGCTAAAACTCCAATCATTGTAACATGTCAGCTTGTGTTTAGTCCCCCCAGAATAAACCAGACTGGTGCAAATGTTTGAGAATGTTGACTTGACTCCTGTGTTAAGGAAGTAATTTTTAGGACTTACTAATGCATGTTCGAAATATCTCTTTCAGATTAATAATTTAAAGAAACAGGTGGAAAATAAAACCAAATGCATTGAAGAGTTGCAGCAGGAGGTGTGTAGAGATTTTAAGTCACAAATACGTAAACACGTGGTATTTTGGGGTGACTTACTTTTCAACAGTTTTTGTCTGCTGTGATATATTTAGATACACCCATGTAATTTTAAAATTTTCCTTTCTTATCCTAACTCTGAATAAATTAAGGAGTCATCTTTGGAATTACTTGATTTGTTAAATTATCCCTAATTTGAAAAAAGCAATTACAAAAATAATATCTTTAATAAACGTCTACATTTTTCATTTAGTACATAGTATTATTCATGTACTTGTAATACAGGCTTATCTCAATTACCACTAGTAGAAAAGAATTCTGCACTAGCACAAATTGTAGTAACTTCACTGTAAAAATATGTAACTTGTATTTTTTGTCATGACATCTTCACACCTTCTGTCGGCAGCAGCTTAGTTTTACTTCCCATTCTGCACCTCATTTGTTATTCTCTGTTGTTGCCCAGGAGGAGCCTTTCATAAGCTCATGAAGGAACAGTATTATCCCAGTAATTAGTTGAGCATTCTTTTGTTTGGAGAATTGTTCTCAAACCTGAACTGCAAAACAGAGAGTTATTTGCTTGATGAAAGCTGCAATTTTGAAGATTCTGACATTCTTGATGCAGTTAAACCATTACATAATTCTACTAACTTATTAAAGTGCAGTGCTTATTTTGTTTTATTTCAACAGAATAAGATGCTGAAAAAGAAAATTACTGCAGAAAGCAAGAAAAACAGTATTTATGAAGGGAAGGTAGGTTTAAATAACACCATGTAGAAGATGAGGTGAGTGTTTTTAAGTCCCAGTGTAACTAATGATAATACTTGTTAAATACATTCTGAACAGGTTTATGGATCTGGGATACAGATTTTGCAGGAATGAGCCCATAGTTTTTAGAAGATGTTTCCATTTTTAATCATTGGGCACTGACTATTGGACATTTAAAAGAGATGGACTTCACATCCCAAGGAATTATGTTTCTAATCAGTTCCTTTCTTTTTTTTCTTTTGTTCATTGTGGACTGAACAGGGTTCTGTAACCCCATTGTAACAGAAAAGTATTTAAAAGACATACATACATTATTCACTTTAGGCTATTCTTTAAATGTGTTCTGCAGTAGTAATCCCTCTGATGGGAATATTGTGTCCAGCTTTGGGTACTGCACTTGAAGAAAGAACTGGACTTTTTTGAGGATATTCATATGAGAAACTTAAAAGGAAAAACTGTAATCAAAATGCACAGCTGAGAGGAAAATGTACCATAAATCTGTGAAAATCTTATATAGATTTACAAGAGAGGGAATAAAATCTCCATCTGTATTTGTGTTTTTCCAAGGAATTCACAGCATTTAGGGTGGCTACTTGGGGCTGTCTTCCACATTGTGCTGTTGCCATTGTTTCTTTGAGTATTTACTAACTCACTTCAGGCCAAAGTTCAAGTCTTTATAAAAAAAAGCTGAACTTGAAATAGGAAACACTTTAATATAATATATCTGAAAAGTAACAGGGTGTTTCTGCTCAAAAATAAGAGGTAAAAAAATCATTAGCATGTTAATTCCTAAACAAATAACAGCAGCAATTCTGCATTCTCAAAAGGTGAATAAATTGCAGTTAGAGATGGAAAATATGAACAAGCAACATAAGGAAGCAGTTGACATCTATCAAAAAGACATAGAAACAAAAAAAATGAATGAAAATAAACTTCATGAAGAGGTGAGAGGTGTTAATTTTTACTGCAATTCTAAATTTTTTAAAATTTAAAATGTTTTTATGAATTTTTATTGGGCAGAGTCCTTGCTCTTACATTTCAGTCTTATCAACAGAAATGGAACTTCTTGTGTATGCCTGTGAGCAAAGCTTTAGTACATTAGATGCATAAGCTGAAGTATTTGAATATGTCTTTGAAAATAAGAACCCAGCTAAAAATTCTATTTTTGAGACACCGTTCAAAGAAATTCTACTCTTGGTATAAAGTCAGCATAGCTAAATTAGATTATAACTTCTCCCGTATTAGTATTTTTCTGCCCACACATTTTTTGATGGTAATGCTAAGAAATGTTAGGACAGAGTGCTTGAAATGGCCTTTTGGCTCAAAGTGAACTTGTCTGCCATGGATGTACCTTTATTATATGTTTATTTGCCCATTTTAACAATCTGCATAAAAGATGTCGGATTTGAAAAGGATCTTAAAAGCAAATGAAGACTAAGTGAGACTACATACTTTGCACCCACAGGGGGAAGAAGAAACGAAACTAAGATTTTAAAAAAATATATTGTTACGTTTTTGAATGAAATGAAATTTATTACTAACAGGTAGAAAAGATGAGGTTGCTCTATGATGAAGCAACAATGATACAGAGAGAAACTGATATCCGATGTCAGCATAAGATAACTGAAATGGTGGCACTTATGGAAAAACACAAGGTAGGAGATTTTACTGATTGCTGTGATTTGTAATGTGTGATACCATGTTAAGAATCTTCCAAAAATGGAAAAAGGCCTGAATCTGGGAAAAGGAAGCTGAACACATGCTTGACTTTTCATCATCTAGAATCAAATTCATTTTCAGATTTTGAAAACATGCCTGTGGGCAGATAAATTCCATTTATCTAAATTTCTAGTATTTAAGTTTTTTTTTTAATTCAGGCTTCCTCTGATACCTTCCTCTGATACTGAATGCAGTATTTTTCAGTATCAGTTTGGCCTCTTTCTCTGAGAAGATTACTTAGTGACTGTCAGCAACTTAGCTTGACACATTTTAGTTTACATTTCTGTTACTGTCTTTTGCAGTATCTTTAGCAGATACCATTAATAGCAATAGCACGGCTGGCTCTTCTGTGCTGAACACATATTGCTGCATAGAGATAATGCACTCTCTGGCAGTCCACAAAATAACACTGCATCGAGCATTTTCTGTTTTACACTTTCTGCAGAAGCATCAGTGTTTGTCCATGGTGCTTTCTGAATATCCTCAAGAGCCTGGTTGAAAAAATGACTGATATTTTAAGGGGTAGATCTATAATTGTTACATTTAGTCACATGTTTTGAGTTTGTTGTTGGTTTGGTTTTTTTAACACAGCTTGAATATGATAAAATGATTGAAGAAAGAGATGCAGAGTTAAAAATATGTAAAATTAAACAGCAAAAGCAGTTATCATCAGAAAGAGCACTGGTGAGGAGTACTTTCCGATGTTAAATGATTCAATGGAGGGGCTGATGTCCTTGAAGTGTAATATAATTATAAATGCCATATTTTACTTCTTCCTGTTTAATACTTGGGGAGGGGTTAACTGTCTGCTTTAGTGGGATTGAACAGTAAAAATCAGCCCACTAATTTGTTTGCTTTTATTTTCTTACAGATCTTATTCTGGGCACTAAAAATTCCAAATGTGTCTAAAAATAAATTGGAGTAGCAGTGTGTTTGTGTCTCCTCTTCCAGATAGTGTGTCATGTTCTGATTTCACAGTTTGAATAGGAAACTTTTGTTTTCAATAGTTAGATTCTGCCCTCTCACCCCTGTTCTCCGAAGTGTTTTAAGGTCTTACCTTGAACACTTCTGGTCAAGTACCTGTTTCTTATAGTACTTCAGTCTTTTTTAAACAAGCTAAAACAAAGCTTCAAGTATAGGGTTGAAAAATAAATAGAATTCTGTTTTGTTTCTAATGAGTATACCTGTTAATTACCATCTCACTTTGAACTGTTTTCTTTTTTCTGGGTTGTGCATAGTTAACCCTGTCCTTTATTTAATTGTTTTTAGGAAAATGAGCTGTCATGTTTGAAAAGTGAACTGTCATCCCTTAAGGAACAACTGAAAGCAGAAATTGAAGAAAAGGTGGAGTTTTTTACTGAGTGGTGTGGGTGAGAGGTGTGGTCTGGGCTTGTGCTCTGGGAGAAATTGTGTAAGAAATGGAACTGAATAGAAAAGTAATGACTTTTGAATGCTGCAGTGGTACTAAACCTGTCATATATTTGTGTAAACTTTGTAACAGTATGATTGTAGACTGTGTTCTGTAATTACACCAAGAAGATTTTTAACAACTGAATGTAAATAAAATACTTACTTCCTATCACATAACTCTTTTTTAGGAGAATCTTGTAAAAGAGCACTCTCGAAATACGAATCCTGAAAGTGAAAAGAAACACAAGGTAACTTTAACTTTTTAATTAGTTTTAGAATTCAGTAGTATTTATATGTGTAGAATCTAATTGAAGTGCTATGATAATATTTGCATTCAGCAAAAGACGTTGGCATGCTTTTAACTTAAACCTTTTTTAATTTTAGAAAATACAAACTTATGTTCCTGAGACTCCTAAACCTCGTTTAGATCTAGACAGTGAATCTATTAATGTAAAAAATAAAAAGTCTCCAAATTATATTCCTATGGAAGTCAACACAGTGAAGAAGAAAAAAATGCCTCCTTTGGTACCTGCAGAAAGCCCTTTGGACAGTCCAACACTGAAGGTTTGTAGTTCCTAACAGTGAATTTTTCTTGTTGCATTTTTCTGACTGTATTTTTTACTTCTCTGTAGATGCTTATTTATTTTTTTCCTGGGATAAGAAGAGATCTTAAAGGTGAGACCATTCCATGGTGATATTAGACAGCAGTTTGTGGAAGGGCTCCCAATGTATCATTTTTCTTGCTCAGTTACTAAATTGGTCCATTATCACGGAGCAGTAACAATTCCTGTCCCAGAGGGATTGTGACTTTAATAATGTCTCTAGAATTGTTTTACTTAGTCTTAAAAGTGTCTGTTTGTAAAGGCACTTTTTTCTCTATGGAAGAGAAAAAAGCTTATATAGGTGTAAAAATTGTCAATGTATCAAAGTATTCCTGACTGCAGAACTTACCCTTCTTCCCTTTCAGGAGTTTGCTTGTGGTTTTCATTTTGGAACAATAGAATCCACTACCATTTTGATGTTATCTTTCTGAAAAAGGACTGCACGGGACCATTGCAATGTTTCTCAGAAGTTTAACTTCTAGTGAAAAGGCTTTTTTAAGTAAAACCAATCTCGATATTGCTATCAATCTTTCTCTGAAAGCCTTTTCCTGAAGTTTTGTTTGTTTCCATTTTCTTAGATGTTTGTTATAGTCCACGTGTAGTGGCTACAGTTCAGAATAACCTGAATTTCTGCAGATAAGCATAAAGAACTTAGATACAATGTGCCATGAAATTCAGTTCTTCCACAGCTTCCTGTTCATTCTCCTCATTTGGCAACCAAAAAAGGATATTTCCACCCCACCCCACTTTGTTTGGGTCTTTGCTTCACATTTGGATGGAAAGATAATAGTTCCACTACATCTCTCAGATGTCTTCTTGGACACTCAGACCGTAAACTGGGTCATGAGTTTGGGTTTAGATTCTATACTTAGCCCATAAAATATAATTTAAAAATGTTAAAATTTTCTTTCCCAGACATATATTATGAAGACTCCTCCAGCAGATAAACTGCCAAGTGGAAGAAGCACAAACCTGCCTTCAGAGCAGAGCATGAGGAAAAAGCAAAAAGTGCTTATCCGACTGGATAGTGAGTCTGACAGCTCTGAGCACAATGACCTCCTGGTAAGAGTCAGAGAACAAATCATGTACTGAACAGTTCTTTGTGCTCACTGCTGTGTCTAAGAATGAAGATAGAGAGTTTGGGCTTCCACAGTCAAGCCAATATTTATGTGTATATTTTTACTTAATTGGTTCTTTCTGGAATTGTAGTTGTATATATATAATTTACATTCTTTTTATTGAACTGTTATGCCTCATAATGACAACTTTTTTTTTCATAGTTTCATATCCCTAGGGGGAAAGAAAAAGTATTTTTTAATATAGTGTGACTAAGTAACTTTTTAATTTATTAGAGCATAGTCTCCGAAGAAGAAATGTTTAAAAAACTGTACAAAGATTATCCTCAGGCTTCGCAGTTACATTCCACAGCACCAAAAATGGTATGTTAGCCTTTCATAAGATTAAACCAAACAGTTAATCAGATTGTGTACAAAAACTAATAGATGGCTTTATTTTCCTTCCTAGACACCAACTCCGTCCAATGTGAAGTCTCCAGGCTCTGCACTGAAACTCAAAACCATGAGGAGAATGCGCGAGGCGGGATGGACTGCCATGTCCAAAATGGACAGGAAAAGAAAAATTAAAGAAGTTGTAAAGTTCTTTGCTTAAAATGCAGAAATACCCAGTGCCCTGGCATTACTTCCTAGTGCCACCACAGGGTTGTTATTCTCTCTGAGTTAGTACTTTGTTGCATTTTTCTGTCATACTCAGTGTGTGTAATACTATGTGCATTTCCCACCTTTTCTCCCTTGTGCTGCAAAATGTTGGGACACAAATTAGCCAATTTTAAATTTTAAAATAAATATAACTACATAGAAAGTTGTTTCAAAGCTGTTTCTGGCATTAGAAATTCTGGTTTTAAAGAACTTCTGTTCTTATAAATTTACTCTGTTTTTCTTGATACATAATACTTAGTGAAAGAAATATAGCTGTTAAATATATGCACTTTTACCTGAAGTACTCTTGCTTTTTCCTGCATTTTAACTGCTGTTAGACCTGTCTTTTTAGACTGTTTAGTTTTCAGTATATTAAAACGGTTTTGAAACTTCTAAAATTGAAGTTTCAACAGAATTACTTATATTGAAAAAGATTTCAGCTTCATAAGGAGTAAAATATGCATGTTATAAGATTGTGAAAACAGTGTTAAGATGTCATTAAATTGTTTATCTGAAATATAAAGTGTGGGACTAAATGTTGTTGCTTTAAATATTTGAACACAGATGAAAATCACCAGGCAGCCTTCCTAAGAACCAGCAGCTTCTGCCACAGAAGTGTAAGGATAGATTAGAACACCTATTTCTGTATTAATCCTTGATTAATCTTAGTTTCACCACAATGACAAACCCTACTTCAGAGTCTAGAGATAACAAGAAAACTACAAGTACGTCTTAAAGTATAATGAAAAATCAAAATCCCAGATTCATCTGAAGTGGGAAGCAAAACATCGTGTTGCATTCTTTTTGTGTAGTCTTAGGGATAGGCCAGTAGTTTGGGTTCCTTATGTTGAGCTGTTGAGCAGTGATGTTAATAAGATTTGTTATTGTATGTAACTAACAAATATTGTGCAAAGATCTGGAAGAATATACTGTGCTTTCCCCATGAGCACTTGAAATTAAAAATCGAAGTCTGTACTGCCCACATCTAGACTCAAAGGGTAAATAATCAATTAGAACCATGGTATTTTCCATGGACATGAACCCATGGTATATCACATAATTCTCCTCATACCATGAGCGTGTCCTGTGAGGTGTTGTGTAAATCACCTGAAAAATTACAAAAGTATTGCCAGCAACACTCAAAAGCTTGCAGGAAATGCAAACAGCTGGGAAGGGTATTAAACCATGTCTGCCTGTTTCTGTGCCTGACTCTATCAATGGACAAGGTTCCCAGTAGTTGTTGCCATGGCAACAGCCCACTGCTACATCTCCCCGTGTCTCTTTCTCTGGCACCTGCCCCTCATGCCCAGTTCCATCACTGGTTGTGGACCCAGTTCTGTCACTGGAGCACCCATGGGACCAGGGGAGAATCCAGAGAGTGAAAGAGACCAAACTCCTGGGCTCAGACACAGACAGGTCCATGGAGGAAGGAAAGGCGGTGCAAGGAGGCAAAACCAGGACTTCATTCCCTGCTTCCCACAGTCAGGTGGGTGTTCATCGATCCCCATGTGAGCAGGGCTCCATCCCAGGCAGTGGTGGCTTGGGGACACAAATGCCATCACTTCCAGCATCCCCCCCTTCCTCCTTCTCCCCCCTCTTTCCAGGCTGATTCTTATTCCACATGGTCTGGGAATCTCCTGGGGTGAAGTCAGGGTCACCTGTCCCAGCTGTGTCTCTCCCCCTTCCTGGTGCTCCCCCAGCCCCCTCACTGGTGAGGCAGGGCAAGGAACAGGAAGGGCCTTGGCTCTGGACAGGAAAAAAAGCCTCCTGGAATTTTCCCCCCGTTTCCAGCCCAAATCCAAGCCTGGCCCCAGAAAAGCCCCTGGGAAGGAAGTTAACTCTCCCCAGCCCAAACCAGTCCCTGGAGCCCATCCCCCGGCACTGGGGCCAACACTGTCAGTGCTGTAAATGATGCCTAGGCATTGAGATATTGCTTGAGCTATGCAAAAAGCTGTAGCTATGCTAAAAGAAGTAGTACTTTGTAACAGGGTATGGGAATGAAGCACTTTTTAGAAATCAGCAAATTTAGCACAACAGGCTTGTAGATGCTGAAAAGCTTTAGCAGAGAAATTTTCCAGCTTTCTGCAGCATTTTGTGAGACCTCTGTGTTTCCCACAGAAGCTATGAAAAACATTGCTACAGGTTCTTGCAAACTAACTCTTTATCTTGCAACTGGGTTTGTTATGCAGAATTGTTATGGATCCCATTGAGACAAATATTTTGAAATGGGTGTTGTGAGTTTCAGCCAATAGACCAAGGAGTAGTTGGTAAAAGAACCAATGGCTTTCTATCATCTTTGCGAACTGGGTTATATAAACCGATTTAAAACTAATTAAATTAGGCATTATCCATTAGCCATTACTGCTCCTGAACTTAGCCGTGTCATTTCTTGCCATTCGTGGTGCAACAGCGGCACAAGCTAACTGCAGATACCTAACTACTGACTATTTGAGCAGACAATTTTACAGAGCATGCGCAGGAACGGGGTGAAAAGTTCAAGCCCGAAGAAGACTTATGAGCCTTCATCAAAACCGACCACCAGGAGGCTGACGACCACCTCGTGCAGAACCTGCACGTGTGCTACAAGGGCTGACATCATCATGTAATTAGAACATATGTTGCAATATGAAGGTGTCCTGGTTTGACACTGGCCCAACGCC
>VZRS01014897.1:0-10152 GCA_013398055.1 Ifrita kowaldi
TTTTTTCCCTTTTTTTCTTTTTTGGAACCCTGGGACTCTTCAAAGGGAATTCTCCCCCCTCGGACACCTGCTGGGTTGAAAGACTCTTTAATTCGAACAAGACCCCGCCGCAAACAGAAACACTTGAAAGGAAAAGCGCTCAGGAAACATTAATCCCCAAAAAAAAACCCCAAAAAGGTGGGATCCATGTGTGATCCTTTGAAAAGTTCTCCTGCCTGGGAGCTCGGCAGACCCCGGGATGGGTCACGCCGCAGCTCTGGGGGGCCACGGCTTCGTTTTTATCCCTTTTCAAACATTTTCACCCCTCACAACCCAGATTTGTCCGTCCTGTTGGACCGGCTGATTGCACAGCCTGGAAATGTTCCTATAATTAATATTAATTAGCTGGAATTACTGGGGTTTTTGAACAATCTGGATGATTTTTGCAAGATCTAAAGCCAGTTTAGGATGGAAAAGGAGTCAGGAGCAGACTGGTGCTGTTGGAGACGCTGGAGGGCCACAAGAATTGATGAAAGAACTCCTCAGAAATGTTTGTTCCCAAATTAAATCTCTGGATCCAAGTGGAAAAAATCCACCCCAAAGCATGGATGAGGCTGTTTGGCCTCATCTGGAAGAGTTTTGAGGTAAAAATGCCAAATCCTGCAGGAATCCGGGATTAGGGCAAGGGCAGTGCACCCCCGAGAGCCGGAGCCTTGGGATCACCGTTCTTTGGGATCGGGTTTAACTTCGAGGAGTGAAAAACCCCAGATCTTCTCCGTGGCTCTTTGGCTGAGCAGGCCAGGCACAACTTGGGCTCTTTGCTGGAAAAGCAGGGATTTTCCCCCGAAATTCAGTGTTTTGGAGAGGTTGGGATGTGTCCGAAGCCAGCGGCGCTGAGCTGGTGACAGCGGCGAGGGGACAGAGCCCAGGCTGTGTGAGGAGAGCGGGGAGAGGAGGAGGAGGAGGAGGGGGAAGGAAGGAAAATCCCATCATCCACAATTCCCTTCCAGATTCCAAACGCTGCTGCAGCGAAGGAGGTTAGGTCAGGTCATGGAATTGTGCCCTGGGAGGGTGGGCAGGGGCTGGGATGGGATTCCCAGAGCAGCTGTGGCTGCCCCTGGATCCCTGGCAGTGCCCAAGGCCAGGCTGGACATTGGGGCTGGGAGCAGCCTGGGACAGTGGGAGGTGTCCCTGCCATGGCAGGGGGGGGATGGGATGGGATTTAAGGTCCCTTCCAACCCAAACCCCTCTGGAATTCCACAGCTCTGTGTCCCTCTGGAATTCTGCAGTGGAGCTGAGGGTGATGTCCCCTCGCAGGGTGACCCACAGGACACCTCCAAACGGTCCCTGGCACCTGGAGCTTTCTGCCCTGTCCTGCTTTGCTTGGAGCCAGCGAGGAACCCCCGATTTCCGAGGACACGCCTGACTGGGATGAACTCGGAGAGGCCTTTCCCCTCTGCACCCCCCGGGAATCCTCTCCTGATATGTCAGGGGCGCTGCTGGGAATTCCTGGCATTTGGGAAGGCAGAGAGTGCCTGGATCCAGCAAAGGACAAATCCTTCAGAACCCTCTCCTCCCCTCCCAGCTCCAGCCCCATGGGAGCCAGAGCCAGCTGCTCCTCGGGCCGGGAATTCTGCGGGATTTGTGACTTTTTCCTGCTGGAGAATTTGGGATTGGCAGCAGCCAAATGGCTGCTCTCGGGAGGGCGGCACAAGCAGAGCTCGTGGCTGCTCACCTTTTCCCCATCTGCCGCACAGGGAAGGTGGGAAGGGAAGGAATTTTCCCCCTCCAGCCTCCAAATCCCTCTGGGAAAGGAAAAGAGGGGTCACAGCCTGGCTGTCCCTGAGGCCTGAGGGTGTCAGTGTCATCTTTTTACTTCCTTAAGGAAAAAAAGAGGTGGAAATACTGAAAAAAATTGCATTTTCTTTAGAAAAAGAACTGGTTTTAGGGTTCCTCAAGACACATAAATCCCTCCCAGCAGCTCGCACAGAAAACCCCAAACCAGGCAATTTAAACTCTTGGAAAACCACGGAATAAACTGAGTTGGGAGGGACCCACAAGGAACATCCAGGCCAATCCTGGCCCTGCTGCAGACGATGAAGAGGTGAAGGACAGAGCCAAAAAATAACAATTTTAAACTCGGAAAATCACTGAAAAAAATAAGAAAACTCCTTGTGGACACACCTGAATAAAAACCTCCCCCATATTCAAGCCTGGTGGTTTCCAGCTCATTAAAACATCGGGGGCTGCAGCGTCACTGAAGGTTTTAAAGGCAAAAAAATGCCTTTAAATTGCTCACGAGATCCACAAAAGCCATTTCTGCGCTCTCACTCCCCCTCAGGGTGCGCTTATCCTGCACCCTTTCACTCACAGGTTTAAAATACCCAACCTGTAATTTATAAATAAATAACTAAATTATTTGTAAATCATAATTTATAAATAAAATTATAAATAAAAATTTATGGGGAATGTCAGGATTTCAAGGCATGATGACAGCAAAGAATTTCAATTTTATTCGTGGCTGCTGCATCTCTGAATCCACCCTGGCTGTGCCCATCTCTTGTTTAGCGCTGGATTAGTTAATCCGAGCTCAAATTGCAACTTTTAAACCAGGGAAGATAAAAATTTGCTGTTGGACGGGATGGGAGAAAGTTCTCAGAGGGCTCCTCACGCTCTGCCCCCAGTTCCAGACTGCACCAAAAGGACAAAGTGACACTTTGGGGACAATTTTCGTGGAGCAAAAGAGGTTTAGAGTGGAAGAAATGCCTTTATAAAACCAGTAAATGCCTTTACAAAACCAGTAAATGCCTTTATAAAACCAGTTGGAGCCGAGGAGTCAGCTCGGCATCAGCCTCGCCCCCAACTTCTCCTCTCCAAGGTGCGCAGCTCTCCAGGCAGACACTAAAAATAAACCCGGAGCAGGAAAAAAATCAATCGCTCACACCTCGGGAAGATGAGAAGAGCCCTGACTCAGCTCCCGGCGTGCCCAGAATCCTGAGGATATTCCCAGATCTGAGGCGGGGGAGCAGGAATTCCTGACAAAAACAGGCTGGATCCTGCAATTCCCGACTCCTCAGGTAACGGCACCTCGCAGCTCCCGGTGCCAAATCCCGGGATTAGCTCGAGTTTGCTGTGACAATCCTCTCTCCCAAAAAAAGAGTCCGCGCTTAAATCCCAGGTATTTGCGGCATTTGTGCTCCCAGTGACGCGCTTTGATCTCCGCCCCGATAACCGGGCAGGAATCGAGGCTCGCCCGGAGCTCCCGGCAGCGCAGAAAATCAGGAATTGGGTGTGTTTGGCACCCCTAAATCCCTGCTGCTGAACGCAGAACGGGATTCCTAAAGCTGGGAGAGAAGAAGGGAGAGGTTCCAGCACCCAGCTCGTGGCCCAGCATTCCCAAACTCTCCACGTGCTGCGTCTTCCCTCATTTGTCCAAACAAAAAAAAGGAATTCTTACACAAGGTCGTTATTTTTTAAAGTGCAAAGGAGCTGAGCTCAGCTTTTGACTTAAGCAGGACTTAAAGGGAGTAGATTAAAAAGAGGCAGAGAGACGTGGGCAGAGGACGGCAGGATAAGGGGGATGGTTCAGAAATGAAAAGAGGAGGGATTTAGGTGGGATTTTGGGAAGGAATTGTTCCCTGGGAGGGTGGGGAGGGGCTGGGATGGGATTCCCAGAGCAGCTGTGGCTGCCCCTGGATCCCTGGAATGTCCAAGGCCAGGCTGGAGCAGCCTGGGACAGTGGGAGGTGTCCCTGGGAGTGGCACTGGATGGGATTGAAGGCTCCTTCCAACCCCAACCATTCCATGATTCCCTGATTCCCGCAGCAGTGGCAGCAAGGATGGCACAGAGGGGACAAATCCCGGCCGAGAGCCCAGGATCAGCTGGGACAGGAGCATTCCCATCCCATGGTTTTCCCATTCCCACGGTTTTCTGCAGGAGTCACAGGGATCTGGCCCGTCCAGAGGCTCCTGGATGTCAGAGCTCGGAGCAGAGGCTGGGAGGGACCTCGGAGTTATTCCTGAGGAAAAGATGGAAAATCAGGCACCGAATTCCACATTTAATTATTGCCCCTGCAGGTTCCCCTCTCCCACTGCCCCACGGCCGGGACAGGGAAGGTTTTCAGCTCCCGTGGGCTTTGCAAAGGTTGGGGGGGGCGAGCAAAGAGCTGACCAGAGCTCCCCAGAGCAGCAGAGCATCCCCGCCCATCCAGGAGGGAAATCCCAACCAGAAAATTCCAACTGTAAAATTAATAAATATCCACACGTCATCAGTTAGCAGCTCCTGCTCTGTGCTTCACGGTTTGTGACAGGCCAGGGCTGAGGAAGCAAAGCCCACACGGCTCTGGGCCGAAATTCAGGCACAAAGCAGCCGGGAAAACTCCAAAATTCAGATCCTGGTTAAATGCATCCCTATGGAAAAGCGGCCTCGTTCTCCAAGCGATATCCCGGCAGCTGAGTGCCCCAGGATCCTCCCGCTCCAGTCCCTGCTCTGGGCTCCCAGCAGCCCTGGAGCCATCAATAATTGTTTCTGTTTCACGCCGGTTTGAGGATTTTTCCGGCGGATTTGGCAAATCCCAAATTCAGCTCCGGCATTATCCATCCGCTGCTGGATGTTCCCGCCGGGCTGGGAGCTCCAGTGCAGGGCTGGCCCTCGTTAGAATGATGGAGGTGGGCCCTTAATCCCCTCCGGGTGGGGAAATCACTCCGCTCTCCTCTCTGGAATCGCTGCTCCTCACATTTATCCTCACCTGGATTCATCTCCCTGACTTGGGAATCCGGAATTTCCTCCAGGTTCCGCAGGGCTTCTCCTCCCATCCCTGCCCTCCCTTCCCCTCCTGTCCTGGCTGATCGTCTCCTCAGGGAATTCCTCAAACTCCTGATATTCCCAGATTATCATTTTAACAGAGAGGCTCAACCCACAGCTGGTTTTGGGGTCTCCTCTCCCTGTTTTTCCTCGTCCCTAATTCCCCACGAGCCGCTCCCTGCTCCCCTTGCTGGGAATTCCTCATGTGCCAGCACCAAGCACTTCCAGGGATCTCCCAGGTTCTGAAAAATCTGCTGGAAAATCAGCTCCGTCCCTAAGAAATTGGGATAAATTGGTTTTATTGCATCTTTAATTAGGCCATGAATTAATAATCCGAGGGACATCGCCGAGATTTTTCACCTGACCTGGGCTGGTCTTTGCTCGGCTCTGCCAGGAACTGCAGAGATGAGAAACGTGGAGGAGGGAAAGGAAAGGAAANAGGAAAGGAAAGGAAAGGAAAGGAAAGGAAAGGAAAGGAAAGGAAAGGAAATCCAGTGCCACTCAATGACACCTTCCCCTATCCCAGGCTGCTCCCAGCACTTCCAGGGACTCTTGGACATTCCAGGGATCCAGGGGCAGCCACAGCTGCTCTGGGAATTCCATCCCAGCCCCTCCCCGCCCTCCCAGGGAACAATTCCTTCCCAAAATCCCACCTAAATCCCTCCTCTTTTCCTTTAAATCCATTGCCCCTTGTTCTGTCTCGCTCTGGCCACATAAGAAGTCTTTTTCCCAGATTTTTAGGAGCCCCGTCAGGCACTGGAAGGGGCTCTGAGGTCTCCCTGGAAAAGTGGGTTGTGGGGATAGCTCCCTGTGCATGAAATAAAGCGAGATTCCTGCTGGGAATCCAGACTGCAAAGAGAATTCCAGGAACTCGTGGCTCTGAAAATCCTCACCTGGGGGAATTAAATCCAACTTTTCCTGCAAATCAGCTGCAGATTTATCCCAAATTACCCCAAGTGTCCAGGAGTTACAGACGATCCCAACCCGAGCACGAGGTTAAGGTCACAAATTCAGATTTTCCCGCTGTGTTCACACATCAAAATGTCAAGCAAACATCCAAAGTGTAAAAATCCCACAGAATTCCCGGATTTTCTGTCTCCCAGCCAGGAGACTCTTTGAAAATCCTCACCTGGTGCAACAAAATCCAACTTTTCCTGCAAATCAGCTGTGGATTTATCCCAAATAACCCAAAGAGTCCAGGAGTCACAGATGATCCCAACCTGAGCACGAGGGCAGGGTCATAAACTCAGATTTCCCTGCCAAGTTCACACATCAGAGTGTCAAACATCCAAAAAACCACAGAATTCCCAGATTTTCTGGCTCCCAGCCAGGAAATTCTTTGAAAATCCTCAGCTGGTGCAACAAAACCCAACTATTCCTGCAAATTAGAAACGGATTTATCCCCAATAACCCAGGAGTCACAGATGATCCCAGCCTGAGGGTTGAGGTCACAAATTCAGCTTTTCCTGCCGTGTTCACACACCAAAGTGTCGAACACCAAAAAAATCCCGCAGAATTCCCAAATTTTCTGGCTCCCAGGCAGGAGTGGTCGGGCAGAGTCACCCAGCGGTGCCACCAAAACCACCCAAATCCAACCACACCTGGCCAAATCCATCCCCTAAAGCTGCAGATCTGTTTAAGGCATTTAGGATAATCTGAGCCCTTCTATTGGCACAAGCTGTTTAAAATGATCTCAGGCTTTAGCTGGGTTTAAGCTGCTTAGAGGGGTTTAAAAGGCTTTAGCCTGGTAAAAAGCCCAGTTCCCAAAAACCACCCTGGGGTTTGGTGGGAGTTTGGGCTCTGCCGTTTCATGGGGCTTGGAATGGGGGAAAAAATATCCCGGAGTCAAATATTTGACTGAAAGTCGGAGTTAGTCAGGACTAAGTGTGCAAATACTGAGTTTAGAGAGGGTTTGGGCTGGCCTAAGTGGGAGAGGAGTGGCAGGAGAGCGGTGAAACACCAAGAACTCGTTGGAGAAAGAATGGAGTCCCATTGAAAAATCACACAAAAACTTAATCCAACAATTCCACCTCGACGAAAAAGCAGAATTCCCGGACATAAACCCAAGAAATTCCGCTTTCCTCTCGTCATTCCCAGCTTTTTATCCCCAAAACGCAGCATCACTTCTGGTCCATTCTGTAAGGATTCCAGCCCAAAGTGGGGATCCAAAATCAACCTAGACCCCATTAATGACACAGGCACTGCTTGGAGCAAAACTCCCCAATTCCAGGGGCTCCTGGAGCAGGAAAGGGCCGGGAGGGCTCTTCCAGGATGGAATTGTCCCCTCCCAGGTGGATTTTTTTGCCAGGACCATGCACAAGCCCCCTGCTGCTCCCAGCTTCCCACCCGGCTGAGCTGCAGAGCTCGGAGATCCAAGGAGAATTTGCATTTGTTGAGCCTCTCCAGGCAATTCCAAACATCCCCCAAATCCAGGGTGGATTTTCCCAGGATTTCTGTGCTCTGGGTCCTGCTCCAGCCCTGTGGGACACAGAAAGGGGGGGTCTGACACTGGGAGGGGTGTTTGGAGTCCCCATCCCTGGAGGTGTCCAAGGAGCACCTGGATGTGGCTCTGGGCTGGGGATTGATGGTCCTGGGGGGCTTTTCCAACCTCAGTGATCCCCGAATTCCCTCCTGGGTGGCTGCTGGGGCAAAATCTGCTCCTGGCTGAGGGTTCACCTTTTATCACCACATTTCATTCCTTTTAGGTCCTCAGAGCACTGAAATTCCCAGCTTCCCTGGGGAAGGGATGGTCCCATCCCTTCCTTCCTAAATTCCCATCCCTCCCTGAATTCCCATCTCAAAACCCTGGAAAATCGGAGAAACTGAGGGCAGCACCTTTTATCACCACATTTCATTCCTTTTAGCTCCTTACAGCACTGGAATTTCCAGTTTCCTTGGAATGATCCCATCCCTCCCTCCCTCCCTGAATTTCCATCCCTCCCTCCCTGAATTCCCATCCCAAAACACTGGAAAAAATCAGGGAAGCTGAGGGCAACACCTTTTATCGCCACATTTAATTCCCTTCAGCCCTTCTACCACCACAATTCCCGGTTTCCCTGGGGAAGGGATGATCCCATCCCATCCCATCCCTCCCTGAATTCTCATCCATCCCTCCCTGAATTCCCATCCCAAAACACTGGAAAATCAGGGAAACGCTCCTGCTTGAGGCAACATCTTTTATCGAATTTAATTCCCTTTAGCTCCTTAGAGCAGTGAAATTTCCAGTTTCCCTGGGGAAGGGACGGTCCCATCCCTCCTTCCTTGAACTTCCATCCATCCGTCCCTGAATTCCCATCCCAAAACACTGGAAAAAATCGCCACATTTAATTCTCTTCAGCCCTTCTACCACCACAATTCCCGGTTTCCCTGGGGGAGGGATGATCCCATCCCATCCCATCCCTCCCTGCATTCCTGTCCCTCCCTGGATTCCCATCCCAAAACACTGGAAAAAATCGCCACATTTAATTCTCTTCAGCCCTTCTACCACCACAATTCCCGGTTTCCCTGGGGGAGGGATGATCCCATCCCATCCCATCCCTCCCTGAATTCCCATCCCAAACCACCGGAAAAAATCAGGGAAACTGAGGGCAACACCTTTTATCACCACATTTAATCCCCTTCAGCCCTTCTACCACCCCAATTCCCGGTTTCCCTGGGGGAGGGATGCTCCCATCCCTCCCTCCTTCCCACCCTGCAGCAAACGGATGCAAACTGGGACAAAGAACCTTTATTTTTTTTTTCCCCATTTTTTTGGGCTCTCGAGCGCAGGCAGAGCCCCCTCTGCTCTCATTTACACAAAGATAAAGGCCGAGCATCTGGCCGCGTGGCAGAAGTCTTTAATTAGGCGATTATCTTATCTTAAATATCCATTTATTGCCGCGAGCTTGCAGCTTGGCTGATAAACAGCCCGCAGACAAAGGCAGGCTGTGATTACACATTCAACCTCCAGCTCTTATTCCCACTCTGGAATGCTTCACTTCGCAACTTTCTGGGATATTCGCATCCTCTCCCCGCCTCCTCCACCTTTGCTCCCGACTGCCGAGTTCATTTTAGGGATTTTCAGCCGGGAAAGTTGGTCCGTAATGAGGATTTTGGTGCTTTTTTTGGTGCTGTTTTTATGCTAAAATGCTGTTTTGAGCCGGGACTGGGCTCCTGCAGACAACACGAGGGGCCTGAGCAGCTCCTCCAGTGGCAAAATCCGAATGGATGCGGGAAAAAAATGGATAAACGCGGACAGAAATAGCAAAAGGAGCAACAGGAACCTGGAGCTGGGAAAATTACCCCTGGAATTTTCAATTCCGTTCAGAACAGGCTGCTCAGGGATGGATTCAGGCCTCGAAAATGCACTCAGATCCCGAGATAAAGCTCGGGATAACGATGGACACGGGCTAATTGCAGCTTCCTTGGGATCCTCCTGATCTAAATATTATCCTAAGATTTGGGAAATCATCCCCAGCAGGGATAACATCCCACCGGGAGACAGCGCTGGGAAGCGCTCAGCCCAGGAGCTGCTGGAGCCAGGAGGGGCAACGCTCCCGCTGCATCCCAAAATTCCAGCGGCGAAAGGAATATTCTGCCATTCCCAGAGCTTCTGTGCAGCTTTATCCCGACTTGTTGCATTCCAGCATCCATGGATAGGCCGAATTCCAGCTGGATTAGCCATGCTGGGAACTCAGGCACCGTCCTGGTGGCTCCCCAGGGGAGTTTTCCAGGAATCCTTTGAGTTCTGGTGTTATTCCCATCATCCCAAGGCCTTGTTGTTCATCTCCTCCATCCTTGGGATGTTGGAATTGGAGCACGGAATTACAACAGGAGGGAAAAGAGCTGTTCCTGCAGCCCCACATCAGCACTGGGCCCCACACAAGTGGCATTTGCAGCTCTGGTCCCACAACAAACCCCACAGAAACCCCACAGAACTGGGAATTTCAGCTCTGGGCCCACACAAACCCCACACAAATGGCATTTCCCACTCTAGTCCCTCACAAACCCCACAGAACTGGCACTTGCAGCCCTGGTCCCACATAAACCCCACACAAACCCCACAGAAGCAGCATTTCCTGCTCTGGTCCCACACAAACCCCACAGAACTGAGAATTTCATCTCTGGGCCCACAGAAACCCCACAGAACTGGCAGCTCTGGGGTCACACAAACCCCACATAAACCCCACACAAGTGGCATTTGCAGCTCTGCTCCCACACGAACCCCACGGAACTGGGAATTTCAGCTCTGGGGCCACACAAACACCACAGAAGTGGCATTTCCCACTCTAGTCCCTCACAAACCCCACACAAACCCCACAGAACTGGCATTTGCAGCCCTGGTCCCACACAAACCCCACAGAAACCCACACAAACACCACACAAACCCCA
>VZRS01014904.1:0-39478 GCA_013398055.1 Ifrita kowaldi
TGCGGCGGGAAGGGCAAGTCCAGCCGCTTGCTGCCCACGGAGGGACTCCGAGTCCCCGGGGGAAGCGGGCAGGGGCTGTGTAGGGGCCGCCCCGCTGCCCCCAGCCCGGTGCGGGGCCGCCCTTGGCCGCGCAGGAAGGGTAGGGCCCCGCGGAACGGGAGCCGTCCCCTCCCCCAGCCCTCCCAGCTCGCACGTTCGGGCCGTGTAGGTGTTATTTATCTAAATTGCTCGGTCGTGCCTCTTCCCCGCCCTGCCCGGAGAAGCGGGGGGATGCGAAGGGGTGTGAAAAGGCCTGTTTGTGCTCGCTGCCACCCCCGGCTGCGCAGGGACTCCGTTCTGGGCCTTTCTGGGTGGAGGGGAAGGTCGTTCTCACGACTTCCCGCACCAGCCTGTGGAAGCAGTGGTGGTCAGTCTTGCCCCCGCTGTAATTTAGTTAATTGTGCCTGGGGACCGAGAGCTGTGTGGCTGTTGGTAAAATGTGGTTTGTAGAAGGGGGGGGTCAGATAAGATTATGGAACCCCATGCGTGTCAGATCACTTTATTCTTTCTTACTAAGGGCTTGGGGTAAAACCAATAAAGTTTGGATTGTGAATGCTCAGGGGAAGCAGAGGGGCAGGCACTGATCTGTGGGCTCTGGTGATCAGTTGCAGGACCTGGGGGAATGGCACGGAGCTGTGTGCAGGGTGGTTTAGGGTTGGATATTAGGAAAAGGTTTTTTCAGCCTGAGGGCAGGCAGAAACTGAAACAGGCCCTCCAGGGCAGTGGTAATGGCCCCAAGCCCCACAGAGTTCAAGGGGCATTTCGACAGTGTTCTCAGGCGCAGGGTGGGATTGTTGGGGTGTCCTGTGCAGGGCCAGGAGTTGGATTTGATGATCCTTGTGGGTCCCTTCCAACTCTGGTACCCCTGAGAGGGGTCTGTGATGGTTTGGGGCTTGTGTTGCTCAAACCTGACTCTGGGCTGGGGCCTTGTGGAGCTGCTCTTGCACTGACCCTCGGTGCCAGGCTTTGAAACTGGGCACGTGCTCACCTGGCTCTTCATGGAAGCTCAATCCTAGGTGCACTCCACAGATGGGTTGGGAAGAGCCCCTGCCAGAGGGGACTGGGCACAGTGGCAGCTGTTCAGAGGAAAGCAAATGGACACCCTGCTTGGTTTCTGCTTGGGGCTGGGAGTGATTTCTTTGTTCTTTGAACACACTCTGTTTTCTGAAACAGAATTGCTCAAATTATTCAGACTCAAGAGTTGGGGCTTGTGCCATCCTGCCAGCAGGCCTGGGTGTTGGATGTGAATCCAGCGTGGATTCCGGGTGCATCATCAGCTGGGGCAGAGGAATAGCTCATCCTGTAGCTGCTGGTTTTGGTGTGATGTAGAAAAGGGCGAAGTTTCTGCTAGGAGAGGAGAAAGTGAGGTTGGGAAGACTCAAGGCAGGATTTGGGGAAAGTGTGAAGCTTCATCAGTTCCTTAATTAGCCCTAAAACTAGGATTAGGGTAATGTTCCAGTCACCCTACAGCACATCCTCTGTGTCTGTAACTGGAAAATGAAAACTGGAATTGGGATGTCCGATCCCAAGTACAGGGCAGGCAGTGCTCTGCACTCAGGAGAAGATCTGCCTGTGCCTTGTGGCTGGAATCCCTGGATGACTGCAGGCAGGGAAGAGCATATTGTAAAGGTCCAGACCTTTCCCTGAGCGTGAAGAATGTCCATCTTTGGTGGTAGGCAGTGATCCTTCCCTTTCATCTTGCCAGTGGGGCGAGATTCCCTTTATTTCACCTTTCTCTGGTGATTTATGGCAATACCTGGTAAAATAATTTCTATTGTTAGTGAAACCTGGTGTCTTCTTGTTCCCAGTGGGTGTGGGGGTAGAGTTCGATGTACATGTCCTGCACTCAGACCAGAGAGCTTGGCCAGTCAGCTGCTGCCCATGGGGAGTTGAAACAGGGTTGAAGAAGGGAGCACCAGCCCTGGATGAGGAAGGGAGCATAGTCTTGGCTTTGGCTGCAGCAAAGGAGCAAAAATTCATGCAGCTGAAAATCTGGCTGATGTGCCTGGGTGAGGGGATGAGGCACAGAGCATGGACAAATGTGGTGAGAGGTAGATGTTGGAGGAGAAAGCAGTGACTTCCAAGTGGGAGGTTCAGAACAGGTTTTCTGGGTTTGGCATGGCTTGTGGGTTCATAGATTGAGGGAAAGTGAGGCTTGTTGGATGTTGGGAATATGGCTCTTTGGAAAAATGATAGTAAAATTGGCAGTAGGTTCTAGCAAATGTGGAGGAAATTGGATCATGGAATGTTGCCTGATATTAAGGTTGTTGAGGTTTGTGCAGGGCCAGTTAATGGAACTTGTTTGTTTGAAAAAAGCTGGTGAGATGTGAGAATGAAAATGCAATCTTGGGATTGGGAATTGACTTGGTAAAATACCATTTCCTGAAGGTGAGACGTGGAAAGACTTGAATGTTTGATATTTGGGGCATTTTCAAGCAATGCAGATGAGGTTCATCAGCATGGAATGGGTTGGAAGTGGGAATCTCAGGGCATATAGGGTGCTGAAAGGTGGTTATAGATTTGTGGAGTTGTAGAGAAAGAAACTTTCTGCTCTGATAAAAGGGACATGTACCCAGCTTTTCCCAATTTTATTAAATGGTGGATGTCCTTATACATCCATTTCAGTTCTTCTCCATTTTCTCCTTACAGAACTAATTTTCTGTCTTTCCTTATGTTCTCTGAGGAATAAGAGAAAGGAAGACAGGAGAAGCAAATGGGTGACATTGTGGTGGTGTGATTAATTTCGTGTCACATTTCTGAAGAGGCAGGGATTTATTTCTGGGTTACCAGACCTGTCACCTCCACCGTTTCTCCATTATGGAATTGCTTGCATTAAGATATCTGTTTTAGAAACTCTGTGCGTGAGATTGATGCCATCTTAGATCTTATTGTCCCATAAGGGTCTTGAGAGAAAAAAAACCCCAAGATTTTAAAATCAGGAAGGACTGCCTTGACTCAGCCTGGCTACAAACATTTGTTGCAAGACAGCTCTTGGATAATTTTTCTAAGCTTGGATATCTCCTTCCAGGGGCTTCCAAGAGCTGACTTCCCTGGAATTTACAGAATGTAATTGGAGAAAGGGAGTTCTCCTTTGAACCTGAAAAAATTGCTTGGAAGAGGAGGCTGCAGCTTTTTGAGCTGGTTTTAGTGCTGTTGCTGAATGTAGAGTGTTTTTCCAAGCTGGTTTTTGGCCCCTTTTGCCATCAAGGTGCTAAACTTACATATTGGTAGGAAAGATTGATGAGAAGTGGGATTGTTGATGAGGTCATAGGATCAGAGGTTCATGGATATTTTCTTGTCAGGAGTCCAGTAGAGAAGCAGCAACATGAGCTTGGCACAAAGTCTTACCTGCTCCTGTGTTCACACTGTTCCAGACAAATGATTTTATTGCCCATTTTATGCTGCTGCTTTGCGAGGCTGAAGAGCAGAAGGGAGGCTTGGAGTTCTTTGTGGACTTGGTACCATCACAGACTCACATTTGGAAGGTTACAGCTTCAATAATTTTAATTTTCCACAGAGTTTATTTCTGAGATTTAGGTTATGTCCTCCTTACTGAGTTCTATTTTTTAATTAATATTAGCATTTACAGGGAAGTGGTTTCTAAAGGAGGCTGTCCAGCTGCAGTTCATGTAATGGCTGCATCATATTATGGCAATTTATTTCATGTGAGTGGTGAATAAAATGTGTGCTAAATGGAACACAATTTTGAGTCAAGGCAAGAGTTTGGCTGCACGTTTTCCATTGGATAGTCTTGAGTGTTAACAGCACACCTAGAAAATTGAAGTTACTCACTCTGTTTTTGCAGAGAAGTGGGCTCTGCCCTTGCACCTTCTGGAACAACCAAAGGCTAAATTAGTCCTCTTTTAATTAAGCCAAGTGCAGGGAGAATCCAGTGTGCTAACACAGAATTACATGCCAGAACTTGCTTTCCCTGCATGGGGAAGGTCTTCCTGTGGTGGGGAGAAGTGGCCCCAAATCCTCCTGTCTGTCCAGAGAGCTAAAAAGTTGCCTCTCCCTGTTGTTACCAAAGCCTTTGGAGAAGGCATTTTCTCAGAGCATATTTGCACATGTGCATGTGAGTTGTCAGAAAGTCTTTATTTTTAGTGTTCAGAAAATGGATGAGCGTGGACGCGCACAACAAATTAATTTCCAGTCTAGAAAAGCAAGAGCTCCTGCAGTGTTCCTTCTCTTACAGCCTTTGTCACAGGTTTCTCTATCTGTTACCAGTGTGCTGTTGAATTCCAGCCTTTCTTCCACACTTGGTTGTACTCCAGAAGGGAAAAAAGGGCTTTTTTGCTCACTCTGCAGCATCTAGATTAATTTCAACTGAGTTTACAAATTAAGTTAAAAGTTTTGGCACAATGGCGTTACTGGGGGCTTGTAAGGTGTGAAGGAGAGTGGTGATTGCTGGAGTTTAATAGCTGTTTTTTTCCATTTGATTCTTGGAATGGTGGTAGCTAGTTTTATTTTGCGTTAATAATGATAAATTTTTAGAGAATTATCCAGAACTTCACTTGCTGGCAGGGGTTTGCACCAGGTGTCTCTTGCTGAGCCTGCTGGATGCTGGCTGAGTGATGGTGGAGATGGTTCGTGGTGCATTGCCTGCTCCATGGAACAGCTGATCACATGGATTTCCTGAAGAAATAGTTACAGGCAGTGTCCTCTGGTTTATCCTTTGGCTCTGGTAACTGTTCTTGCCTCTAGGAATTTCATGGTCAGATCAATTAAAAACCTACAACTTTTACAGATGGTTGGTACAGGTCAGTTTTCTGAGTTTTGCCTAAATCCCTCTCTGTACATGAACCATAGGAGTCAAATCAGCTGAATGATTGTCCTGGCAGTACTCTGTGCGTATTAATTAATGAGGAAAACAACTGTGTCACTTAGCAGCAATTAGGGAGGTAGAACTTTCCAGAGGATGCTGCCAGTGGAACCTGATGTCAGCTGTGAAGAGCCTGTAGTGCTGCTGAAACATTCCCCTTTGTGAGCCTTCAGGAAGAGTTCCCTGGTGTTGCTGGGGTCCCAGAAACTGTAGTTCTGGTAACTGGAATACTGCCCAAAGCTCCAGCAGTAGGAGATTTAGTTTTGTTAGTGCTCTTGGAAGAAAAAGAACTGCTTCCTATTGAAGTCTTGCTTTGGCTTTAGGGCAGACCTAAAGTGATATTCCTCCAAAGAAAATCCCCGCACCTTTCCTGCACTCCCTGCTCAGCCTGAGCTGTCGGTTTGGGGAAGAGGTGCAAGCAGAAGAGTTTTGTCGTTGGTTTCTGTTTGGTGTGTGAGTGTAAGGACAGGTTCGTTTGGCAGTGCCTGGTTATATTGCAGCCATTCTTATGGGATTGTGTCAGGAGTCCTTGGCACTGGCAGCGAGGATATCCGCTGGGTTTATGGGTGGCTGGGAGTGGTGGCAGGGGAAGCTGCAGGCATGGAAAGAGGCAGAGCCTGTGCTCGGGTGGTGGCGATTGGATGTCTTGCTGATGTTGCTGCCCCCTGCAGCTACATGGCCTCATCCAAGGTCAGCGTTGGGGTCTTTGTGTTTTGGGGTCTTTCCCTTTGCTCCACATGCTGTTGACTAACTTACTCTGAAAATATGAGTGTTCATAGTCTTGGGAAGTTGTTTGTTCTGCATGGAATCCCTTAGGAGATGGAGCGAGCAGCATTCCTGTCACTGCTGCTGGAGGTAGTCCTAGTGTTCTGCCCCATGTCCACGTGCTGTTGCCAGCACTGATGTTTGGCAAAGGACAGGTGTCCAACCAGGCTGAGATGCTGGAGACCCATAGAGGGTTTTTGTGAGCTGTGCTAAAATTCAGCTGTTAGGATCTGAACAAAAAGGAAGACAAAGCACGACAGACCTGCTGCCAGGAGAGCGTGTGGCACCAGAGCCACTGCCAGGGCATCCTGGAGGGTGACAGACGTGTTAGACGCTGCTTTTGGAGTTGGGAAAGTGGGACAGTGAAGTTTTCCCCAAGACTGTGAAGAGTATCATAAAACATGGAGTTACAGTAAAACCATTCCTGTGACTTCCCTGTAGATTGTGATCCTCATTACAGGGGATGGCTTCTTCATTGGCAGGAACTGTGAGGAATTCAGAGAGGAATCAGTGGAGCTGATGAAGGAAGAGCCAATCTAAATTTAGGATGTTTCTAGTGCAGAATTACTCCAATATGTTTCTTCCAGTATAACTAAACCTGTCAACTGCTTTCGCTGCAGACTGGCCATGTCTTGTTTTGAATTAATCACAACAGTTCATATTTCTTTTTTAAGAGAATGTTGGGGTCATTGCATACCATGATTTGTTATTTGTCCACAGTCGGACACAACCAGCTATTTAAAAGAAATCTGGAAAATAATTTTGGTGGAAAATGCAGTTAAAGCAAACTGTGCTGTTCCAAAACAATACCCAGAGAAAAGTTTGATTCCAAACCTAAGCTTTTTTTTAAACTCAGATTTTAAAATCTCCTTTTCTATTGATGTGGTCCCTTTAGTAGGTAAGTGATCTTCAGGAAAGGATGTAAAGTATCAATTTTGTTAATCCAGGCTTGTTTCTATTTTAGGTATAAAATCATAGAAAAATATAGGTTGCAAGGGACTTCTGGAGGTCATTTGTTCCATACTTGCATTGCTGAAGTTTCAGCATCATGAGAACACAAATCAGGTTTCTTTTGTGAGACAGAGCATATTATTTTATGAAGTTGATTACTATTATTTCTTTTAAAGGTAAGATGAGTGTTGATTGATGTTCACTGCCAACAGGCTGTACTGTAATATTTAGGCATGTCTTGATTTTTTAATTTCAGTAGCGTTTCTCAGATATTCTCCAAACTCTGAAGGAGCGGGTGCTCTTCCTTGGGAGGATTACAGAGCTATGTGAAGGAAATCATCAACAATTTTATCTGATAATTGTAATTCTTGCTCACCCTAACAAATCACATTTTGCACTCATGATTTTAGAGGCTGGGTTTAAGCCTTCTGCTATGAAAGGTAACATCTTGCTTGCAGTTGTAGATAAAAGAAGGGGAATAACCTTTTGATTCCAGACTCTGCGCTGTAATTCTGCTCTTCTCCACTGACTGAGCTTTTCTTCTCTCGCAACAAACCCGCTGCTGTCTCAGCCTGTTTACAGTCTTAGGCTGGCACCATCGCCACTGTAATGAGCTTACGTAGGGAAAGTAGAAGTGAGGGGAAAGTCTCTAGACCTGTTTGGCCAATCTGTCCACCTCGCTTTCTCCTTGAGAGGAAGGAGAGCTTGTCTGGAATTCATAAAGTAACAGAAACGTTTTCTTGGCTTTTCGAGTTCGACTTGCTGCGGTTCAGGGCCTGTCTTACTCCTTTGGGACTGCTGTGGGCTCACTGAAGCCAAGCTCAGGTAGGTCATCAGGAATAACCAGGTTTATATGGTGTTGAACAAGGTTTTCTGGGTTCACTCCACTCTCTCTGGATGAACTTGGATCTTCCTGGCAATATATTGCTCACACTGAGGGCAAGGCATGCTGTTAGCAGCAATCCACAGGGAAGCCAGTGCAAGCGGTGCTTGTGTTCTTGGGTACATTATTTATACTCCAAACTTTATCCACAAAGGTCATCACTTGGATAGCACTTGCGAGTTCCTTGGGACTTGGGAAGCTCTTGGCTTTTAGCTCACTGGGAGCCTGTATAAGTGCTGCATCATACTGGGGCAACTTCATAGGTTTTAAGTTCTGTGTGAGTAACTGCTTGAGAGAAGTTCCGTGCCAAGAACATTTCTATTTAAGAGGAGAAAAAAATCATTCCAGTATCTCAGTTATTGTGGACTAAAAAAAAGGGAAATTTTACTAGAGGCAAAGTAGGTGTGTTTCTCAGAAACTAATGTGCCTGGATTTCTTTGCTGTGTTTTGTTGCTACTTGTTCTAAGTGCATGCATCTGGAAGGACAGAGGGTGTAGGAAATTCCTGTACTAATTGGAGTAGGTTCTGGAAGTACGGATACTTCACAAAATACCAAATTCTCTACGGGGGCATGGTTGCCCTTAGAATCAGAATGCATTGTAAGGATGTTAACATCCCTTTTTAAAAATGAGGGGATTTGTAACTGGTTTAGATTAAAATGTTTTAAAAATCAGATTCAAAGTGAACATTGAGAGGTTTTTTTACACTTTTATTGAACTTTAAGCATAAAACGTCTAAACTTGCCAAAATGTTCTGACAACAGGCTATTGTTAGAAGAATTAAAACTTTTAAGAGCTGATCTTTTTTAATGAGTAGGCCTTCCAGTTAAAAAATTCCTATACGGTGGTAGCACAATTGTTCATCTCTGGGCACCCCTGTGGAGCCTCTGTCAGCAGGACAGGAGCTGTGTTTGGCTCTGTTCTTGTGTGGGATGAGCAGGGTTCCTCTTGGTAAGGCTGCTGTGTGACAAATCAGCTAATTACCAGTTTGCTAATACTCCAACGGCGTTTTTGAGGACAGGCCTGTGGGGGAAAAGCCAACAGTGAAACTTTTTGCTGTAGCTGTTGTGTGAGCCCTTTTGGGTGGTATCTGTCCAAGGGGTGTCACCACAGGTGCTGAATGAGAAGCCCTGCTCTGTGTCCTTGCACAGGCAGGCCTTGGCAGGGAACAACGTGTCAGACTGTAGTTGGGAGCTTTGTCTTCCTCTCTCCGTGACCTCTGGTATGTTGCCTAAATGCTCATGGTTGTTTCCTAGTTAAACACTTCTCCACCAGGGGAATTAAAATCTTAATGTTGTTTTTGGAGATGCTCAAGGCTGCACTGGACCCTGATGTTACCACATCTACTTTTATTAGATTATGTTTAGCGGACTCTCCCAATAGGAATTGTTCTATGATTCTGTCATGAATGCAGGAATTAATAAATGACATTGTGTTTGGATTCTGCAGAAATAGAACTCATCTTTTGTAACAAGCTCAGGGCACTTCTCTAGGTGCAGTCACTGCTCATACTGTAGATTTTTGTGCCTTAAAACTGTAGGCTCAACTGCTGCTTGCATGTCAACACCTGTCCCCATTATCTGTCCTTATTTGTGTCATTCCCTTCTGCCAAAGAGCTTGGATTCAGTGCAAAATAATCCCCCTCCAGGGGCACTGAAGGCAAAATCTATACAAATTCCTTGGCAGTTTAGAGCAGAGTGAGTGAGCAGCTTTCAGGCAGGGTGAGTTTGTGTATGTCTGTAAGTCTGTTTGCTTTAAAATTTAGTTATCTGTGCAGACTCTCTCCCCTTCCTGTGTAAGGAACAGTAGACAATAATACCTACCCTCGTAAATAGACATTGTGTGCCATTCTTAGAAGCTACAGTTGACAATTTCCTGAAAAAGCCTTTCCCTGAGCAGCCTGTTACAATGTGCTGCTTGAGCTAGGCTAGAGCTACGTGACAAAAAATAGCCAGTGTGAAATTTGATCTATCTTTAGATAATGTGATTGATTTTTCTTTTTCTTTATTTTTTTTGGTGCTGAAACTGATCTTGCTAAGCTGGGTGAGGAGAGCAGTCGCATCTGCTTTATTGATACTGGGTTGGGCTTAAAAATTAAAATTGCTAAGTCATCTGAGCCATGCATAAATTCAGTTAATTCCTTCTCAAGGAGTATTGGGCAGAGGAAATGGGCCAATGCATCTCCTGCCAGAAGCACATGAAATGAGGAGAAACAAAAACTGACTGAACTTTGAAATCTAATAAATTTCACTGTACTAAACTGTTCTAGTAAACTTGCATATTCTAGTAATGCCTGGGGACATCTAATTTCTAAATGTCTGAGTCATGCCACATAAATGCTTTGAGGTCTTAGATGATTGCTGCCTCATCTTCTGAAATTGTATTTTGTGAGAGGACTAACATTTTGTCCAGGAATAGACTTACTATATTTTTAGGAATACTTCATATTCTGCCATTAGCCAGACACATGGCTGAAGTGCCCCATTTTTCTTTTATTGGTCTGAGGCCTCGGTCACCCTTCCATTGTGGACTTTGGGATAGTGCTGTTTCCCTGCTTAACCTTGGGACTGGATTACTGCAACCCTGTCTACCTGAAGCTGCCGCCACCACCACTTGTGTGTCAGTAGGTCAAAAAATAACCCAGTGCTGGGCTCTGTCCCACCTAAGGAGGCTTCGTCCATGTCAGAGAGCCCTTGCATGCACTTTTGCCTCTGGATGCAGAACCAGCTGCTGGTCAGGTTGTGTTACACGGTGAAGGACATACATCAGACCTGTGTCCCCCAGGTCCTCCACCATCTTCACAGCCAGTGGTTCTTGCTGGGTCCTCAGAGGAGCTGGAGTGCTGCAGACCTCAGATAAACAACAGGACTCTGCCTGTAGAGCAGGATTTTGCTTCTGGAGTTTTCTTCTGGTGTGACATGTCCTAATAGCTTAAGCTAACTGCTCCAAGCAGGTTTCTAGGTCTTTCTCATTAATGTGTGATTAATGGAGCTATTACTTCCTTCTGCAGTCTGGCAGTTGCCCATTTTCTGTGAAGGCATAAGATTGGCATAGCAAATAAGTATATTAATTTAGATAATAGCATTGCCCACTGTTTGAGCGCACACACAGGGCTGAATGGCCCTGCCATGTGCTGCTGCACATCAAACAATGCTCTTCCCTGCTCCAGTACAGCTCCCTTTCTTGTAAAGTATTTTGAAAGCTGACAAGGAGATTCTTGTATTTAAATATCTAAAAAGGTGTTAACTTCCCCCTGTGAAAGATTTGAGAGATGCAAAGGCACCACATTTATTTTAGATAGGACAATATTGATACAAAACTGTAGTGAGTTGCTGCTGTCTTAAATATTCAGATATAGATGATAAAATATTCAGACATATAGGATAAAAACACAGTGTTTGTCTCTGACATACAGTAACTTTCTTTTGAGTGATTTTGACTAGTCTCAATACTGATAAAACTTAGCAGAAGCTTTGCAAAAATTGCGTTGTAAGGAGGAAGGATTGGAGGTACTTTGGGCAAGCATAATGCAAAGGAATATCTTCAGACTCTTGCTGCAGTGCTTTTCTTTCATGTTTGACTAAAGCATCATAATCTAACACAGATGCTGCTGTCTTTTGGACAGTCAGATTTAATATTTTGACTGTAGGGAGTTGTGACTAAAGCTGGTTCCCATCCCAGCAGAATTGATTTGATTACATTGGATGGCCCAAGACTTGTGATGAGGGTGAGATGGCAGCCTGTGGCTGTTGCTTTCACTCTGGAGTCCAAAGGAGGGAATCTCTTTGCAGATACAGAGCACATGGCATTCTTTCCTTTTGGAAAGTTACCTCTACAACCAGCAGTTGGAAATACGGTGCTGAAACCTCCCCAGCCTTTCATTTGCAGCAGCTTTTAATGATTAACTTCAATACTTTTGAAGTACCTTGAGAATTTAACCTCTGGTTTATAATCTGTCTACAGGTGGAGGAATCTGAGGCCTTTCTTTGTCAGCATTGCAGACCAGGTCGTGTCGTGTCTGATTTCACATCTCACTTCCACCTGCCAAGCTGTCTGATATGTCGGGACCCGTGCCGAGCAGGGCCAGAGTTTACACGGATGTGAACACACACAGACCCCGGGAGTACTGGGACTATGAGTCGCATGTTGTTGAGTGGGGGTAAGTCTCTGGGCTACGTGAGGCTTTTTCACACTTCTTGACAGATGGCAAGTGAAAGGATTACAACTTCTCTTCAGAAAAATGTTTCTTACCAAACTTTTAAATCCCCAGTTGTGGAGGAACATTTGTAGCAGCTTCCTTAAAAGATTGAAGAACTTTGCCAGGTAGTCAGGAAACTTTCCCTTTCAGAGGGAAGAAAATCTTTTTCTGAAACAATCCAAACAGTCCTGAGTGCAGGGCTGAAAAGACATGAAAAGAGTTTCAAACTGAAGTTGCTGCTGACTTGGATGAGTGAAGACACTCCACAGACTTAAATAGGTCCATGCTATTTTATGGCTTGTTGCTCAGCTCTGTGCAAGTGCCTGGAAAAGACATGGCTGCTTCTCTTTGAAGGAAGGAGGTGTCTAAATTGAGCTCATGACTAAAGTGTCCCAGAATCAGACGGCAGTGGTGGCAGCTTCATAGCTGGGATATGGAGAGCCCAGACAGAGTTCTGCCCTCAGCTGTGCAGTTCCCAGTTTCTGGAATGTACACAGTCGTCTGAGCATAAGTGCTGCTTTGTGCCCAGACTGTTTTTAAACAGCCTTGCACTTAGATTTTTGCTCTTACTGTCTTTGTTGAATTTTATTAGCATTATACAAGGAAAAATGGAGCTTCCAAATACAGAGAGAAGGGATAGTTCAAGTTTGCTAATGCTGAAATATATAGTTGGGCTTTCAATCCATAGTTTTGGCTTGAATCTATCTTGGGCAAATAGAAGCTCCCTGTTTCTCTCCTAATTCTTAAATCATCCTGTTCAGGAGAGGTAATGCACTAGTTAATCCCCTTTATCTGGGAAGTGAGGCAGCGATTGAGTGTTAAGGAGCAGTTTATAAATTGTGATGGAAATGACTGAGCCCGTTGGAACTCTAACCTTTTCTCTCCACAGAAATCAAGATGACTACCAGCTAGTTCGAAAATTAGGCCGAGGCAAATACAGTGAAGTATTTGAAGCCATCAACATTACAAATAACGAAAAAGTAGTTGTTAAAATTCTCAAGGTGAGCTGGGGATTGGGCAGAAGATAAAATCTGTCTTGAGGTGATCAGGAGGCCAGAAAGGGCTGTTTGATGTTCTAAAACTGAAATCCTTAAAGCCTGGCTTTGGAGTGTCACTCAGTGAAGCAGGCCATCGTTTTGAGCCTCCCGATATAAGCCCTGCACTTGGTTATTAAGTCAGATCTCTGCCAGTAAGGAATTAGGCTCTGTCTTAAAGAAGCCCTGATGTGTGACACCTTTTTACTTGGAGCTAAGCAATACTTCAACAGCTGACCACAAAATTCTCAGCTTTTCTAAGTGCCGGTGTCCTGGTAGGCTGTCGTGGCCGTGGCCTTCATTTAGTGACCCTCCAATAGCCCATGGACTTCTCATAGTTAAGCATTTGCCACATACCAGTTAAGAAGCCTTGAAGTATCACAGAACTGTTGAGGTTGGAAAAGCACTTAAAGATAATCAAGTCCAGCCAACACCCCAGCATTCATGTCCCCAAGTGCCACATCTACATCTTTTAAATCCATTCAAGGATGGTGTCTTCACCACTGGAGCAGCCTGTTCCAGGGCTTGGCAGCCCTTTCTGTGAAGCAATTTTTTCCTGATACCTATACTTCCCCTGGCATGACTTGAGGCCATTTCCTCTTGTCCTATCAGATAGTGTTCAGAGAGTTTTTTAAAAAAAAATGCCATCTTCCTGCCTCTCCTTCACATGGAATTATTGTCTATAGCTGTCAGGATTGTGTGGTTAGAAAGGAGACAGCAGATACTTGAGCCCTTACTGGTGTGATGCATGCTCAGGTTAAATTGCAAAGGTTCCAGTATATTTTGCTGATCTGCAGTCACCTGGGTGTTGCCATCTGGGTGTTGAGCTATTAGCCTCACTTTACTGCAGGGCTTTATCTTACACTTCGGGTTTTTATTCTTCAGCCTGTTAAAAAGAAGAAAATCAAGCGTGAAATCAAGATCTTAGAGAACTTGCGAGGCGGTCCCAATATAATCACCCTTGCAGATATAGTAAAAGATCCTGTGGTGAGTAAGGGAGGAACTCAAGGGGTACACTGGGGTTATGGGTGAAGTTGCTCTGTTTGATTTCAGCTCTGACCTGGCTTTTTGTTTTACCCTGCTCTTAAATCCTGCTTTTGAATTGACTAATCAGATCAACTCTTAATCTGATAAACTTCTTTTAGAGGGCCCTTCCCCCACAGGTCCCTCCAGCCCCTCATTCTGTGAGGAGGAGATACCAGTGAGCTGAGACAAGTTAATTCGCTCTGCAAACAGTGCTGCCGGGGGCTGTGGGCTTTGGCTCTGCTCTCTCTGTCTGAGGGGAATCATAAATATGTCCAAGGCAGAGGAGTTTTTTGCAGTTTTAGAAGAAAAAATGATTTAATTCATTATCCTAAGTGGAAACATAACTTAACGTGGCTGAACGCTTTTTTTTCTGTTTCAGTCTCGAACACCCGCTTTGGTTTTTGAACATGTAAACAACACAGACTTTAAGGTACAGTGTGGGATGTGACTTCTCTTTTTTTTCCTGTTTGAAAACCACTTGTTCTGTTTTTCTGGGGAAGGGCAAGTATGTGGGACAGGTATTTCCTTCCAGCATAGGAAATGCTTTTGATTTTAAAGGTAAATACAGTTGGGACAGAAGTTTGTAATTAGCCCACCAATACCGTTTTGCCACAAAAGTTAAAAGATGAGAATGCAGATTCCAAGAGATATTTAACCCTGGGAGCAAATCAGTCTGTTACCTTGTGGCCCATCAGTGCCTCTTTGAGGCATTTTGCTTTTTATGTGTACAGCTATTTATTGGAACCACTTTAAATGTAGACAGCTCTTTCTGTGGCCTTTCATACTCCTGGGAATAGGGATTTAAATGTTTCTTTGTCTCCTCATACTGACCTGCCTCAGAAGAAGAAAGGCTGTGCAATGTCATCCATCATGCTTGTGCTGGGTGGGTACAACCAGAGGGAGATAGTGACAGGAGCCAGGAAGTGCTGTCTGAGCAGATCTGGAAGTAAACTATGCATGGCATTTGTAAAAGGAGAGGAACAGACTGATCAGAGTAACTTGGGAAACTTGGACTATACCTTCAAATGGGTTTGGAGAATGACAGCAGGCTGGCTGTTCTGGATTGGCAGGGATGTGATGGGTTTTTTGGATGTTGAACACTGACATGATGTGTTTGTGTCCCGCAGCAATTATACCAGACATTAACAGATTATGATATTCGATTCTACATGTATGAGATTTTGAAGGTAAGTTGGTGTTTTGCTGTTTTGTCAGCTTATTTCTAGTATTTACTCTCAGCTAATCCTGTAGAGATGGTTCTCATGTCACTGATGATAGTGACGTTATATCACTGAAGGAAGGAAAGAGAGAGCCTATGGAAGAATTGGGCAGAAAAATATCAAGTCAGTATCGATTTTTCAGCCTTGTTTCTGCAACAAATTCTAGTCTTTTTTATTTTTTTCCTTCGTGGCTAACAGAGCCTTTTGGTACATTGAGATACCTTAAAATCCTAAATCAGTAGTACACGTAGCCTCTGAAAACAGAAAACTGGGAGCTGTTACTGGCTGGGTTTGTGCTCTAGTATAATGGGAGTCAAATGTCTTTGCCCATTCTTCTAATCTAAGTAATTTCTCCTTAGGAGTCTGGAGAAGGGGGGCTTGTGTGATCATTAGTGCCTAGTAACTGTCCTCTTAGAGATTCTGAAATTCCAATTTTTATGAGGAAGCACATGAAGTGAAGTCAAGACACTTGTGTTGCTGGGACCTGCCTTTGAGAGGGGGCTCTAGAAGTATTTTCTGTGATCAGTGAGTCTAGTCCAGGATCTAACACTGGACAGTCTTGTCATATAGTTAGACTTGATATGTGTGGAAATACTTCTGAATATGCTTGAACTTGAGAGGTTCTTGTGACTCCAGCATCGGTTTCCTTTCACCTGCAGGCTCTAGATTACTGCCATAGCATGGGAATCATGCACAGAGATGTCAAACCTCACAACGTCATGATTGACCATGAGCACAGAAAGGTAGTGTGGGGTGGCTGGGGGGTAGGGAGGGGTCCTGCTTTTCTCTTGGCAAACTGGGATCCCTTTTGGGTACTCCTGTGTAATGGTAGCAGACCTCTTTGAGGGGGATTCCGCTCTCATGGTGTGGACAAATGTAAAATGAGAATGTTGTGCTGCTTTTTGAGGCTTTACTTGGTCACGTGTAACCCACAGGCAGGGTTGTAAGGAGAAGTATTTTATTTAGACTGCTTGGTGATATGGGTTTGGGGAGAATATGTAACCAGGTACTCTGATCAAATTAATTCAAAATGGAACACTTGTAAAATAACTTCAAATTAAGCTCACCAGTGTCATTCAGCCAATGGAAAGCTGGAGCATCCCTTGAGCCTTTTTCTTTGTTCTCTACCATTTCTAGCTTAGACTAATAGACTGGGGTTTGGCTGAATTCTACCACCCCGGCCAAGAGTACAATGTCAGAGTGGCTTCCAGATATTTCAAAGGACCTGAACTTCTTGTAGACTATCAGGTAAGAATTACCAGGACTTCTTACTGACTTTTATATGGAAAGTCAGTGCCATTTCAAGGTAATAAACCCAAAATTCAGATGTCTAGAGAGTTGAAGCTGAAGACAGTCTGTTCCAAAATGTATGGCAGAAAGCAGTGGCCATAAAGCCCACTGAATGAAAGAAACTAATGAGTAGTCCCAGGACCTGAGGAAGAGCTGCAGAGCTATCATTATGGATCTTGGAATACAAATGTTGAATATTTTTTTAGCAAGGCTGTGTTTGCAGTGAGGTACAGGAATGAAACAAAGCCCCTGTGGGAACAGCGAGTACTGCATGAACTTCTAAATTAAGCTATAAAAGCATCCTCATATCTGATGGCAGTTTGCATTATGGAAATCACAGTGTTCCTGGTGACTTTCAGACCGTGCTGGTTCTGGAAAAAGGCACATCCTCACTTGCCCATGGATCCTGGGGAGTCCACACCTTTTGTTGCTTGTTGCAATGCTTCCTTTCCCAACGCACATTTCTCAGTGGTTTATAACATTAGAGTCTGCAGTGAAAAGAGAAGAAAGCTCTGATCTTTAATATCCTGGCAGACAGGGATGGAACTAGGATACCTGCTGTCCTGCTAATTGCTGTATCCCAGTTTGAGTAACTGGAACACTGAGCTGAACAGTGGTTTAGGGATGAAGATACGTGAAGATAGTTCAGTTTGCTTCCAGCATAACATGGCTGTGTTCATATCACTGGAGGGAGGGGGGGTACCCTGTTAGTCTTGGAGGTCTGTTCTGCTTAATTCATTAGAAATTGAATTGTCCTTCTGGTTTTGTACAGATGTATGATTACAGTCTGGATATGTGGAGCTTGGGTTGCATGTTGGCTAGTATGATATTCCGAAAGGAGCCATTTTTCCATGGCCATGACAACTATGATCAGGTGAGAGCTGGTCATGTACAATGTCTGTTCTCTTAGCACCATGAAAGGTTGCTGCTTAGGCTTCCATCGAGTCACCCAGAGAATTTTTAAGCCTTTCTCTAATGGCTTCTTTGCTCAGTTTGAAGCCACATTCCTTTTCTCAAGTGTGCAAGATTATGTAACCAATTAAATAGAAATGGATTTACAGAGCTTTGTACTCAGGAGCTCCTCAGTAGGTGTATGGGAAAAGCTGTAGAAATAGTTATATTAAGGCTCGTGTGTTCTAGTACATAGTTTGACTATTCCTGAGGTTATGTTAGGTAGAAAGCCCCTGCCACTATTCACTCTCCTGCCACTCTGTGTAGAAACTGCATTTGGTACATGTTTATACAGATTCTGAAATCTTTGATGTGTTGCCTTTAGGCCAAATTTTTTTATATTTAAACCTTTATCACGTGCTCAGCATGTGACTGCCATGCAAATATTCTGGAACAGGGACCTTCTATTCTCAAACCTTTATTCTGGAGCTCTCTGGGGTGGTGCTTCACCTTTCACATGCAAGATCCAGAGTTTCTGCTTTTTTGACCAGTTATTCTTGCCTTCCCCTCTGTTGGTTTTGAATATTTTCTTGCTACTAAGGGCGATACTGTTGCAAGGCCTCAGAGATTTTAGGGTCTATGGCTCCCTTCCTGGCTGCCTTGGGGTACTGAGCTCCAGCTGTGAATGGAGGCATGTTCCTGATGCCTGGGACTATGTGGCTGGGGAAGCCAGAGCCACAGGCTGATCCTGTGGCTTCTGATTCACACTGCTGGGACCAGGTTCAAGCTCCCAAGGGAATGTGCTGCTGTATCTTCATGCAGGCTCTGGTATTATCATAGCTTCACAGCAGTGACTTGTTTTTGTGTTTGTTCCCAGCTGGTGAGGATAGCCAAGGTGCTGGGGACAGAAGATCTGTATGACTACATCGACAAATACAACATTGAGCTGGATCCACGTTTCAATGACATCTTGGGCAGGTGAGTCAAGGTCTGGAATCTGTTTGGTAGACCCAGACAGTTACAGCTTTGTCAACAGACCTTGAAATGAACAAAAATTTGTGGGAGAAATCAGAGCCAGGATCCTGGAGAACTGTCACTTTGTGCCTTTGGTTCCTTTTGCCAGTGCTTCCTGTAGTCCTTTATATGGAAATGGACCTGAGGAAAGATTTTTAAATGTCATCTAGGCAATAAAGGAACTACTGGAGCAGAAAGCATGAAGGGCAAATGCTCTCTTCAGTCTGGGGGGAAAAAAACCAAAATGATGTTTCTCAGCGTTACAGTGCAGAAAGTCAGGTGCTGCTAAAGATGGCGTTTATATGTCTTTTTCCCCTCAAAGTGGTATTAAAGTTAAGGAACTCAGGTGCATAAGAGAAGAGCAGAACCTGCAATTCTGGGCCTGTAGTCCATTCTGAGCATTAGTCCTGCTGCTGTGTGGGGTCGTGGCAGGGCCATGCAGGGACTGCGGTGGCCGAGGTGGCTGTGCTGGGGCTGTGGCTGGTGTGCCACCGCGTGGAGACAAAGTGACACTGCTTCCTGTCCTGGAATGTCCTGGAAGGCCTGCACAGAGCTGCGGCCTCCCTCAGGGCTGGATATCTGTCACAGTTCTTGCTCCTTCAGAAGCTGAGTTTTGGCATCACTGTCCCCTGCCTGGCCTGATTTCTGTCTCTTTTCCTGCAGGCACTCCCGTAAGCGATGGGAGCGCTTTGTCCACAGCGAGAACCAACATCTGGTGAGTCCAGAAGCTCTGGATTTCTTAGACAAGCTGTTGCGATATGATCACCAGTCACGACTCACAGCGAGAGAAGCCATGGAACACCCCTACTTCTGTAAGTATCAGCTGCTGTCCTCAGAGTTCTGCCTCTGGGAAATCTCTGTTCCCATGGGTTGTGCAGATGGGAACTGAGAATGGCAACAATGATAAGCCTGGTCTCTGCAAATAATTGTGCTGGAGCTGAGGCTGCTGGTCTCTGTGTGCCACCTCCACCAGCCAAGGAATCAGTGTTGGATGCCCATGTCAGGCCCATGAATCAGCAGGTTATATCAAGGAAAGTCACCTAAATTATGTGATTTGGGGTTGCTTTCTGCAGGTATGCATGGATTCCTGTGTTTGGAGAAACCCAGAGTTGTTGATAAACAGGCGTTTTAACTCTTTCTGTTACTAAATGGCTTAGCTACTGCTATATTCAGGTCTTGATTTTGCAAGCAAAAATGTAACTTTCACTAGTAAATGCTTTTAAGTGGTTGCTGTTTTTCACAGATACTGATATTTAGGGGTTTGAAGCAGCTGCAACAATGCATAATGTCAATATTTGCTGATGTGGTTTGGTTGGTTTTTTTGCTGCTGTTGAAGGGACCCCTGTAATTAGCAAACTGTTGATCTGTGCTGCACCTGTTGGAAACATCCCAGGGAAATGTTTTACAAGTATTAGTATTAGTGAAGCCCATAGCTTGGAATGTGAGAGTTGGACAAACAGTTCATTAACTTGTGTCCACAAAAAGATACAGGTTGTGCTGAGCTCAGCATGAGCAAAGGCAAAGTTTGGAATTCCCTTGTCTGACGCAGGAGGCCTGGGAGGCAGGAAGGGGATGTCCCTGTTCAGGTGAGAGCATTATTCACATGCAGCTGAAAATAAAGAGTTAGTAAGTTGTGATAATCTCATGGAAGTTCTAGTGACACTCCTGACAGCTCACAGAGATGTGAGATGTGTATAGAGACATGACACCTGATTGTAATTACTGATAATCTTTCTGCTTGCTACACCCATATTCTGGGTTTGGCTTTCTGCAATTACATAGTTGCTTAGCACAGAAAGATCAACTTTGCCATAATATCCCTCAGCTTTTCCTGTCAGACAGTCCTGCTGAACCCCAAATCACATCATTTAGCTGACTTTCCCTGATAGCGCCTGACTTTGGTACCTTCTTGAGTGCTTCCCACTGGAGTTGGTGGAAATGTCTGTGTTGCAGTAGATGATGGTTGATGTTACTTGACACAGGCAGAGTGCCAGGACTGGCTGAGCACAGAGGCCACGGGCAGTCCATGTGCCTCAGCAGCTCTCTGGCCACACAGCACTTAATGGTAGTGTGCTCTTCCTAGATCCCATTGTGAAAGACCAGGCTCGGATGGGCTCGTCCAACATGCCGGGTGGCAGCACTCCTGTCAGCAGTGCGAGCATGATGTCAGGTCGGTTCTATCAACTCTTGTTGGTGCTTGGTGTGCTAAAGTATTTGTACATGTGAGGTGGGTGGGAGGATCCAGGAGGGAGAGTTCAGCAGGTGGGGCGGCACTGGGTTATCTCCCAGGACTGGGGACAAGGTCAAGGAGAGCTGCAAAGTGGGTGGGAGAGCCTGATAAATAAGGCCTTGGGCAGCCTGACCTGTTTTTCTGGTCTCATTAAAAAAAATAAGTGCTTTGCAGTTGATTTTCTGGCAGCAGTTTGAAGGACAGTCCACTGGCACAGGCTGCCCAGAGAAGTTGTGGCTGTCCGATACCTGGAATTGTTTAAGGGCCTGGTTGGACAGGGCTTGGGGCAACCTGGTCTAGTGGGAGGTGTCCCTGCCCATGGCAGGGGGGGTTGGAACAAGAGGAGCTTTAAGGTCCCTTCCAACCCAAACCATTCTGTGATCCTGCCACATCTCTGCCCATCAGAGCCACTCGGGTGTGTGCAAATCTGTGCCCTCCCCAGAGCTGCAGAGAACAGTGACAGGTCTTTAGTCTCAGGTTATTTTGGCAGTTCTGAAAACGTAACTGACCCACAAAGCTCCCATTTGACTTCAGAAGCTGCCCTGGATAGCAGTGCACTGAGTTTCACTCTAATTCCTGCTTACCTGTCTCTCTTCCAGGGATTTCTTCAGTGCCAACACCTTCACCCCTTGGACCTCTAGCAGGCTCACCCGTCATCTCTGCCACCACCACCCTGGGGATGCCGGTTCCAGCTGCTGCGGGCGCCCAGCAGTAGTGACGGGCTCTGTCTCCTGCTGCCTGAGCTGAGTCAGGTGGGGAAGAGGTTTCCCCCTCCACCTCTCCTCAGGACGCAGCTCGTGCCTGGCAGGGGAAGGGAGGGGATGAACGCTTTGGAGACACCGTGTCTGAACTGTTGCTTGTGGATTTATAGTAGTTCAGTCATTATATACAAAATTATTATAGGCTGATTTTTCTTTTTTTACTTGAACTTTTCGTAACTCAGGGGATTCCCTGAAAATACCTACAGATGGAATACTTCTTGGACATTTTTTCTTTCCCCCCCCCCCCCCCCCCCAAAAAAAAAAAACTAAACAAACAACTCTTCATGTAATAACAAAGATGAATCAACAGCATTTCCAAGCTCTTGCATCCTGCTGGAAATCTCTTCTCTTCCTGTTCCCACCATTATTCCTCCATGAGCCTACACCTTGGGGGATTGTGCTGTTCTCCAGAGACTACCAAACCAAGTCTTCATGAGGCAGGGGAGGGGATTCTTAAGTACCACTCACTTGAACCCCATGTCCTGCGTATATCCCAGCCAGGGTACACTGAGGAGACAATTCCAGTAGGGAGAGGGGGGATAAGCTTAAAAGGAGTAAGTGCAGATAGTGTCCAAAACCCTAATTGGATTGGATAATGTCTCCTTAGGAGTCAACCAGAATGCCAACTCACCCCTTGCATGTAATTTTAGTCTTAAAAATGAAGTTACTGATCCAATGGAGTCCTTGCCACCTCCTGAGACAGGTGCTCCTGTAGAGTAAGCCCTGCTCTGATCAGCCCCTTTCTCACGGAGGGTTCTTCCAGCCGTTGCTTGGCTTGGATCTCTGGAATTAGTTTGTTATTGGGTATATTGTTTTTAAATTGTTTCTATAGGTTTTGAGCTGGTGGCTACTTAAAGCTGGAAATATCAGACTGCGCCAAGTCCGATCCCACATCTTCACCCACCATCCCCTCCCTCACGTGCCATGTGGTGAGAATACCAGTTACCTCACAGTCTTGTAAATATGCACTGAGAGGAAGGAGCGAGGAGACGTTAACTTAAACTGAAATGGTAGATCAGTAATTGTGGACAAATATTATCATTGACAACGGAAAAGCACCCTTGTTACAGCCCTGCTACCCCTTGCTGTGTATATATACTTTGTCCTTCATATGTGAAAGATCCAGTGTTGGAATTCTTTGGTGTAAATAAACATTTGGTTTTATTTATCGAGGTTAGATTTAAGTTCCCTGTGTAGAGGCCTCCCTGGGGTGGTCACACACTGACACAGGAGTGGTGACAGCCACATGTGCCCTGGGCAGGCCATGTCCCTGTCACACCCATGGGGCGCAGTGCAGAGAAGCCTTACACAGATGTCACAAGCCAAAGTCTCTCCTGGGAGAAGGATCTTTTGCCATAACAAAAAACCCTCCTCTTCTGTCTCAGCCGTGATGGTGGGGAATTGAGATGATGAACCAATTATTAGGTGTTTGTGCCTGTTGCCACACACTGGATTTCTGTGAGTTGTTTTCAGTCACCTAATGCTAGGGTGGCTCAGCTGGTGTGGCTGCAGGCACAATGGCACCTGTCCCTGTCAGTGACCTCTCATCCCAAAGCCATTGCAGCAGTTGTTCCCCTGGACGTTGAGTGATCTTCCTGTTCCTCAGTGGGTGCTGATGCCTTGGCCTGCAGCTCCTGCTTGTCCCAGGCACCCATCCCTCATCTGTTCTTTAGAGGGGATGGACATGTGCTTCCATGTTGCCTAGTTAATTTTAGGATGGAATATGTGGGCTGGATTAAACTGATTTGTGGGACATGAAACACTGCCCCTTTCTGTGAGGATTGCTGGCAGGGAGATGAGGTTTTTCACATACACCAGGGTAGCTTTCTTCTCCATGCCTTCATCCAGTGGAAATCCATTGTACTTAATCTTTTATATCCTAAAGTGATGTGAAAGTTGGACTGTGTTGACTGTTACCTCAATGTGCTGTAACGTAAAAGCACCCAGTATGACAAAATACAGCTTGTTTGCACTGGTTCTGAGCCATGCAGGACATTTAACCCAGTTCTTTCATTATTCCAAGCGAGGGAGGTTTGCACCAGGATAACACGTGTGGAAGAGGAAGCTGGGAGTGGTGGATGGTCCCAGTGCCCGTCAGCCCTTGCACAAGGAAACCACGGAGCCCTGTGCACGGAAGGAGCTTTGTGGACTTGACAAGCCCGAACAGGAAGGGCCGGGCGCTTGTTCTCCCACTGCCGGTGTCTCTCAAAGCATTGACGGGGGAGTTTGGAGGGTTTGCGGGCACTTTTTATGTGGTGGCAACAGCCACTGTGTGCAGCACCATTGAGGGTGTGTTACCCGCCCCCGACAGCGCTGGGAATAACCCGTGCCGTGGACATCGGGGAGGGTCGGGGGTTTGTTTTTTTGTTTTGTTTTAAATTAAGCCCTGAGGCGGACTCGGGGCGGGCACCTGCAGGCTGCGCGCTCCCGCTTGCGCATGCGCGGTTGCCTCCGCCTGCGTGACCCTCCTGGCAGCGCCGCGCCTGCGTATTNCGGGCGGGGGAACCGGGGGTCCCGGCACCGGGGAAGGGTTCGGCCCAGCCCGCGGCTGTGCGGCCGCCGCGGGCTCGGGCGGACGGGAAGTAGCCGGGCGCGGTTGGTGCTGCCTGATCCGAGCAGGGCCCGAGGGCGCTCCCGGCAGTGATCGAGGGCTTTGCGGTAGCGCTGGGTCTGGCCCGACCTGGCGAGGCCGTGTGCCAGTGCTCGGTGCCTGCAGCGCTGCAGAAGCACCGACGGACCCGTCTGGGTTTTAGACCGCTGTCACCTTGGGTTTGTGTCTCTTCTTCCATGTGTCAACCTGCGAGTTAAGGTCTTGTGGTTGCATAAAGCATGTTTTGAAATGCACTGGGTTTGGTAATACTCGCAGCTATTGTCCCTTGTATGTTTGAAAAGTGTAATTATTGGGGTCTTTATCATTAAGTCTGAGAGGAGGAGCACGCAAGATGTGCTCCTTCCTTCCCACTACTCCTTAAGTTCTTTGTGTGTGAACAGGAGTTTTTTCTCCCGTAGGCTTTGTCTCCTCCTTCCCGAGGCATCGGTATGTGACAGCCCAGTGTGTGCGTGTGGCAGGGGATCAGGAACAGCTGGGGGTAGGGAACTGGCTGGGAATAGGGAACCGGCTGAGCAGAGCTGGCTTCTGTTGTGCAAATAACTCTGCTTGCACAAGGGGCGGGAAAGGAAATAAAAGAAACTGTAGTCACTGTGTGAGCGATAGGAGATTTAATGTTACCAGGAACTTGGAATTCGGAGGGAGGTGGAGCTCTGTCGTAGGCTGTTACAGCTTGTTTTGATCCAAGAAGTGTTTTAAAAGGGTCTTTGAGAAGGAAGAGCATCCACTGCTCGACCTACTTATCGTCCGTGTGTGTGAGCAGCCTGCCGACCTGCCAGCTCCCTTCAGACCTCGCTGAGAGCTGCACTTCCAGCCAGGAGCTCGCAGGCAGAGGGCCGGGGCAGTGGCTGAGGTGCCACGTGGGCAGAGGAATGAGCTCCCCAATCGCTGCCGGGAGGGCGCGGCCTTGAGAAACAGCTGTTTCTCCATCGAGATCCTTTTAATTCCTCCCACCTCAAATCCTATAGACACGGCCCTTACAGAACGACTCCTGTTTGGATCCCAAGAGTTGTTGCATCTATGGGAAAAGCCTTTAGGGAAAAGCAGTGTTTGTGTCGTCATCCTGCACTCCAGTCCCGCGGCTGCTCAGCAAAGCCTCCTTACTGGGAACTCCATCAGTGTGGGATATCGAGTGGCTCTCGGCCGCTTCTCTCCTTCCTCACATGAGGCAGCGGTGACAAATTCCACCATGTGGTGTGAAGTAGTGTCCCTTCTCCGCTCCCTAGGAAGCGCTCTGGTGTCCTGTAAGTGTGTCTAACCCGAGCACCGTGTGCTTTGTGTGTTACCCGCTTCCCTCCCTGCCCTGAGTTCCTGTGCTCCTCAAAACAGTGGGAATTGTTTCCTACTGGCTGAGCTGTGTGTGTACTGATGGCTGGCAGGTTTGGGTTTGTTGTAGGACAAGTTAATGTGCTTATGATTCTTTAACTGTGGTATAATTATGTCCTTTCTTGTGTCTGTTGCTGTCAGTGGAAATGCTCAGGCTTCTTCCTAGGATGGCTGCACCTGGGAGTCGGTAGGAACACAGTTTTGGGGACACTTTCCTAACCTTTTTAGAATGCTTTCCTAAGTTCTGGTCTTAGGAGACACTTGACATCTGAGCTGGCAGCTGCATCAGAGAGCAGAGGGTTGCAGGATGGCTTTGCAGGGCTGTCTTGGTCCCGTATGGAGCCGTGAGCTGTTGGGAAGGATGGGAGCCAAGGGATCCGTCTGGGCACTGGTGGTGGCTCCCGTGTCAGGAGAAGCAGCATTTGCCTCCCACGGTGGGACCCCCAGGGTTGATAGGGAAGCAGTGAGAGTGCCCTTTGAGGTGCCCCCAATGCTGAGCCTGCAGAAATGGGGACACTCAGCTGGAGGAGTCACCACCAGAGTCATCCCTGTCCTGACAGTGTGACGACTGTCTTGTGTCATCTCCCTTGTGTGTGTGTGACATTGCTGTGAGTGGCTGTTGCTCGCCCCCGCTGTGTGCTGGCACTGCCTGTCAGCTCACATCTCTGTGACCTTTTGCAGACTTTGATGCTAAGAAGAAAAGAAAAGTGGCAGAGATTTACCAGGCTCTGAACAGTGACCCCATCGACGTGGCCATGCTGAGGCGAATGGCAATCAGCGAGGGCGGGCTCCTGACCGATGAGATCCGGTGCAAAGTGTGGCCAAAGCTGCTCAGTGTTAACACAGACGACCTGCCCCCTCTTCGAGGTATGGAACAGCCTGGACTCAGCTGCTCGGGAAGAACGGCTCAGTGACCTTTGTCACTAGAGGAGGAACATGCTTTCTGACCTGCCTTTTCCCTGTGTGTGTTGCATTTCCCACTAAGCCCGTGTACAAAGGGGGCTCACTGCAGCACCAATAGTGTGTTGTATGTAAACAATACACGCCTTATGAAAACAACATTTGTTGTTTCCTTTAGTGATAGTCATGGAATCAGTTCATTGTGGGTGCAGTCAGCGTGGCCCTGAGCATTAGCTGACATATGTAAGTTTACCTGCAGCAGAAAGAATCAGACTTGATTTGTTTTGCTCCCATGAAGAGGTGGCTGTGCTGAGCCCTGGCATGGCCAAAATCCTCCCGAGGTGTCTCTCGCAGGAAATAGTTTGTCGTGTGAAGCATGTGTGGTTTTTGGTCAGAACAGGCACAGGGACAACAACCTTCCTGGTGAAGTGCACACATGGTTTTTAAACCTTAGCAATGCAGGAGCTCTGGGTCCTGTAGCTTTTATAGTCACCTAGGACAGGTTTTGTTGTTGTTCCTGATTCTGTGGTCGTTTGGAAACGTGCATCCCCCCACCTCAGTCAAGAGCCGGGTGACATTAGGGGTGATGTGAGGTGACTGGAGCTGCTGGAAGACAATGTTTAACTTTACATGATCGCATAGAAAGAATTTGCTGGGTCGCTGAGCTCTTCTGTTTTAACTGTCTTAGCTAACGCTGGGTGAGGTTTTCTTCTGAATTGTTTCTATTGTATAAATGATTCTTTGTGGTCTCCACAGCACTCTTCCAGTTCTGCTGCTGAGTACACTTTGAATTGCACAGCAGAACTGTGGAGCAGAGATGTTTCTAGGAGTGCTGAGAGTGTGGTCAGTTTAAGCATTTTAACGTGTTGTTTAAAGAGCTGATTGCCTCATTTGCTGCTAGTGTCAGAGTGAGTGGCAGTGAAGGTGGAGGGACAGGGCTGACATGAAAAAGGGGATATACAGTGGAGTAGGGGGTGTGTGCAGCCTCATGTCTGCCCTCAGCAGGGATCTTCTCGGCTCCCTCACCTCATTCTCTTCCCAGTACTTCATGTTAACCCTGTTCCTCTTTTTCTCAGCAGGGAAGGAACTACGAGAGAACAGTAAGGATTACCAGCAAGTGTTACTGGATGTGCGGCGATCCCTGCGCCGCTTCCCACCAGGTGAGGGGGGATTCTGCTCTGCCCACTCTGTGGGGGCAAGAGCAATACCATGGGGCTCCTCCTGGCTCAGACCTCCCTGGGAGGCTGCAGAAGGTGACACTCCATTACTCCAAGGGCCTGGCTTCTAGGAAACCTTTTTCTGGTGAGCTCACAGCAGCTGCTTCTTGCAGTGAAGCCCTTCTGCAGCCATCAGTTTCCTTCAGCTGTCTCTGCACAGATGGTTTTTGCTGTGGCTGTTCCAATATTCCGCTTCCCCTGCCCCACTGAGCCCCTCTGCCAGCAGGCTGCTACTGGCAGAGAGTTGCAGCAGAGAGAGGACGGATCCTGCGTGGATCTTGTGCGCTATGACCTGTTGAGATTAGGACAGATGGAAAGCTTGAGAAACATGCCATTTGCTTCGGTTTATTTTAATCCATGGTCTAGCTCAGGGGCAGGGAAGGCAGGTTTGTCTGTGCTTAGAACAACCCCTGGTATAAAACAGTCTCAAAATCAGGTTCTTGCACCAAATTTAATAGAACTTGGAACATTTAGAAGCAAAATGGTTTTGCAGTTGTTTAGTTCTGATGGGAGGCTTGTGCCTTGTGTTATTTATAAAATGCTAAATCCAGCAGCTTTCTGTGCAGAGCAGTCGTTATTTCTGGCCAGAATCCGCTTCCCCCTTCTGCCACTTTTATTTTGTGTAAACACTTGATTCACTCTGGTTCTTGCAGGCGTGGATGCTGTGTGCAGGCCTGATTCCTGAAGGCTCTGCTCCTACAGATTTTTTTGCCCTTGAATGGCAGCCTCCTGCCTATTTTTAGCCACATTAGTGAAGCAGAGGAAAAGGAGAACTTTGTCATTGCAGGATCTCTGCTGGGACTCTCTGCTTGGCCTTTGGGCGTTTTATCTGTTGACAAGGACTGCCAGAAACTGGCTGCAGCTGTGCAGGGCAGGAACAATGTTTTCCCTGTGACATCCTGTCTCTAAATACATGTTGTTAGCAGGGGACTGATAGAAAGTTGTGCTGGTGGAGGCCTTGCAGTCTGATGCAGTTGGCACAGTTTCTGTGGAAATGGGTCCCGTTGAATTTTTTTCTAGAACTCCTGGGAAATTAAAAATTACTAAAACATCCTCATCAGTGCTGGATGTGCAGAACAATTCTCTCTTCACAGCAGCACTGTGCAAACATCAGTAAACCCTGCTCCTGTCCTCCACAGTGGCTTCCTTGCAGATAAGGGTTCTGCAGATCTAAAGGTTAAACCTCACAGCAACCGGCCAGCTTTCCCTGGGCCTGGAGAGTTTTGGGAGACAGCATTAGGACTTTGGATAGTTTTTTCTGCCAGTTTTACCTCCCTTCCCTGTGCACCACATCCCTTGGGATCAGGCAGGTTAGTAAATGCACAGGTGCTCCTTGCACACCACAGTCGTCCTTGCTCCCACAGCAGGCACTGGTAGGTGACAGCTGTGCCACCTCTGCTGTTCCCACAGGGATGCCGGATGACCAGAGGGAAGTATTGCAGGAGGAGCTCATCGACATCATCCTCCACGTCCTCAAGCGCAACCCCCAGCTGCACTACTACCAGGGATACCATGACATCGTGGTCACCTTCCTCCTGGTGGTGGGGGACAGGCTGGCCACAGCACTGGTGGAGAAGCTCTCGACGCATCATCTCAGGTACTCAGTGGGAGGAGAGGAGCCAACTGCGTGTCCTCAGGCTGTGGGGATACCTGTGCAGGTGGAGCTGGCCTGGAAGGGGAGCTGGGAAGGCAGAGCCTCGGGTTAAAGCAGCTGCCTGTCATGCCTGTACCCAGAGGGGTGCTGTGAGAGCAGCCTGACCACACAACAGCACATGGCTTTGCAGGGAGCTGTGCCCTGGGGAAGGGATAATTGACAGCTGTCAGTTAATTTGTAGCATCTCTTGGAGCTGGAAAAGCCAATGCACATGCATTATTCATGGTTGTGTGGCTGTCAGAGCCTCTCCAGTCCTGGGGGCTGGTTCAGCACCTGCCTCCCACTTGTCCTTGCATAGCCCTGGGCACTGTGGTCGGTACTGCCGGTGTCCTGTACCTCACATGAAGAGTCTCTCCTGTCTGTGCACTGAAATAAGAGCAGGCTTCCAGCTGGGGAGTGTGGTTTGGAGGGATTATCTCTCCTCTCCCAGGCAGGAGTCAGATCTTGGGTGCTGGAAAGGCTTTGAGGTTCTTGTGTGCACTGCAGCAAAATAAGAAGTGTCAGCTGACAGCAGCGTGATGGTCTGGGCCTGGGTTCTGTGTACAGCTCAGCCCTGTGTGTCCCAGACAAGCAGGAAGGAGGCTGTTCCAAAGAGACAGAATTCCTTGGGGTTGGGGGCCACCCTGCCAGCAAGGCTGTTTATTGCATGTACTTCACCTTCTGCTGCCTCCCTGGAGGGAGAGCCAGCTGACATTGTTGCTTGACAAAGCTTCTTTTAAATCTTTCCTCAGGGATTTTATGGACCCAACGATGGATAATACCAAGCACATTTTAAATTACCTGATGCCCATCATAGACCAGGTGAACCCTGAGGTGCATGACTTCATGCAGAGGTATGCAAAAGTTCCCTTAGAGCCTCCTGGCTCTCCCCTGCTGCCGGTCTCAGGTTACTGTTCACAGGGCCGTTTGCACCAGCACATCCCCAGCACCACAGTGGCTTCCTCAGGGAGTCAACAGCTGTCCCACAGCTGATGGTGACACCCCAAAGCCATGTGGCACTCATTTCTGAGCAGGCTCAAACCTGTGCTGCCTGTCTGGAGGGGTTTTACATGCTGCCATCTTCAGCCCAGTTGTCTGCAGTCTGTATTGGAAAGGCTGGGGATTTGGGGACAGTGTTGTACAAAATGCTACAACTGCTTCATGTGACCACTTGTGTGGCTGGTCAGACCTTGCTGTGGTTTGTTGTTAGTTCTGGGGATGATTCCCAGATACTGCATTAGGGAGACACAAGTGTGCCTAGGCAGATCAAAGAAGAAGCAGGAAGGTGAATGGGAAGAGTCAGTTCAGAACCCTTTTCTGGGCAGGTGTGTCTTTGGTTTCACAGCCAGGATGTCTTTGGGTACCAACCCTGATTGCAAACTCCCAGAACTAGTAAGCCCTCAGGGTGGGAAGGAACCCAAACATCTGGCTATGCTGCAGGACTTCAGTTGCCCTCAGACCAGCAAGCCAGACAGTGCCATGACGTTCAGGGTCCCCTGAAAACAGCGTTTGGCCTCTGCTGCAGCCCCCACTGGATGTGACACAAGTAGTGGCAGCACTTTGCCTGGGGGTTGTGTCAGAGGTGCAGTCCCTGCTCTGGGGGTGGGTTCAGTGCTCCAGTGACAGCCAGCTCTATTTCCCCAGGCATGGCTGGGGTGGCTTGGGAGCATTTCATCCCAGTTTCCAGGCTGACCTAATGGTTCTTTGTCTCTGTAGTGCGGAGGTGGGAACCATCTTTGCTCTCAGCTGGCTGATCACTTGGTTTGGCCACGTTTTGTCCGACTTCCGGCACGTTGTGCGATTATATGACTTCTTCCTGGCTTGCCACCCGCTGATGCCCATTTATTTTGCGGCTGTGGTAGGTATTGATGGAATGGTGGGGGATTAACTGCGCTGTTCTGAGGTGGTGGGAGTTTAGGGCTGCAGAGGGAGGCTGGCAAACCCAGTGCTGGTGCTGTCCCCAGCTGCACCCCGCTCTGCAGAGCCCCCCAAGGTCGGTGACGTCCTTGATGATAGCAAAGGGCAGGTGGGATCCAGGGGAACTCAGGGCAGCCTGAGGGTGTCCAAATGTGCAGGCCATACCAGTTCAGTGCTGTGGAGGCAGCATGACACAGTGTTTTTATCTCCTTTCATGTGCTGGTCCTGCTTCTGGTCACATGCTGGGATGCCTGGCTGGCTGGGGACAGCCATGCACTGTATGTCCACCTGCCCATCCTCCTATGGCAGAGGGCAAGTCATGGAGTTAAACCCTGCTGAGGTTCTGCCCACATCTCTGACCTGCCAATGGCAGGCTCTGCTCAGCAGACAGACCTAAGTACCCTGAAAGAGACTTTCCATGGCCTCAGAGTCTCAGAAGGGGTTTGGCATTTCTCTTCCCAGTGAATGCTTCACTGCAGTGTGTCCTCTTGAAGAAGGTCTTTCAGCTGGAAGTAAAGTGGGTTTTTTTTTCTGGCTCTGAAACAAGTGCCAGCATGTGCCAAGGAGTTGTCCCCACTTCCTTGTCTGTCCTCCTCTCACTCCTCTGCAGATCGTACTGCACCGGGAGCAGGAAGTTCTGGACTGCGAGTGTGACATGGCCTCTGTCCACCACCTCCTGTCCCAGATCCCACAGGACCTTCCTTATGAGTCTCTGATCAGCAAAGCTGGGGACCTTTTTGTCCAGTTCCCACCATCCGAACTTGCCAAGGAGGCAGCTCAGGCAGCTCAGGCAGAACGGTGAGTGCTGGGCAGCCCATGTGTTCCCTGCATCTCCTTGCCAGATCTTGCCTCCCTGTGGAGATCTTTGTGACGGGAGGCTGGTCCCCGAGGTGAGCGGGGGACACTCCTTGACCTGTTCCTTCTCTTGCAGAACTGCGGCTTCCACTTTTAAGGACTTTGAGTTGGCATCAGTGCAGCAGAGACCAGACACTGTGTTGAGGCAGCGCTTCAGGGAGCGGCTCCGAGGGGAGGAGCGGCTCCGAGGGGAGGAGCGGACAAAATCCATCTTGACAAAGCCCCGGACCAACCGCTTCGTCAAGCTGGCAGTGATGGGGCTGACGGTGGCACTGGGAGCAGCTGCCCTGGCCGTTGTGAAGAGCGCACTGGAGTGGGCACCCAAGTTTGAACTGCAGATTTTCCCCTGAAGCCGGAGGAAGGGCCTTCCCTGTCACTGCATCCTTCCCGGGTGGGAAGGGCTGGTATTTGATGAAGGACGTGTCCAGAAACGACTTGTCTGAAGATTATTTTTTTTTATTGTTGCGTCCAGCGACGCTTTTGGCCTTTGTGACAGACTGAGGGAACCAGCCCAGCAGGACAGTTCCCCACACCGTGCTCACCTTGTTCCCCTCTCCCTGTGCAAGGGTGAGCAGACAGGCACTGCCGCTGTCCCCTGAGGAACCAGAGGTATGGACAAGTTCGGCTGTTCAGGTGACTGTACAAAGGGAGAGCTGTGTGTGGGCTGTGCCCAAATGATCCTGCGTTCTCCATTGGGGAAAACTAGTGGGAGTGAGAGCAGATCCTTGCCTGGAGGAGAGAGTCCAATAGGGTTTGGTCTGGGTGCTTGCGTGTGTGGGGGTGGAGGGCTGTTGCACTCCTGAGGAACAGGGCAGTCCTTTGGCTCTTCATTGCTCCAGTGTGCCCCGTGATCTGCCTTCAGCTTTGCCGGTGCTCCAGCTCTTCCCTGTCCTGTAGGCACCCTCTGAGTAGAGCCAAACCTTTCCCACACCCCCACCAGCACAATGCTGTGGGCTTCTCTTCAGTGTGTAACATTCCCTGGCTCTTTTTGCTTCCTCATCTTTGCAGCCTGATCTGTTTGCAGGGGGCGGGAGCAGACCTTAGCTCCCCTCAGCTCTCAGGCACTGCTGCTGCTGCACTGGCAGTGCTGTGACCATATCTGGGGTCAGTGAAGTGAGACATGAGTGTGGTCACCCTGCCGAACGTGCATGCTGTCATGTGCCAGGTTATGCTACCACAAGTCTTAGTGGCACTGTAAACACCCATTGCAGACTTCTTTAATAGCTCTGGAAGTGGACACTAACATGCCCACATGGAGAAAGGCTTTTTCCGCCTTGTGAAACACTTTGCACAGGATAGAAGTTGCACTAGGAAATGTGTCAAAAAACCTCCCCCACAAGCTGATCAGGCTTCAGTATCGCCTCTGGAAACAATACGAGGGGTTTCCCAAAAAGGCCACCCTGACCCCTGCATAGCTCCCATTTCCTCACCAGTCCTGTTGGCAGTCCCAGCACTCCCTGCCCTGCAAGCTAAGCAGCAAACCCTTCTAGACAACTCAGTGTCCCACTGAGAGAAAGCCAATAGACACTCTATTGCCTCTACCTCTCCCCCAAGCTGCTAAATCTCCCTCAAGTGCCCTTACCTGTCCCTCACGGCTCCCTCCCGCTGCCTCATCATTGCTCTGTTGTGCCCAAAGCCATCTGTGCCATGCCCAGGGGCTGCACACCTGAAAAGAAGGTGTTGCTTGAAGGGATTTTGAGATAGAGGAGAAAACGCATGCCCTGCAAAGCTCAGCACCCCCCACTTCCACCCCTCTTGGTCCATAACTGCCCTGGGTATGTTCTGGTTTGCCCCGTGGGCCCTTGCTCATGGAAGGGCTGTGCCTTTCTGGCCAGAGGGCAGGTGGGCAGTTGTCACTCCTGACTTGTGTTCCCATGAAGCTCTGAGCAGGAGTTCCCTTTGCCTCTGCAGGTGAAATGTGGAGTGTGTGAAACTGCCCTTGTCCAGGCAGGCAGCAAGACCTGTTCCCTCCTCTCCTCGATGGTGCCAGTGCCCTTGTAGAGACCTGGGACTGCTCAGGGGGCTCCTCTCAGTGTGGCTGAAGGCAGAGCCAATTCCTGGCCCCTTGGCACCCCCAGAGCAGCAGAGCAGGACTGGGTGCTGGGTCACTTAGCACTTTAGAAACCGTTGGTTGCAGGAGAGTGTGGTGACCTGGGGATGCTGCTGGAGGGCCCAGGACTGCTCTGTACACCACCCTGAAGGAGGGGATGGCTGGAGCCCCCCAGGAGGAGCCCCTGCAGCCCCTCCATTCCCTGGCCATGATGCACTTTAATTATTGCGTTGTCCCTGGCAGGGGGAAGCGCCTGGGAGGAGACCATGGCTGCGGGTGCTTCAGTTACTCTGTACAAAGACTTACACACCCCCTGTAAATGCAGATTTCTACAAACACTAAAACTGTAAAATAAACAGTTACTAAACACACTTCTTGCCCTCCCCAGGCCAGGGCTGCCAGATCCGCTATTGTGGCACCCCGTGGCCCAGAACTGGCACCTTCCCTGCACTGGTCAGGCCAGCTCAACGTGGCTTCACACCCAGCAACCCCGTGGGAAGAGGAGCAGGAGCAGAGCCAAAGGGTGCGTGCATGCCCCGGTCACTGTTCTCCATCCATCTGCCTCCCTCTGGGCCAACGCCAGGCCTTGTGTGTGCTGCTGGCTCTCCGGGGTGTGTCCCCCATCAGCAGCGTGGGGCTGGAAATAGCCTGACCTCCTGACCTGCCCTGTACCCCAGGCCGGGTGCCTGGCTGCAGGAGGAGATCCTGGGCATGATGCCCAATTCCCAGGGCATACTCCACTGAGCTGGGATGACACAGCCGCCTTCACCAGGCTGGAAGCAGGTTTGGCTGGATGGCTCAAGGCTGGCAGCCTTGTTGGCTATTTTTAATTCCCTGTGGCTTCTACAGGAGCCATTTTATCAATAGCGCTTGGAGCCCTTTGGGAGGGACACCCTTTGGGCAGCAGCGGGGAAGGAGGAGTAGTGGTGGGAAGTATGTGGCACCTTTGGGGTAGCCAAGAGGCCACTGCCACGTGTGACTCAGAACCAGGCCAGTGGCAACGTGCCTGTGCAGGCCGTGCTGGACGCTGGACACCAGCTCTGTGTGGCCCTGACCTTTGGTAAGGTCAGGAGGACAGTGGTGATGGCCAGTGAGCTGTGACTGGAGCTGCCCCATGGTCCCCCCTGCTCTCGGCAGTGTCCCTGCGCAGAGACGAATCCCACGGTCGGGGGCTGCGGTGACGCCACACTGGAACATTGCTGCCCCTGTGGCACCGCCCAGGCCCCGGGCGGCGCTGGGGGCTCTCCCGTGAGTGCAGCCTGCAGACTTGGGGGTCACCGTGGCATGGGCAACCCCTGCACTTCTCCCTCCCTCCCTCGGGGACAGCCTGGTCCCCAGCAGCGCCGGGGCAGCAGGAGGGGCTGGCAGTACCCGGGGATGCTCTGGGCTCCTCTTGTTGCCGTGGCAACAGCTGCGGCGAGACTGGGGGCGGGGGTCTGGGTGTGATGCAAGTGGCGCGTGACCTCGTGGCCCCCCCTGGGCCCTCATGTGGGTCTGGATTAGTATCCCCGGTCCCCTCCCTCTCCCGTTCCCCCGCTTATTACCCTCGGTCCCCTCCCCCTGGCTGAACGGAGTCGGGGGCGGCGCCGGGATTGCCCACACACGCGTACGGGTGGGGCCAGGGGCTGCATATGCACAGGCACATACGTGCACATGCTCACACTGCTCCCAGGGACGCCCGGCCCACACTGACTGATGAAGGTGAACCTCCCCGGTGTGGGCGAGCCCATAGGAACCGGGGCTCAGGGTGGGAACTGACATGCTTGAGAGCTGGATGCTGGCCATCGGGAATCCCACATCTCCCTGGGGACCTCACATAGCCCTGGGAACCCCAAATTCCCCTGGGAGGAGTGAGGCAGCACAAAAAGAGCTGGAGCCGTGGGGAGCAGACCAACACACTTTATTCCATAATCACAACAGTCAGGATAATTGTTAGCCGAGGTTCCACAGAGCAAGGGCCAGCCGTGTCACACCCCCGAGACGGTCCTAGATAGGGTCGTCATTGCCCTTCGGCTAAAATCCTGTTTCTCCAAGGTAACAGACACAGGGACCCTTCACTAACACAACACTACAAAGGTGACCCCGAGCGCTGGCGCCCGTCTGCAGGCTGCGCCGGGGCCCCGCCAGCTCCGGGGACCCCCGGCCCGCTNTCCGGGGACCCCCGGCCCGCTCGGCCGCCACCAGGGCAGCTGCTTCCTGAGAGAGGTTTGGTTTATTTTTATTATTACTATTATTATTATTATTATTATTCGCTTTGTCTGGAGTGATGACGGGATGTCGCACGCGCACGCACACACGCTCGCACACGCATGCCAGCCAGCACCGGGCAGCGGGGGCGCAGCGGGAGGGGGCCGCACGCTGGGGGGGTCTCTAAGCACTACAACCACACGGCACAGAAAATCCACCACTGTCCACGACGGTTCTCCCTGACAAACACACCCGGCGAGACTCGAGGAGGGGGACAGGGGTGGGGGACGGGGACAAAGCGGATGATGTTGTGCTTGCGGCCAGGGCAGGGGACCCCGGCGCTGGCTCCGGTTCTGGCACTGACCCAGAACCTGCTCCTGAGGAAATATTTCGCCTGACAGTCTGTGGAGGGATCACCCTGGCTCAAGGGTGATGCACAGCACGTAGGGGACCACTGGGACCCGTGTCCCCCGATAGGAATGGAAGCTGAGCCCTGAGCTGCAGGGTCAGCAAAGCACACATGTGATGCGAGACCAGCAGTGTGGCCTCAGGCCTTGCTGGTACCTGGGGGCTTTGGCTTCCCCATGGACAGGGATGGAGGGCAGGTGACCGTCAGCCTCGTCGCCCTCCCTGAGAACCCCTGACCACAGCACGGGGTGGCTGTGCACCCCAAGAAGGCACCGAGGTGCTGGGTGAGATCTGTGTGTGTCAGAGAGCTCTGGGGCCGCCGAACCCCACGGGAACCCCAAACCCGGCTCACACATGGGAGGGGGCTTCAGATGCCCCTGGCGCGGGGCTGCCCAGCGGGTGGGAAGGCAGAGTCCCCCCGAGGCGGCGGTGAGGCGGGAGCAGGCTGCCAGAATCACGGCTGTCCCGGCGGTTATTTGGCTTTTCCACCTTTTGGGGGCGGGACTGGATCCGGTGGGGGATGGCCGGGGAGGGAGGGGACGCAGAGAAGAGGACGCGCTCTATCCAGGGAACACGTGTCTGATGCGTGATGCCCGCCTGGCTCCGCAGGCTGGCACCCGCACGGGGGTACCGAAACACCGTGGCTAATGCCAACACACACGCACAGCTACCGCTACACACCGACACATCTACACTGCTGATGGTTGACCATCGCGGGGGGCCTCGAGGGGCCCCCAGGGACTGGGCTGGGGGACATCAAGCATCCCTGCAAAGGGCCCGGGGACACACCTCTCCCTGCGCTGCAGTGCCTAGCCCCACGGCTGAGCCAGGGCCACCAGCAGCTCCAGCAGCAGGGCCGGGCACCTCCGAGGAGGTATCCTCAGGGGATGCCAGGACATGGGAGGGGGATGTCCTTCCCCTGGTCACGGCTCAGTTCAGTCTGACAGCAAGGGGCAGGCACGGGGTAGCCTGTGACTGCTGTGACTGGGGGAACTGTCAGCCCCAAAACAGGGAGGCAGAGTCCCAGGCAGCGGGTGCTCCGCTGCCGCCGGCACCCCACTGGCCGGGAAGGCTCCAAGGGGTCCCCATTAACCCAGAGCCCCTGGGGAATCGAGGTCATGGGGGACTGCAAGGACTGCTTCAAGCAGTGGTTGCCACCGAGCCCAGTACAGCTCCTATAGACGCTGCCAGCCCCAGCCATGACCGCGTCCCCAGGGACGCGTGGGGTCCCCACCCAGCACAGCTGTACCAGAGCGCAGCCCCTGCCCCCCCAACCACAGCCTGCGGCAGCTGCCGAGCCAGCACTGCAGCCACGTGCTCCCGGCAGTGGGAGGAGGCGGCTGTCGCAGAAAGGAGCCATTAGGAAAAGCAAAGAAAATCCCAGCTGGAGGAGCCGCTGCAGCAGCATCTTCCCTGCCAGCATGTTCCTGCTCTTGGCATGGCCGGCAGCAGAACCCAGAGTGGTGCTGTGTGGAGAAGCTCTGCGTCAGAGCATCACCCACACCCCACACGCCCACCAGCACTGGCTGCAGCTGCTCTTGGACCAGTTTGGGTGGTTGCTTAAGGCAGATTTTCCACAGCTGTCCTTCCATGCTGCTCCCTGCCATCCCGGCAGCACGACATACCACGGCTGGGCACAGTGAGCCCTGGCTCCACGGGCCAAGGTCAGCCAGCCCAGAGCGGGTCCTGCACGGGCCCAGGCTCCAAGGTTAAAATGAGGGCTGGCTGCTAAGGGTAGGGCTCGTCCCATACAATTTTGGGGTGACTCCGGACATGGGCTCCCTCCGTGGCACAGCTTTCCCTGCACAACTGCCTGGCGAGAGAAACAACACAGCCTCCCGCGCCCACGTGCTCGTCACGTGTGTGCAACTTCACTCTTCCCAAAGCGAGTGGCGGGGAGCACACGCCACAGGGAAGGAGACACTGTTGTGGGACTCTGAACCCCCCAAGCCAGGGACCCCTCACAAAACAGGGAGTTGGGAAGGGACAGTTTGGCATGGCTCGGCATCCCTCCCCAAGGGCTGCAAAGAGGAAGAGGAGAAAATTGAAGCCATGCATTCAATGCAGTCAAAAACCAAACGGAATCAGCCATTCTCCAAGGGATGGGGAAGGTGGGGTGAGCACCAAGAGCTGGGGTGGCGTGGATGCTCCTGCTTCCTGGAGAGCGGGAGGGCACACGGTGCTGGCAGAGATGGGAGCGGCCGGGAGCAGCCATGGCTGTCAGCGCCGGGGCCACGGGGGGAAGCGGCCGGGTGTGACAATGAAAACCCGATGAGATGCATTTCACGGGCAAATAACCGCGGCGGGCGGCCATGCGTCCTGCGGGCACGAGGCAACAGTCGGACAGACAGACGGATGAAGAATGGGTGTGTGCCAGGGGGTGGGGGGAGCAGGGGCTCTGCCTTCCAGCAGCTTCAAGGCAAAATACCTGATTCCTGCATGTAAACAGCTGGTTTCGGTTTGTTTGTTTTTTTCCTGGGTTGTTTTTTGATATGACCTGATTGTGGGTGAAAATAAAAATGAGCGTTACCTGCAGAGCGTGGGACTCAGTAGGTAAAGACCAAGTCCGAGATGCTGGACATGAGCCAGTCCCCTGCTATCATCTCCGTCACCTCGGGCGTGCAATAGTCCGGGAACTCGAAGTGCGAGGAGCCTCCCCGCGGGAAGAGGTCGTGGTCCTTGTCGAAGACGGACCAGTCCAGGGCACCACAGGTGGCGCTGGCAGGCGCCCGCCCGGGCATGATCCCCAGCAGCTCTTCCTCCAGCTCCTCGTCAGAGGAGCTGAAGGAAGAGGGAGGGGACCCAGCCGACATGGGAGAGGGGGACCCGCTCTCTGGGGACCTCCCTGGCTCCGGGCAGGGTGTGGTAGGGCTCAGGGGTGCAGGGGGCTCCTGGGGGCTGTGCTCCCCGTCGGGTGCCGGGTGCCAGGCAGCCGTGCCAGGCACCATAGGGCTGTCCTCAGCGGGCACCTCTGGTGCGGGCTCCTGCGGGGTGTCGGGGCTGGTGGGCAGCTTGGCGGGCTGTCTGCGGCTGGCTGAGACACGGCCCAACACGGAGGGTTTGATCTTCACTGGGAGCCGCGGGCGGGCTGCTCCGGTGCCCACCTTGCCCTTTTTCCGAGGCCGGTACTTGTAGTCGGGGTAGTCAGCCATGTGCTTGAGGCGCAGGCGCTCGGCCTCCCTGACAAAGGGGATCTTCTCGGAGTCGTGGAGGAGCTGCCAGCGCCGGCCCAGGCGCTTGGAGATCTCGGCGTT
>VZRS01014915.1:11583-27336 GCA_013398055.1 Ifrita kowaldi
CCCTCCCTCCCCAGCCTTTTTTGTTTGTCTGCCTGACTCGCCCGGGGTGAGCAGCTCACTAGGCCCCGGCTCCCGAGACGCTTCCCTGGGGAATCTCCCCCTCTGGAAGCTGATCTGAAATCAGGGTCTCCTTTGAGACATGGCAGCGAGGAGGGTCTTGGTGGTGACTAGACGAGAAGGGATTCGTCTGAAGGAATGTGCTTGAAGGCAGCTCCTCCTGGGGCTTTGAGGGTTTTGTTGCTGTGTAGGGTTTTTGTTTGGGGTTTTTCCCCCCCATTTTGCTGCCATTTTCATTACAGTTTCCCTTTTCATCCCCTTTCCACGTCTCCAACGGAGAATAATAGTATGGATTTATGGCCTGCCAAGGGCTACCTTTCCCAGTAGGGAGGGGGCACCGAGCAGAGTGAATAACACTCCTGCCTTCTCCTGCTCTGACAGGTTTAGGAGCCGAGCGAGGTCTTTTTATGATTCCTATTTTCAATCCTAACACGTCCGTGTCCTTTTGTGGATGCCTCTTTGTGAGGAGGGAAGGGGAGAGGTGGCCTGCTCTCCGTGGGGCTGCAGGGAGGGCAGAGCTCTGTGTGAATGTGTGGAACTGATGTTTAATAATCTCCTGGACGAGGATGTGCTCAAACTCCCCGTCACTCATTGTCTCCCTCTGGATGGGGTTTGTGGTGCTGAGGCTGGGAAAAGGGAGCCGTAATCCCTCCTTCCCCTTTTGCAGGGCTCCAGCCAAAGTTTCCTGGGTAACCTGGTGCCCCCTCAGAGCAGGGGTTTTGCAGGAAGCCTCTGTGCTCCCCAAAACACCAGCGGCCTGGAAGTGCAGGGTTATGCCACTGGGAATCACCCAAACTCCAGGCCAAGCCTCTCCAGGTAGCTCCCACCCGGGGGATGGCACAATGAGGGCTCCCTTTTGTGGTTCCCCTTTGTGGTTCCCCCCAGTTTTGGGGCGAGTGCTGGCCTTGGAGCCGTGTTTGCAGGGAAAAGGCCTCGAGCTCTCGCAACTCCGCGGATTGGCTGCTCTGTTACTACCCGGAAACCGGGCCCGGGGCGGAGCGAGGCTGCAGCTGATGGGGTGCCCCAGCCAGGGTGTTTACACCCATGGGGGGGGCCCACCCCGGCACCCCCATCCCCCCCCAAACCACGGGGCAGTTTCCCGTTCCAACCCGGGGTTTATTGTTCCGTGGCCGCTCCGCTCGCAGCTTCCCCTCGGCCGGGAGTTTATTTAGTGCTGATTTATTTTCCTCCTTTTGTGGATAAATGCTGCTGGCTGGGTTGTAGTCCCCGAGCTCTATTTTTAAGCGTCAGAGCTGGAAAAGGGAAGTGTCACCCTGTTTTGTGCCTGAAAGGAATTATAAATAGTGGCCAGCTTTGTTTGAATCTCCCTGTGCTGCCCAGTTTGCAGAGCTGGGGGTTTGGGAGGCGCGTCGGGAGCGTAATTCACGGAGCGTTGCACTCCCTGCTAATTTTAGGCTCGTCCTGAGTCAAGGAGAATAAAGGTACAAAGCTCCTTAGTTTACCTGTGGAGCATTTTGTAATCTCAAAACTTCCCCCTGTGTTTGCTCCGTCGAGGCAAAGGGTAGGACAGAGTTTACATTTGGGATAAATTCCTTTTTCTGGTCATTATAGGCTTACACCGCACTTATCATCCCACTTGAACACCTTCCAAGAGTGGCGTTGAGCAATCGCGGGGTCACGTGGCTTTGTTCTCTTTGGCCTGTCCCCAGGGAAGAGCGTGTGCACTGGAATGTCTTGTTTTGGTAGGGTTTGGTGGGGCTTTGTTGTTCTGTTGGAGTTTTGTTTGGGTTTTTTTTCCTTTGGTTTGGTTTTGTTTTAAAGGATGGATATTTCTGGAAACTTTTAATGTAAATTTTCAAATGTCACGCTACATTTCTTTCTGCTCCACTTCTGGGGCTCTGTTTTAATGAGGTCTCCAGGGATGAGGGGAATCGTGTGGTGATGTTTCAAAATGCACAAAGACGTGGCAGCAGCCCCTTCCCAGAACTGGGAGAGCCCCCCTTTTTCCCAGAAATGCTGGCACAGGTGGTGGTTTATAAATCAAATCCAGGTAAATGTGGCTCTGGAGGTGGTGCCTGTCATTAGGAGAACTTGAAATCCACAAATCTCTGCCCAAACGAAACCAGCTGGAGGAAAAATAAATAATCCTTGTTGCCTAAATGACAACTTCCAAGGGTATCATCTTGCTGCTTTTAGAGCAGGACTCGATGTCTTTGCTAGTGGCTGGATGTTTTTTTTCCCCAAAAAATTGGCTGGAGCTGGAAGTTCACTCTCCCTTTGTTGCCTTGTCTGTTGGATTGGGGAGGATTTGGGAGCTGGGGCTCCTCGAGCAGACCTGAAAGCCAAGTGCACCTGTTTAATCATGGAATTGCCAGGGTCATGGAGATGAAACTGGGAAATATGGATTTGGTTGGGACTGCTTGGAGCAGAGTGCCTGTTGGAGCCTGATATCCCAGCCCTACTTAAAATATGGAAAATAAAGCCTTTGTATCACTCTGCTTTTGGACAATTTTAACTCTTTCCCCATCTCATTCCCCAGACTCAGAGCAGGGATTTTGGAATTCTGAGTAGTCTGGCAGGATGATGCTTCCCAGTTTCCCAGTTCTGAAGTGGCATTAGAGCCCTAAATGCTGATGAAACAAATTTTAGAGACCTTTTCTTTGTTGTAACAGTTTAAAAACCCCAAAAGTGAACGTGGGATTTTGGGAGAACAAACGCCTTGCCTGTAAAGTGGAGTCCCTGCTCTCCCCTCCACTGGGTCCAGGAGGTTGTGCCAGCTGTTTTTCCTGGCTTTCCTAGGGCAGCTGTGCTCGGATGTGTAGTAGGGGAGTGTTTTTAAGCGTCATCATGACTATCTTACGATCCCAGCGAGCTTTTGGAAACATCTCCTGGAGTGACTCCCACGGGCTCGACATTTCTCAGCAGCAGGAGCCGATAATGGGAGCTCGGAGCACGGCTCCCAATCCTGCACACCCTGTCAGGTGCCAATATTTTGGATTAAGCAGAAGATGCCCCTCGATGAGGCCCTGCATTGTTTCATTTGCCAGGGAAAAATTACATTTAATCTTCATGGAAGATGTTTTGTCCTGGTTCTGGTTATTGCCGTGCACTGCCATTAAATGATGGTTGTTTTTTTAAAATGTTTTGGGGTTTTTAAAATAAATTTCTCCTTCAAACTCACCCTTAATTCCTGTCCTACCCTGTGCCTACCTGTTGTTCCTGGAGCAGGTGGAGCAGACAGTCTGAAAGCTGAGGGAGTAAATCCTGGAAGGTGCCGAGTGCCTCCTTGGGAGCTCACACCTGGATCACTCCAGGAGCTCATTCCTCCCTCGGAGGCTCCAGGTTTGCTGCCTCCATGGGAATGCCAGCACAAGGGGGAGATACCTGAGGATGGAGGTGATTCCCAAAGGGACAACTCCCTGCACAGGCTGTTACATCTTGGGCTGGATCCCTGCCCTGTGTCCTGGGGGAAACAAAAGCAAAGAAGTGCTTCAATTGAAAGTCTGCATAGAATTTTTCCCAATTTATTTCCATGGGTTTTTTTCCTAAATTTAAAATCTTGATAGACTTTTCCCCTTTTTGCTTTCTTCTGTTTTCCCCCCTAAATTTAAAATCTTGATAGACTTTTCCCCTTTTTGCTTTCTTCTTTTTTCCCCCCTAAATTTAAAGTCTTGATAGACTTTCCCCCTCTTTGTTTCCTTGGGGTTTATTCCTAAATTTAAAATCGTGATAGACTTTTTCCCTGTTCGTTTTCTTGGGGTTTTTTTCTCCTTCCATCAAGGCAAAGCAGCAGGAATGGGGCTGTTGGGAAGGGAAGGTGCCTCTGGAAGCACCCCAGTGCTGGGTGCAGTGTCACTGAGTGCTCTCAGCACCTGTTGGTGCTTGGTGCCCTTCTTAAACCGTGATTTAATCGGAGCCATACCCGGGATAAACACATAACAGGTTGTTGTTAAGGAGGGAGAGAGCCCACAGTTAAAGTGACAGGCTCTCACATGGAGCAGATTCCCAGCCAAATTCCTCCTGGTTTTACTGTCTGCTTAAGTCAGAGGTGATCCCACGCTGAGGCAGAGATGCCTGAATTTTCCTGCTGTCCTGGACTTTATTCCAGCAGCAAAAATGCTGAATAACATCTCTTTTTTTCCTTTTTTTTTTTTTTTAATATGAAATGTGAATTATAGATGTGGGTGTGTGTATCAGAGCTCAGCACTTCATTGTGTGTCTTATTGTGTGCATTCAGCTTCCCTCCTTTCACTCCCTCCATTTCCCTGTGGATTTTGTCCATATATTTCTGGAATAATGAACATAGAGCCCTGCTCTTTGTTTTTCCTCACCAAAATAGAGCTCGCGTGACTGAAGGATCATCCGACCTTGTCATCTCTGGTTTCTACTGGGTCATGCAGCCCGTGTGGATTCCAGCAGGAGCCTGTGGATGAGCTGCCCTGGCTGTTGGATGGGATGGATCTCCCAGCACATCCCAGGGGAATGGGCTGAGTTTGTTTTGTTGCTGGCTTCTCGCTTTTCTTTTCCCTGCTTTTTTCTATTCCTTTTTTTTCACCTCCTTGGGGTGCTCAGAGCTGTCTGTGCCTTGGTGTGGATACACCTGGAGTGCTGGTTGTTGTGGAGGAGTGCAAGGATTCACTCACCCATCACCAAGGCAGTCTCTTCCCAGGCTTTTCCCTCTGCTGTCCCCCCTCATCCCATTGCCTTTATGACCACTCACCTCCAACTGCTGCCTCCTCATCTTCAGTCTCCATCTCTTCCCAGCTCCTCAGCCTCCCTAAGGATCTGTCCGAGATTGAGGGTGGATTTAATCTCTTGGGAAACGGTCATTTTTGCTGCTTCTTGCTCTTGTGTATGCAATAATGATTGGGTTGGTTCTGGATTCAGGACTTGGCCTCTATTTTATTTTGCAGCTTCCAAGAGCCATCCTCTAATCTTAAATCATTTCACTGATTCCCTGGAGCAAATTGATTCAGCCTTCCAGGAGAAGCCAAATCACTCCCAGCCCTTTTCCTTGGCATGAGGGCTTGCAGAGGGGTGGATCCGTGTGGATCATTTGTAAACTGAGCTGGTGGTCTGTCAGCTCTAATCCCTTTAAACTGGGAATTACAGAGCAGGGCTGGGTATCCTGCATGATCCACATCCAGGAGGTGATGGAGACTCCCAGATATTCGTGACTCAGCCTGAGGAAGGGATAGAGCCATTTTGGATTGTTTTTCTGAGGGTCAGGTGCTGCTTTCCAGAAATTTCCCTGTGCATGCTTTCCTTGAAATAACTACAGGAAAACAGTATAAAAATATTTTTTTTAGGGATTGCACAAAGAGAGTGTCTGGGTGGATTATTCTGAAAGGTTTTACACTCTCTGGCTTTAATTGTTTGGGGGGTTTTGGTGTTATTTCCTTAAAAATGAATGTTTTGAATTCATGTTAATGTTTTCTTTGGGAAAAGTCTACATTTATGACAGTTGCTGCCTTTTAGAGGAGCTTCACCCTGGAGGCTTTGTGTCATTCCCTTGTGAAAGGTTGAGGTTAAAAGCTGACAGTTGATTGTTAAATAAATTTTGCATTATTTCCAAATTCCAGGGGGCTTTTACCTGGCTTTGAGCAGTGACTGGGGGGGACTTGGGGTGGAAATTAGAGCCGTGCAAATCCTTGCTGCCTTCTCTCCGTGTCACAGCTGATTGTTTCTAGTCACTGGTGTGTGGATCTGTTCTAAAGCCTGGTTTGGGACAGTTGGAATGGGAAGGAAGGAGAGGGATGAGGTGGTGCTGTGCATAATGAAGGAAGGGGATTGAGGGAGGAGGAATCCAGGCTCCCTTCTCCCAGCCCTAGAGCGAGGAATGGCATTGAAAGGTGAGCTTAAGGATGTCTGCACCAGGGAGAGACACTGGCAGGCTGTAAAATCTGGGATTTTGAGAAAACAAAACAGATTTTAGGGTAGGATCAGCTATTTACACAACTTACCAAGCACAACCGCTGAAAAAGTAAAAACCAGTGTGTGATACTAAGCGTGAGTGTCCCAGATTAACCTCCACCGTGGTAGATTAATGGATGCAAAGTTGAAAAGATTGATAAATTATTAACTTAACCACGTTGGCTTTTTTTTTTTTTTGTGGGCTGTGGTGCTTTGTTTTGTCTTGGTGCTGGCAAGTCTGGGCCTGCTCCGAGGCTGTGTCCGAGCAGACACCCCATTCCTGCAGCAGGAAAGGTGGATGAGAATACAACCCTGAGCTGTCTGAGCAGAGATTTAAAATCATTTTGCTCTTAAAGGGGTTCCTAAATCAAAATGCTGTTTTAGAACTGGGCTCCAAAACTCTTGAATGGCCAGCGTGGCCACGGTTGAAGAGTTAAGACTCATCTTGGTTTTATGAAATGAAGCTGCTCCTTTAAGCCTTGCTCAGTGGAGTGTGAGTGGTGTGAAGCCAGATTCTTTTTTTAGTTTGGAAAGGACCAGGTTTAGCTTTCAGATGCATTTGGGGAGGGGAGTTGTTGGCTTTTTAAAGCATAATATTGGGAGTTCTGCAGGGAGAGGAACCTGGTGCTTCTGGAAGCTGGAGGAACAACATGGAATCACGGGGTGTTTGGGTGGCAAGGGACCTTAAAGATCACCCACATCCACGCCCTGCCATGAGCAGGGACACCTTCCACTATCCCAGGGTGCTCCAAGCCCCGTCCAGCCTGGCCTTGGACACTTCCAGGGATGGGAAGCCCACACTTCCCTGGACAGCAAGAACATGACATGGAATTAGCGAGAGACAAAGCCCAAAACTTGCCTTTGAGCTGTTCCCAAACTGATTTGTTTGAGGAAAATCCTTTTTAATCAATCCTTTTTTTTTTTTTTAATTTATTTTTTTCTTTCCCTCTTTTTTCTTCCTTTTTAGGAGTGGGGAGAGGTTTCTCCCTGCTGCTAAATCCGGTGAAAGCTGCTCCATCAGGGGAAGCTGGCGGAAGCCACCGCTCCATCACCCTCTCCTTTCTGCTGAAAGCAACTGAAACTGGTTTTGTTTTTCTTCTGTCTGATGCCATTAATTCACACTCAGTGACCTTCCCCCTCAGATCTCCAAAGCCAACAGGGCTGGACCCGGTTTCACGTGGCAGCCAGGCAGGTTTTAAACCTCACAATACCCCGGCTGCCTTCCCGCTGAGCTCATGTTCTGCGGGGCAGACGTGTCCGTGCCCATGCACTCGGCAGCACTGGGATCCTTTCCGAAGGCATCCACATCCCCCTTGGCTGTGCTGCTGAATTTTAGGAACCCTCTGACCACAAAGTCAGGTTTAGAAACCAGCAGGGGCTTTGTTTGGATAAGAAAAAAGTCAGGGGTTGATTTCCACAAGTTTTGGGGATGGCCTTGCTGGGGAATCCTCAATTCCAAAGTCAACAAGGCTGAAATAAAGGAACAATCCTTCCAGGAGTGCAGCAGTTATCCTGGGAATGTCAGATCTCTGAAGTGACTCAGCGTAGTTACACTGATTTATTCCTTGCTGCTCCTGAAGGCACCTCCTACTTTTTGTTTCCCACTGTTTATTTTTTCTTTTAAGGCTGTGTCAGTGTCGAATTGAGGGAAGCAATGGAAATAAGGAAGCTGAATGATCAGTGCTTTGTTTAACATCGTTGCTAACTTCATAGGCCTGGCTTAGGGGAGGAATCCGTGCCTGGATTTTGGGGAAAGCTCAGATCCCAACAGGAGAATGTGCTTTGAGAAGAGGGGAGACACAAGGCTGGGTTGAAAAGTTGGGATGTCCGAAATCAGATCCCGGTAAGTCAGTGCCAGAGCCTGTGTTCCTTGAAAGGGAAGGTATGTGAGGAGGTGTTAACTCACCCTGCTCCCGGCTGGAGCCGCTCCACGCTTTTTTAAAAGCTGAGCACACCACCCTGAACTCCCGTGCCTCGAGTAAAGCTCCAGGGTCTTGTATTTAAACATTTTGTCACGCTCGCAACTGCTGAGAAAGCTGCAAGTTACTCAGAATCCACTGGTCTTGTTACTTCGTGGTTTCTGTCGCATTTTGTTTGGTGTTGCCACGAAAAGATACATTTAAATACTTGCCTCGTTCGGTGCAAAAATTCCCCGGAAAATAACCACGTTCTGCAAGCTGGGCAGGAGGCAAAACCAGTGTGTTTTACACGTGGAGAAAAGCCTCAGCACCAGCGACAGAGGTGGGAAGTGTCTCAAAACCCCAGTTTGGCAGGACTGAAGAAATATTCCCGCATGGTTTTAGCAAATGAGTTAAACTGTGAACCCTGCTTGAGTCACTGGTCACTGCTTGAATTTCCGCCGGTGTAAAACCGAGACTTGAGCCTCGCCAGATGAAACAAAAGATACCCTAAAAGTGAGCTGATGAGCAATAATGTACTCCTAACGATCCCTTTCATCCCTGGGAAGGCTCCACTTTGCATTTCAAGGTTTGCCGCAACCGTGCTTTCGCTCTGAAATCAGGAAATTTGCTGACCCTGCGCAAAGCCCTGCCGAGTTTATTGACCACCAACATTTAAACCATCTGCCCATCTTGGATCTAAACTCAATTTTACACTTTTAGGGAATAGATTGTGGAGGAGAGGGGTGTGTTTGGCTCTTCTGGTGTGTCCCAGAGGGTCAGATCCTCGTGTTGGGATTTGGAGCCGCTCTCCCTGAGCTGCATCACAACAATTCTTGCACTCACACCTTGATTTGTGCAGCTCCTCAGGTGTGCTCCCAAAGTGCTGGAGCTTTTTAAATGTCAGTTCTCTGGAAAAAAATCAGGATCTTTCCTCACTTCAGCAGGATTTATTGGAAAAGTTTGAGGGGTAAGCAAAGATTTGCCTGTTACACCTGTTTAGATGTAGCAAGAAATGGGTTTGTGGGGTTTGTGCAGGGATTCTGTCATGGCAGAGTGCCTCGAGAGAGAGCCCAGGTGCTGCTGGTGCCTCTTCTCAGCCTTGTGCACGTGGCTTTGGGACCTTTTTTCCATTAGTTTTTCTCTGGAGTTGGTTGGATAAGTGGGAATTGTGTGTGAGAAGAGCTTATGTTATAACACAACAAACCTGATCTAGGGAAGGTGTCCCTGCCTGTGGCAGGGAGTGGGAATCAGATGATCTCTAAGGTCCCTCCCTCCCCAAAATTCCATAATAACTGGAGTCTGAACCAGCATCTCTGTCTTATTAGAGGCAAATTTTAGTCCTGTGTTGATAAATATTCAGTTTGCTATAGTTTGCTTATTTTTAGACTTTTATCTGTTTGCAGGGGCTTCCTGCTCAGTGTGGCTGGGATGCAACAGGATTCTGCAAGGTCAGGAGTTGCATTAATGTGTTTTTTTTAAAGAGTTTTGGGATTTTTTTCAGCTCAGTAACCACTGAGTCCTTAAATTGTCCTCTGTGGCTCTTGGTGGCTTCCAGAGTCACAGATTTCTCTGTTGCCACCTGAAGCTCAGCGTGATTAAGGCATTTCAGGATATTCTGTTTGTGAGTTTCTCCTGCCAGTTTTTTCCAGACTTGGAAGGCACCAGAGGTGAAACCTGGGATGGGTGAACTCCATAATCCTCTGCAAGTTTTTGTTTTATTTCCAGTGGCAGCTGGGAATGTGCTGCTGAGCATCCCAGGAAAAGGTGGATGGGGCTGTGATGCTGAAGGCTTGGACACTCCTTTTACAAGCTGCTTCAAACAGCAGAAAAACCCTGGAAGAGGGTGGGGAATGTTCCCACAATTCCTGCAGGATGGATCAGAAGCTGAAACCACTTGGCTCAAGCAGATCCTTTGGGTACAGGTGTGAAATAATCCCCACCTTTCCCATTTTGGGTCTCCTGAAGTCACCCAGAAGGCAGCAGGACTTTGCCACGTGCACATCCCTCTCTTAGGAAGTGGCTGGAGCCGCCACAGGCGTCACAGAAACCCACATCAACTGCTTTTTAGGTCATTACCAGACTGGACTAAATTTAGCCTGTGAGCCAGAAGTGGGAGGTTTTGTATCCAAATTCCTGCCCCAGCCCTATTTCAGGAGCATCTGGGCTGTGCCCCACACACAGTCCTGCCCCTGCTGAAATCCCCGTTTCCTTTTAATCACACAGGGCAGGGACAACGCTGAGCTTGGGTTGGGAAGTTCCTGAATGAGGAAGTGGAGGTGGAATTGCAGGGAAGAGTAACAGGACACGGAGCTTCCTTATGGATGATGGGCTTGAGTCCCATGTAAGGCTGGCAGTGTGGCCAAGAGGAGAATCCTGGCCCATTTTTGTTTATGGATCAGCTGCATACCCCAAAAACTGTGGCTTGCTGAACTCTGGTTGCTGCTGGAGATTTGTGTAGGTTTAAGGTGGGAACAGCTCAGAGTAAAGGGAGAAAACCACTTTTCTCATTACCCTTTAAATTTATCTCAAGGAAGAAATGTTCCCACTTATTTTTTTTTTCTTTTTCCAAGCCCCACATCTCTGCTAAAATTGTCAAATGGCACAGATGAGTAAAGGGGAGGAAAATAAGTCACTGTGGCAGCACAAGGGAAAATTGCTGGGAGCAGTGTGCTGGTCCTGTAATTCCAAGCTGTCTTTATTTTAACTTCCTTGATTGTTGCAGGATTCTGGTGCTTTGCAGCAGCACACTGGTTAATTGTTTTTTTTTTTGGTTTTTTTTTTGTGGATTAATAATATTGTCCTCCAAAATGGCTTCAAGTGTGTCAAGGCTGCTTAATTCTGATTTATTAAAGAAGGCTGTTATAAATGTGTGTCTTTGAAACCCTGGCTGGCTCTGCCGGAGGTCACCTGGAATTCAGAGCATCTGGCAGAGGTCGGCTCCAGGCTTTTTGTTCCGTGCTGGGGAAAACTCGGGGGTTTTTATCAGCTCCTCTCTGAAGGAGGAGACACTTCAAACTTGGTGACAAAATCCCACTTTTCAGGCAGCTGCACCTGCTAACGACTAAACTGTTAATTAGTTTTTAGTGCCATTGCAGTGGTGTTCCTTTGTCTCGTCTAGAATGGTGATTCAAAGAGATGATGTCAAGGAATCTTCTGTTTCAGCTGAATTTAACTCATTATGAGAAAGCTCTGCCTTCACTCCAAAGCTCCCCAGCACAGCCTAAAAGCTGGGGATAGCAGTGTCCTGACAACACCATTTATCCTGACAGTGTGGGGTGTATTCCAGGGCTGAATCCAAAGCTCAACTTGGATTTTAAATTGACTGCTGGTATTTTTTTTATTTATTTATTTATTTTGGATCCACATAACAAACTCCAGGTATTGTTATTCCTGCGGGAAACCTCCAGGCGAGTTTTTCTTCCTGCAGTTCTCAGAAATACGAGGACATAAATTTCGGGATGGCTGATTTGTAAAACTCCCCTGGGCTCTGTCTTTCACACGAGTGCTGAGCCTCTCGTTAGGGAGTTGAGAGGGAAGTGGGATAATTAAGCCTGAGCAGATGTGCTAGAACAAGATATTGGATCAGGAGCAGGAGCGTGGATGAGCTGCTCCTGATTCCAGCAGATGCAAACTCACTCCTCTGTCCTGGTTTTCTTCTCCAAGTGGATTTGGTGCTTCTGGTTAGGGAACTTTACTTCCAAGAGCTTCCAGCAGTGAGAGCACCTTCCAGACTCTCCCAGGGAAATATCCCAGTCTTTCTGCAGCCGTTCCACCTCTGCATCTCGGAGGTTGTTTTGGAGGAATCTGCCCAGCCACAGTGACAAGGACTTTGTGTTCTGTGTTCCTGTGTTTTACCCTCTGCTGTTCTGCTGGTCCTGTTATAAAAAAATTCCCTTTTTCCCTTCCTCTGGTTGTGGTGGTGTCACCTGTGCCAAAGTGGCTTTAACGAATCCTTCCAGTGCCTGAAGGGGTCTTGTGAAAGGAGGGAGAGGGACTTTGGAAGGGCTTGGAGGGACAGGACAAGGGGGAATGGCTGTAAGCTGGAAGAGGGGAATTTTAGATGGGATATTGGGAAGGAATTCCTGGCTGGGAGGGTGGGGAGGCCCTGGGATGGAATTCCCAGAGAAGCTGTGGCTGCCCCTGGATCCCTGGCAGTGTCCAAGGCCAGGCTGGACATTGGGGCTTGGAGCACCCGGGGACAGTGGAAGGTGTCCCTGCCCATGGCAGGGGATGGATGTGGATGAGTTTTAAGGTCTCTTCCAACCCAAACCATTCCATGATTTTAACCCCTGCCTTCCTGGGAAACAGTGACATCAGAGGCTTCCCATAGTCAGAGAAACCCACGGTGCTTGAGAACAGCCTGGACTTCTTCCTTCTGCTTCTGGTGCAGCTGCTGAGCAAAGAACAATCTTCAAAGCCTGGAAACCATAAAAAAAATTTAAAATAGCTGTTTTCCATGCCTGCCTTCAGCATGACAGCTATCCTGGGCTTTGGGCACCCTCCACCCTTGGCTCTGGTGCTGCCCCAGCTCTGCCTGGCCGTGGTTTTGTTGGTGCTGGCGAGCTCAGGGCTTCCCAGACATTCCCATCTCCAAACAAAGCTCCCAAGGCTTTGCTGCCTCCTTCCTTGGCAGCCTCCGGGCGCAGCCCCGCTCCTGCCTTTCCGCTGCACACGGAAGCTCGTGCGGGGATCATTGTTCATTCCAAGCGTGGCTCTCTCATGTCTTCCTCTGGAACACAATGTATCTTTAGTTTAGACCTTAAACTTGCAGCCAAATCCTGTGCAATTAATCCCCTGGGAAAGGTCAAAAACCCCTCGGAAGCGCTCAAGACTTGAAACCACTCTTTTGTGGGCGAGTGTTGTTCTTGGTGCAAAGGCTGATGGTGGGAGCTGGATGCAGGAGGAATTGCTGGGATTAAAGGAAGCACCAGCCTGGTTTCCTGAACTCCCAAGGCTGATAAATGAACTTTTTGCAGGTGGTTTGGTGATTAAATAACCCCTTGTCAGTCTTTTTAATTTACGTTCTAAGCTGAATTGGCCAGGCTGGGTGGAACCTGGAGCAACCTGGAGTATTGGAAGGTGTCCCTGCAGGTGGAACTGGATGGTTTTATGGTCCATTCCAACCCAAACCATCCTGTGATTCCAGTTTTCCAGAGTTTATGGCTTGATGGATGGGAACTACTTGTACTGACTCTCTGCCCAACCTTGGAAATGGTGTATTTGTGTTTTCTCAGGACTGATCCATGTGGTGGAATCCCACCTGACTTGGCAGAAAGCTGAGTGGTAGACTCAGATTTATTAATGAACCCTTTAAATAGAGACGGCCAAATGCACTGGACAAAAATCTGGGACAAATCCACTTGTTCCCAGCCAGCACTGGGATGTTGGATGTGTTTATGGGATCCACTGGGGAAGCCACAGTGCCCCATTGCCCTCATTCCATAAGAAGGATCAAGAGGATAATTGATTTAATAGCCATGACAGTGACACACTGGATTGCTGGAGGAATTTCTGTACAAAACTCTGGCATGCAGGAAACTCCTACACCTTTTCCTGTAGCAGCACTGGGCTGCAGTTCCCTGGTGTGTGGGATTGTGGTGTTTTTATATTGCAGGTGGCCTGGAAAAAAGGAAAACTTTATCAACTTCAGCTATGTGTAACCAGGCTGCTTGTTCCTAAATCACTTGGGGTTTTTCTGCTTTGGCGTGAGAGAAAAGAGGGAAATTGTGGTTGTTTTAACTTCACCGGGTCTGTGATTCAGGTTTGGAGTTTGGGCTAAAAACCCAACAAAATTGTGTGTAAATCCTGCCTGAGCTGCTCCTTTGAACAAAGCCAAGGAGGGGGGAAGCAAATCTGATCCCTCTGGAAGTTCTAGCAGGGCTCCTTCCCGCAGCAGAGAAGGGAACAAATCCCATCCTCCGGGGTTTGGGAGGGATCTCTAAAAGGCACAGCACCCTCAGGTCCCCAGCACCGCAATATTCCCACGTGGGGTTGGAAGGGACTCTGCAAAACAACTCCACACTGGAGAGAACTCTGTTTTCCTTGGTGTTAGAGGTGCTTGGGGAGCAGGACAGGAAAAATCCCACTGGATTCCGTTCCTGGCAGGCCATGGAGAGCTGTTGTAATACCTTACCCTGATGCCAAAGGAGCATTATCCTGACCAGGACTGTAAATGGGTTTCAGATGAGCTTTTCCAAGGTGTGGGTGCTGCCTCAGCACTTAAGGAAGGGTTTTGGGGGCAGGCCCCTGCCACAGGCTGGATGTTGATGTTCATCCTGATTTTCCGCTGCTTGTGAGCCGGTCTGTGCCTTCTCTGCTGCACCTGAGAATCAGAAGAGCAGATTTTCACTTGTTCTTGAAAAAAACTGTATTTTTAATAGTGTTTTGAAAAGAACAGAAATCCCCAGGTGCCTCGGGAATGATCCACCCTGAAAAAAAACCACCTGTAGGTGGTGGAGCTTTGTGTATTCCTTCAAATTGGGGGGGTGGGAAATCTGCATTGAAGCCAAGCCATGATTTTCCCCTGTGTTACTTTAGGTTAAGGCAATTGCACTAATCTCGAGCTTAATTTCCAAATCCAGTTGGCTTTTATTTCCTACACCCATGCTGGAGAAATCCCAGTGGGTTTGGAGATTTGTTTTAAAGCTCTTTTCTTTGAGGATTGGCAGGTAAGAACCCTTCTCCGGGAAGGCTCAGAACTGCTGAAGCTTCCTCAAGTAGCAAAGAATTCTGGAACAAACAACTGGGGAATGGCCTAAAACTGGAGAGGGTAAGTTTGGATTAAATCTTAGGAAGAAATTCTTCCCTGTGAGGGTGATGAAACCCTGGCACAGGTTGGCTGGATCCCTGAAATTGTTCAGGGGGGCTTGGAGCAGCCTGGGACAGTGGAAGGTGTCCCTGCCCATGGCAGGGGTGGCACTGGATGGTTTTGAGATCCCTTCCCACCCAAATTTTATGATTCTATGAAATATCAGTTATTCCCTCTTCTTCAAGGGACAAATCACATCCAAAATACCTTTGGGAGACCTTACTGCTGTTGTGGTTGGTGCAGAAATCACCTGGGTGGGAGGCAGTTCCCTACTGGGAGTCTGGATTTTAAGCACAAAAGCCAATTATTCTTGAATTCAAGTTGAAGCAGCTTTGTGAGCACCAGAGCTGCCTCATTTTCCCTGGCACTGTCTATTTCTGTGCTTGCTCTGGGCTCTGAGTCTGGTTTAGAGTTCAAGCCCGGCTTGGCCAGGCTGGATTTTCAAACAGCTGCTGCTGTCTCAGTTCTGAAAGCCGTGGTTCACAAACTCCTCTCACAAAGCCTGGTGCAGGCGGGGCCAGGAAATGCATCCCTGAGTTGGAAGGAACTCTGCAAAACAACCCCACACTGGAGAAAACACTGTTTTCCTTGGTGTTAGAGAGGCTGAGGGAGCAGGACAGGAAGAATCCCACTGGATTCTGCTCCTGGCAGGCCATGGAGAGATCCTGTCAGGATCCTGAACAGGACTTTAGAAGTGTTTCCTCCTCCTTGTGAGGTTTCAGCAGTTCAAGGCTCACTTTGTTTGTGGGAAGCCTCTCTCAGGGCTGATTTTTCTTGGAGCATCCCAGCCTGGAGTGTTGATGAAACCAATTCTCAGGATTCCCTGGTTTCACACTTCCTCAAGTCAGTGTTAGGCTGTAGTTTGAGCTGAGGATCAGCATCTTCTTCCTGAGTCTCTGTGGCCCAATTCAGCATCTTTTGCAGGCAAGGAAAGATCCTGGCAATGGGCAGCAGAGAGGATGTGGAATCTGCCTCCAGAAATGGATCTGCTCCATGCCAAAGCTAAATTTAAGCTTAAAATATTTCCTTTGACACTTTCTCCTTCCTGCCACTGAACTCTTTATCTTGTTTAAAATCAAGACCTTGACATAATTCTAATTTTTTTTTTTTTTT
>VZRS01014926.1:0-60658 GCA_013398055.1 Ifrita kowaldi
CTGATGTTAATGCTTCAAAAGAAACTGCTGTTACAAATTGGGTTTTCTGTCCTGCAAAAGGCTTAAGCATGTGAGTAACTCTACTGGCTTGAATGGCAAAGCATTTCAGTTACTATGATCTGGGTAGCCTGTAGAATGATGTGATTATTTTGGTTGCTGTTCTGTTGTTTTCTCATGAAGTGTTCCTGCTGAAGAAAATCCCTTACTGAAAACATTCCTTGCAAGCTGCTTTGGCATTGCCTGACCTCCATACCACAGCTCAGAACATATTTATTTTCAGTAATTGGAGAGCTTAGCAGTAAGCACCATCCATCCCTCATCCTTGTGCACAGTTCCAGCTTGCAGTGAGCGCAGTCGTGGTTTCACCCCTGCAGCGCTGCCGTGTCCCTGGCTCTGTGGGCTGGGTCACTGCACTTTGCAGCATGTCCACACCTGGCCTGTTGGAGGAGAGGCTGAGAATCCATCCCAGAGCTGTGCTCCCTGTGGAGAGAATGTCTGGAGGAGCTGAGAGCCTCTCCTACCTCTTCCTTGACAATCAGTGGCACCCAGCAGGGGGAGCACAGAGCTTTCTAGTTGAGGTCTCAAGCTTTATTACCTATTATTAATTAATTTGCTCAAGCAGGAAGAGCTGGGAATCACACCCAGGGGTTTGATTTCATCCCAAAATCATCTGGTCATCAAGAGTAGAACTTTTATCAGCCCAAAATGGTCCAGGTAGCCAAAAGCATTGATCTCAACTCCTGCCTGCAGTGGAAAGGTCTCTCAGAAGCCCCTCTGAGCTTGGCCCTCCCCACCTGAGGTCGCTGTTAGATGGGGTGGAGATCCCTGGTGGCTCCTCTTGGATCAGCTGTGTGGCCTGTGCACCACAGCCCCTCCCAGCCAGACTGAGAGAGGTGAATCCCTCGAGGCAGCCTGCATAGTACAAAACTGCAGCAGTGACCCTTCCCTGGCTGGGAGTGACACTGCAGAGCCCTGAGTGCTCCTGGAACGTTGCACGTCCCTTCCAACCCAGGGTATTCTATGATTCTCTGACTGATTGCAGCTGTGGAGGGGTTTTTTAAGGACTTCCTTATTCCAGCCCAACATTAGGAAAAAAATCAGTAAAAACAGCAGATGTGAAAAGCAGGATTTGTTCCTTCTCAGCGGTATTTTGTTTAAAAGATGTCACTGAACACTTCCAGTATAATAAAAATGGCATTTAAGGGTCTGCAATCCTAGAACATTAAACCAAACCAACCAAGAATCTATTGATCTTTGAATCAATATAAATGAGGCACACTCCTCAGCATAAGAAATTCAGTATTTTTCAGTGTAGCACACAGCCTCAAAACTTCTCTTACTTAGTAATAAGTTGATTGGATAAGGTGATCTTAAATTTCTTCCTTGTGGAGGCAGTGGCTTAGAGCTGTTCTCATATTATCAACCTAAGGAGCTCTTGACAAATTTGAGGATTAAAAAGTTATTCCTTCTCTGTCCACTGGACTACATGCAGTTCATTTAAATGAGCTGGATAATCAGGAGCCTCTTGAGATGTTACCAACACTGTCATTGAATATGATGGCGTTGGCAAAGGGATTTGTTATTTTGGTTGCACATATATTTTTCCTTAATTACAGAAAATGCCTGTTGAAATTACTAAGAGGTTAAAATCATTGGAACAGAGGGATTAGATTCACCTTGTGAATTTGATTAGTTTTAAATGGGAAAGCTTTTTCACGTAGCGTTGCCCATAACAACTCCTGGTCAACACTACTTCCTGAAAATAATTGGTATGGAACCCATTTCCATATTTAGATTTTTGTTCACTTCCAGACAATAATTCTGTTATCTTCTGTGCACCATAACTAGGTTTGAAAGATGGAATTAATTCACAGTATTTCCTGATTTCGTAGCATAGGCACCGTCCCTGCTCTGCTTGTTTTAACTTAGAAATGGGAAGGGTTGGTCATCTGAGGAGCAGCTGGCTCCAGGGATGATGTTTTCAGAGCAAGTCTGAAGGATGGAGGGCCAGAGCAGACTGATCTCTGCTGAGGAGGTCAGCACATAATCTGTGTGGTGGGCAGCTCTGTTAAACACTTGCACTGAAGGTCACTGCACACTTAGGGAAGTGCCTTCCTGTCAGAGAGGTGGCTTGGCACCATCAGTACTGGCTTCTTGAAAGGCTTTTGTCTCAGTTTGAAGAAGTAAATGGAACTGTGAGAAGTAAATTGAAAAGCTAGACATTTGAAGAGAACAGAGCAGAGCAATTAGTAGTGTACATAGGTCTGGAAATGTTTTTAAAAGTCATTTGAAAAAACAATAATCTATTTTCCCAAATGTACTCTTAATAGAAGAAGTAGGTAGAATACTATTAACCATGTAATTCAGATCTAATTGCCTCACTTTCTGGATGAAATGAGTGTGTTTTTACTTTTCTCTCTCCTCTTTGCAAACATTTAAGGCCGCTGTCTTAGAAATACATGTCCTAGAGCCAGATTCCCATGTGGAGCCTTCAGTGTTTGAGATCTCAATCAGATTCTTCACAGAGCAGCTTTGGAGATCTGCAGCTGCTGGGATGAGAGAATAGGCCAAGTTTAGAGATGGGATGTTCTTCTGGAATTTTTGGTGTGCCAGAGGCACAGTGCATTTCCTGGTGCATGTCACCAGCTCTCTGCAAAGCCACGAGCAGAAAGCCAGGCACTCTGATGCTTTGTTTTCTTTGCAGAGCTTCTCATGCCTTCATTTCACACTTCTCTTTTTTGTAGGGAGAGCATTGAGAAAAGACACTCCAGCCATCCTTCGCCAGCACCTATCCATCCAGTAAACTCCCTCGGACATAACCGCAGCTCAAGTGAGCAGATCAGGAGCCATCTGAATCCCGAGGTTCGAGACAAAGAGAAACCCAAAGAACGAGAGAGGGATCACTCCGAATCTCGGAAGGAAATTAATGTTGAAGAGCACAAGGTGAAGGACAACTACGTTTCGGAGAAAGAAGGCCTGAGCCATGAAAGCCGAGTGGTGGAAGAGTCTAAGCAAATGCCCAGGGTTCCTTCCCCCTATGCCAGGCCCCCCGTTGTGGAGAGCACCAGGCCTAACAGCACTTCCAACCGCGAGGCCGACAGGAAGAACGAGCCGGCGTACGATAACCCGAAGAAAAGCACCGAAGTCAAGGTGAAGGAAGAGCGAAAGGAAGACCATGATGTTCAACCCGAGGGACCTCAGACTCATAGGTCATCTGATCAGCCACCACCTATATCCACATCCAACGTCCATCCAAGTCCTTTAGTGTCTATGCCCATGACTGTAGGTGTGACTGGTATACATCACATGAACAGCATCAGTGGCCTGGATAGGACTCGCATGATGACCCCTTTTATGGGAATTAGCCCAATTCCTGGTGGAGAACGTTTCCCCTATCCTTCTTTCCACTGGGATCCAATGAGAGATCCCTTGAGAGATCCCTACAGAGAGCTGGATATTCATCGGAGAGACCCCCTGGGCAGAGACTTTTTGCTGAGAAATGACCCCCTCCATCGCCTCTCTACGCCAAGGTTGTATGAAGCAGACAGGTCGTTCAGGGATCGGGAACCTCACGACTACAACCACCACCACCACCACCACCACCCTCTGTCCGTGGACCCGCGCCGGGAGCACGAGAGGGGCGCCCACCTGGACGAGCGGGAGCGGCTGCACATGCTCCGCGAGGACTACGAGCACGCGCGCCTGCACTCGGTGCACCCCGCCGCCCTGGACGGGCACCTGCCCCACCCCGGCCTCCTCACGCCAGGACTGCCCAGCATGCACTACCCCCGCGTCAGTCCCCCCACGGGACACCAGAACGGCCTCCTCAATAAAACTCCCCCCACAGCAGCTCTCAGTGCCCCTCCACCTCTCATCTCTACGCTGGGCCCTCGGCCCGGCTCTCCCAGAAGGACTACTCCTCTGTCCGCAGAGATGAGAGAGAGGCCTCCCTCTCACACCCTCAAGGACATCGAAGCTCGATAAGCAGAGTGAGACTCAATGAAAACCAGAGCAAGAGGGACAAAGACCTTGTAAATGAACGTAATATAAAGACCTTCTTACTAGTCATTGATACAGACTGGGGATGTGACCCACTGTACAATATGTATAGACCTGAGTGCAAAGATTTTGAAATGATTTTTTTTGTATATTATATGTTGAAATTTTCCAGATCTTTTAGCCAAGTCCATATGTTCCTCGTGTCTCCTACTCTATTTTATTTCTAGTTTAAAGATTTCAAAATTTGAACTGAAGAACAAGACATCAATCTGAGTGATTTGACTAGAAACAAGCCACCACCAATGTCAACCCTACAAAGCTCTTTCAAACCAGAAGTGAAGTCAATTGTAGATATTTATGTAAAAAGATTGCTTCATGGATTAATGGTTCATATATGCAAAAAGGGTAAGATGAAAGCTTTACTTTGTACAAATGTAAATAGATAAAATTAAGTAACATAATACATTAATACTTCTTAAACTGTGCTATTTGCAAACTTAATATTGATCAACACAGTCTGCTTATGCTGTGTTACTTATATTGTTATAGACAGCTAAACCCCTTCAACTATGCAATGAATTTTAAGGCTTTTCACAAAAGCCTTTATAACTCAAAGGAGCCTTTTCAACACACAACATAATTAAAGTCATATTTTCCCTGAACAAGCTCATTTATAATGGAAGCCTGTTTCTCTTGTTTTGATGAAGAAACAGCCCTTCAGAGGTGTAGTTCTCTGTGTGAAGCCCTGCATCAGGCTGCTGAGGTCACTGGAGCTCGTGTGTCCCTTGGATGGTGTCAGGGTTAGTGCTCTGTAGTCACTGATGTGGAGTCGTGGCAGATTGGGTTTCAGTCATATTAGTCTGGGTTAAATGGTTATAATCAAATGCTGGATATTTTCCAGAACTTTTGTCACTTAACATGTCCAATTTATTTTGGGAAGAACATCTGCTTATAGCCATTCATGTCTGGTTTTATTGCCAGTGTGTCATTTTTATCTGTACACACATTTTTTTTGTGTTAAGTGATTTTTAGCTACATTGAAACAAATCCTACAAGAAAGCGAGTACTTTTCTAAATGATGGATATGTTTTCACTGTGGATCAGTAGTTTAATTAATGAACTCCATTGCAGATTTCATAATGCAATTTATTGTATTTCAGTTGGTAATAAAGTCTGTGAATAGTTAACAGGTCACTTGTTGTTCCCTAATCATAGAAGACATGAAATAACATGAAGAACTTGGTCCTTTTTAAAAATATGCATCAAACTTCTGAAATCTGTCTTTTCATAACACACTTTTTTATAATGCGTTAAGTTTCTTGTCTAAATATTTGGAGAGAATATGACTTTATCAGAGAGAATTCAATATCTTGTCTACTGGACTGTAAAATATATGTATGAAATAAAATTAGTTCCATTGGTCTTCTAGTGTATTAAAGTGCTATCTGAAGTTGTTACCCTGTTTTGGCAAAAAAAAAGAAAAAAAAAAGAAAAAAGTTAACTACAGACAGTTGTTTCTAATGATCAGAGATCTATTTTAGTAGTCAACTGAAGGTTTAGTTGTGAGCTTCAGATTTTGTGAACTCCAGATGTTGTGCAGTGTTTCTTTTTTTTTTTCTTTTTTTCTTTTTTTTTTTTTTTTTTTTCGAACAAAAGGAAAAATACAAAAAAATCCCAACCCTGAGGAATATGTACACTGGAACCGTAGTGGTAGCTTTCAGTATTGTAAAGAGATTGTTATATACAAACCTTTTTGCTGTTTATCCTGTATGTAATAAAGTCCTTTCTAGATCCTATGTGAACAGAAAAGTGAAGCGGCTCTCAATCTTCAGCATGTTTCCTCCTCAGCGAAGACTTGTGTAATGTAAATTGTGCCATGTTATTAAAAAATGTGAACTAAACTGCTAGGTGCTTCTTTGTGTGCAGTACCCCATCGCTGCTATGGGGAGGAAGTCCTTTTTCCCACCAGTGGGGTTTTGTTCAGAAGGAGTAGCTGTTAAAAATGCAAAGGAAATGGCAAGCTTTTATAAGCCATCTTATCGAAATCGTTAGAGCAATCAGGAAAAAAGGAACAAAAAGGAGACCAGATCCTTGGCTTGTCCAGATTCTTTAAAATATAGTAATGTCCTACTTGGATTAGATTCTAATTAGACCATAATCTTGGTCTTCTGGATGCACATCATTAAAAGCCTAAGTTACTGAAGGAAGGCAGGTCTGGATGGCCACAGAAGGGTGTAACTACTGGAGCAAGTGTGAGAGGCCCCACGAGACAGGGTCTGATTGAGAGCATCATCTTCCAGGCTCATCTCATCCTTGTTAGAGGAGCCTGACAGCTCTGGCAGCGTCTTCAGGGGGAAGAAACATGGTCTTGATTGTCCAGAGATGATCCTTGTCCTCCCAGGTGCTGAGCAAACTCCTGCTGATGGTCCTTAATTCCCAATTAAGGCAATGAGCCCTCACTCCCAGAGTCCCAGAAAGCATCGAGGCATTTCAGTCCCTTTGAATTCAATGCAATTTAAGTGCTCCACACCTTTGAAGATCCGTGTGTCAAGTCTTCTTGTACTGGTGATGCTCAGAGGAATATGCCTGAAAGGTACAGTAAGAGATGAAACAAGATTTTTAATGCTTTTAAACTTCTTCAGGTGCATTCACTGCTTTTCAGAAGTTTGATACAGGGATGTTAGCTTGCAGGTAGAGACAATTTGATCTTTTTTGAAGGGTTTTCCATTCAGGACATTTGTCTTAAATCTTCTGTTTTTGAATTCACTTGTGTTTAGGAAATGAATTTCATTTAAAGACCATGCCAGATACCATCTGTGGGAATGAAATGAGTCGTAAGGGTATTGATTCTGCAGGTTGTGTGAGATTTTGATCATAGAAAACCCTCAGTGTGCTTACAGCACCCAGGACTTTGCTTTAGGTTTTTAAGTCCCATCTTCCCAAATTCCAACTAATTTTCCACTTAGCAGCTTCCTATCACAGCTGAGATGCCAGCTACAGTGTTTAGGAAAGGAATCTTTGAAAACAGTCCTAACTTTTGTCTCACAATACATTGTTCATTTTATGCCATGCTTGGTCCCTTCTTTTTTAACTTCCTATATTTTGTTCTTTGGTTTTCCTTACTAAGACCTATGTCTAGCTTAGTTTTCTGCTTTTCATACCTTACTGTTGCTCTCTTTGCCAGTCCTGTCCTCTTTCATGGCCTATGACAGCTAAATCTGTTATAGGCAGCGATAAACACTGCAGATTTTTTTCCCCAAAAGTCATAGGCATCTATATTGTTGTTCCTTTTTACCTTTGCCTGTAGGAGCTCATGAAAACTGCAGTCCTTGCTGGACTGGAAGATAGGCAGATGGAGGTTGGGGAGGATTTTAGTGCAAGTATTTCCATTTGCAATGGCTGTGCCTCGCTGAGGAGATGTTTAGTGTGGTTCTTGCTGATTTAAACTCTGATTACTGCTTCACACGTGCAGGTGACTGCTGAAAGGCACTGGGGCATGGACCAAGGTAACAGAGCAGTGGTGTTGCACTTAGAGGAGCTCCTTGGCTCACTGCTTGGTTTCTGGCAAGGAAGAAGAGTGAGCTGTGGTTCAAACAGAGACCAAAGACTCCAATTACACAGGGGTTTGTTATTCCCACAGTGGCTTGGTTAAGTCCCACCTGGGTAAACCAACTTCCTTCTTTGCACTCCACCTGCCAGCTTTGGGGTACAGCCGTGCTGATCTTCAGAAGGTGATTTGGAGCAGGATCTCAGCTTAAATGGTCTGAATTGCCTTTGGAGTGTGACTCTGCCTTAACTCTGGATGGAGGCTGGCCTCAAACTTAGCTGGTTGAGAAGTGCATGCAAACAAGTGATGGGACTGCCTCCTGCCCTGCTGATGTCCCCGTCCCATCACATCCTTCCTGCACAGGTGAAAACCCAATCCTGGCCATTCCTTGCATGAAGCTCTTTGAGACACAGTCTGTCTCTTACTCTGTGATTGCACCGTGCTTGGTGCCCCAACTGGGGCAACTGAGCATTGCCCAGTGCTGCTATAATGCAAAAAAATCCTTTAGTCGTACTAAAACTGAAGGCTTCAGTGAATTAGCCATGGAAACCTGTATAACAAACTCCACATTTTTGCTAGCCAAGGAGAACCAGGGCTGCAGGTGAGGACAGACTGTTCTCCCTGGGCCCTGTCTCCAGCTGGACTGCTTGTGCCCATGGGCAAGGTGGAAGCTCCCAGCTGGCATCTGTTGGGGTCACACCCCTTTCTTTTTCCACTGGTATCTTGCAGCTGAAATCGTGTTAACACAGATATTTCCTGGTCATGAAATATATGCCCCTCCTCATTTGTGCACTGTGAGGCTGCATTCAGAAACACAGGTATTGATAGATATCAAAATGTACATGTGGTACAGTACCAGGCTGTACCAAGCTCGATCCAGCAAGGAGCAGAGTATGAAATCCTGGTGCCACCCTACAATCTCACACACCTATTTTGCTGCCATCTGATATTTCCTCTGCTGGTCTGGTAATACAGACTTCACTACAGCACTATCCCCATTTTATAAATGGGAAAAGGGCTGCTGGGAACACAAAACACTCACCAGTGTAATAGCAGGCAGCTACTGCCTGAGTGATCTCAGGAGTCACCCAGGGCAGTTGGGTTATTGCCCGAGTCACTGCAGAACAGAAGAAAGCCTGAATCGGGTACATTGCAGAGTCAGGGGTGATAGGAGATGAGGAATTTCTGAGTTGCTCTTTTGGTTTTAGAAAGTACTTTTAACCCTCCATATTAACAACTTGTGGTGTCCCAGACTGCTGAACTTATCTGTGAAGGAATGGGTTTTACCTATTTATTGATAAGTACCTCAAGTATTGACCCAAGCTGATAAGGCCTGTGGTCATTGTGGTTACTAAGGGCAGCTTTGCTGTATTTTACCACCTAATGTGGCTTGTTCGATCATCATATTGCTCAGTACTGAAACTCACTCTGAGTGCAGCATTTTTCTTGGTTGAATTTATATGTTTCTCTACTGAAGAACTTACATTTAGGCCTAGGAATTGAGCCATCCACCCCTGGTACAATCATCTTTGCTTCAAGACAAGAAAATAATTAAGCAAGAATTGAATCAGCTCGTTGCATAAAGATGTTACCTATCAAAGACAAAATATGTTTATGAAATGTATCTTTTGGTTTGCATCTTCAAAGCCCTTTAATAGTTTCCATTGAATCAGTGTTGTTGTGGGGGTTTGTTTTCTGCAGCAAAAATTCCATTACCGTCAAAAGCTTGGATTTTTTTTCTTTTACAGACAACTAAAAATACAAGTATAAACTTCTAAGGATTTTCAGTACTCCCTGTTTTGGGCCCTCAACATATTCTGAGCAAACATGATGTGTCTGGAGATCATTTGATTAAAAAAAAGGAGGGGTATCAACGTCCAGCTATTGCCCTCCAAAAGGAAAGTTTTGTCTCCGTTAATCCTAGAACAGTGAAGCAGAACTGGATTGATTTTAGCCTGTTAAAAAAAGCTGTTGTTCTGCAGCGGTACCACAAGAGGGTGGTTAAAGAGAGCCTGAAACACGTGCAGGCTGTGCTGAAAGACGGGACGGCTCTGCTGTTCTGGGCAAGGTGAATGTAGCTGTAAATTATTTTTTTGAGAGTCTGCTCCGTGAGGAGCTCTCCTGTTCCCCTGTGTAAGTGACAGAAATCCCAAAGGTGCAGCGGCAGACGCTGCTCAGGCTGACTAAGGAGTGACCTTACTTTATCACATTTAATACAAGGGACTAGAAGTGGTCCGTACCCAGAGCATTCAGCTCGATAAAGGCAATTGTATTTTGGACAGTTAGGCGTAAATTGCATGGTGCTACAGTCCGCATACAAAGCACATTGCTTGTGTTGAGGGAATAAAAGATGTTTCTCTATAGCAAATAGTAGACACAGAATGAGTTAGTGTATGTCAGCTCAAGGAGTTGGACTCAATGATCCTTGCGGGTCCCTTCCAACTCAGAAGATTTTATGATTCTATCGTATGACCTCCTCAAAGTCTCAGCACATCTATCTGTTTTTCCCATTACTTGGCTTTTGAAAGGAGTAGCCAAGGACTAAGCAAGAGAATTTCTTCCTTTGGGGATGGGGAAAGAAGTTAATGCCAGGTTTTCTAAGGACATAGATTAAAATGGCTCCTTGAAAATCATCAGAGCTGTCTGCATTGTATCAGCAGAAAGCTTGGCCCTGATTTTTCCTTTGCTACCCTCTCTGCCTTTGCCACATGAGTGGAGAGCCAACCCTTCCCTGGTGCTGGTGCTGCTGCTGCTCTCCTCCCAAGGGATACATGGCTGGAGGAGCAGCAAAGCATGGCCCACATGGCTCTGGTTGCTGTGTGGCCACAGGAGGGAAGCTGGTGGAGCCTTCCTCTCCCTCCTCACATCGCCCATCCCCACACTGCCCACAGCAAGTACTGGACTGCAGGGTCCCAGCTGGGGGTCCAAGAGGAGCCAGTCCCCAGCTGGTCCCAGGGCACTGCAGTGTGAATTTGGGGCTGCTCTGAGGAGAACTGAGCTCTGCCTCCTCACAGTGGGAACCTGGGGGTCCAAGAGGAGCCAGTCCCCAGCTGGTCCCAGGGCACTGCAGTGTGAATTTGGGGCTGCTCTGAGGAGAACTGAGCTCTGCCTCCTCACAGTGGGAACCTGGGAACCCAGCGCTGCTCACCTGGGCAGCACGGTAGCAGGTTCCATGGTAAGAACTGCAGTTTCCATGATCCAAACAGCAGTGATGTAGTGCTGAGGAGATGGGGGCTCGCACCCACACACCCCAGGGAGGACAGGGGCACCTCAGCACCCCAATACTGCGGGGCTCCTGGTAGCAGCACCTGCCCCCAAGGCAGAGCATCACAGAAAGAGTGACTGGGCATTGGAAGGGGCTGCCCGGGGAGGTGGTGGGAGCACTGGCACTGGAAGTGTTTAAGAACTTAAAGTCTGGATGTGACAGTGCCATGGTCTGGGTGACAAGGTGGTGTCAGGTCATAGGTTGGATTCGATGATCTCAAAGGTCTTTTCCGACCTTTTCAATTCTGTGTTTCTGTGACTGGCAGCCCCGGCAAACACATCTCATCCACCTCGCAGCATTATCGCTGGGGCTTGTTGTCAGCGGAGTCATGCTATGATAGTCATTATGGTTTTAAATGACTCATTTTCCACTTAACTGTATTATTGTGGCTTACAGAGCATCTGGAGCTTTGCAGCAGTAAATACATCACTGACTACTACAGCAATGTACTAATCTGTTGCTTTGAAGAATCTCTTTAACAAAATACAGCCGGGGCAGGCAGGTGTTGGTGCCTGTGTGGGCCAGCCCTGCTCTCTGGGGCACCTGTCCCATACCGGACCAAACCACCATCAGCTGATGCTGATGTGCTTGCAGGCACTGGTGGAGCATCTTTAGTGCAATTCGATACCGCCTGAATTTGGCATTTTTGTGGGAGAAAATGAGAGATTCTTGTCAGATGCTCACAAGAAACCCTGCGCTGGTGCTGAGGCGGCCAGGCCTGTGAGGCGCTGGTGTATCGGGGAACAACGTGGGTCTACCCTGAGCAGTCCGTTCTGACTGGAAGGACCCCCTGCTAATATAAGGAAGGACTCTTTGTACTATATTATATTATTTTATGTTTTTTTTCTCCTCGGCCCCCACAGGCACGGCCCGGGATGGAGCTGCAGAGGGCAGTGTGGGAGAGGGAAAGCCGGCCCAAGATGGCGCCGCGGCCGCGCGCTCCGGCACTAGAGGGAGATAGCGGGCTGAAAAAAACCCGAGTTTTTGGGGTCGTTTGGGCGGTTTTAACCCTCGGATGGATCCTGCCTGCCGGGGGCTCTTCTGCCGAGCTGCAGGGAGGCGGCAGCCGGTGTCCCCCGGGCGGCCGTGCCTCGAGTTCTCCACAGCTCTCAGCATCTCCCGCTTCCTGTGTCAGAGCTGCGCGGTGCTGAGGTGGGACTCAGGTTGGGAGTCATTTTGATAAAGGCATCTTGAGAAACACCTTGAGAAATGCAGCAAGTTGAAGTAAAGGCTGGAAAAAACCGCACCGTCTGTAAGTTCATGTGTCGCCTGAGGTGATGGAAAAATGAAGTGGGAAAAGGAGCAGGTGCGACAGACTGGGGTTTACATGCGTTCATTTACTTGTCATTAAATGAGTCGTCAAACTCGTTTCTTTCTCTGCCAGCACCTCTGAACGATGGCCCCGGGCTTTGGTCCCTGGTGCCCTCAGCCCTTGGAAGGACAAACTGGAAACGGCGGCACAAGAACGGGGGCAGGTCACTATCGTGGGCTGCAGCTCCACATAAATCTGGTTAAAAGTAAGAATTAAAGAACAGAAAAAAACCTTGTTTAGGGAGGGGAAAGAAACCTACAAATCTTCTCCCTCTTTTGAAATTTTTGTCACCCATATTCACCTTGTTGCCTCTTCCCCAATGACGTGTGTAATTTCCCACTTTTAACTTGAAAAGAAAACAAGATGCGGGGGCATAAGGGAAAACCTTTGGGGGTTTATTTCTTCACCTAAGTTGTGTTTGTTAGACAGGTTTGAGTTGATTTTTTTTTTTTCCCTGAACACCATCCTGACACTTCTAGACAGTACTCCTGGGCATGGTGTGACTCTTGGGGATGGTGCTGAGCAGGGAAGGAGTTGAACTCTGATCCTTGTGGGTCCCTTCCAACCAATGAGATTCTGTGAGTGTATATTAAAGCCTAATGGTTTGCAACCAAAATAATTACTTATATTTGAAGCTTGTGGGTAACTGTTTTTTGACTCGTTGCTGTAGGAGCTGGACTGGATGATCCCGATGGGCCCCTTCCTTCGGTGTATCCTGCGATAGGGACTCAGCAGCTGAGGCAGCGTGTGGGGCTGGGTGGGCAGCAGGAACAGGCAGTGGTCACTCATTTCTGACCCATGCTGGGGTGGAAGAACCAGGACCTGCAGCATTTTTGACCAGGAAATTGCGTGTGTCCCAGCGTTTTATACATTTACTGTGATGGTGGGACTTGTGAGCACTGGTATCACGGGGATACAGCCAGACTCTGTGGAATTAGACATAAAATTTGTTCTCACTCCAGTTGTGAGGAGGTAAATTAAGTGTGTGTTGTTCTGCAGTGTGTTTAATTCAGGTGATTGCATGTTTTAAAATTTGATTTCATAGCAAAGGACCAGAGGCTTCAGGTTAGATATCTGTTTCTGTCTTAAGAGAAATATTGAGAATCTGTGCCTTTGTTTTTTTCCTCTGATAAGACTCTCCCCCGCCTTGCCTCTTGTTAAGAACTTTTCCATCTATTATTAGGAATTCTACATGAGAGGTTTCATCATGGTATTTTTGGTTGTTTCTTTTTTTTCTCCCAGTTACAATTTCTAATGCTCATTAGCAATGTAGTAAGTCTATTCTGGAGATTATTTCATTTCATCTTGAATTTGGAGGGATTACAATCAAAGTGGGCATCGGATTTTAAGAATTATCCTGTAACGAATGCAAGAGCTCTATATCACTGCTAATTCTAAACTCCATCAACTTGTTCCCTGTCTCTGTAGCTTTGGCTTAGCAAACTTTGCTCTGAATAGTCCCATGACTACTTGATGAAACAGAGAACAGACTATTTCTAGTAAATCTCACATAGAGTAGGTGGATCTCTGTCTAATTGATCATTTACATGAGTTTCTATAAAATTCTGACACCTGGACTACTGTGGGATCAAACTGGGCTTTGTTTTTGTGTGTGTCCCTTTGACAACCTTCTCCCCAAATGTGCAGGACTGAATTTGCCTGTCACTGAAGGGCTAAACCAGGAATGCCCTTGACTTTCCCTCCCAATATACCCTGCATACAAATGCCTGCAACATTCTGGTGTGTGAGCTCAGCACTTTGCCAAACCTGGGAATCCAACTGAAAAATTAGAAGACAGCTCTGCAACACTACACTTGGTGATTCATGCTTTTGATTTTCATTTTAAATGTATCCCATCAGGAGAACTTCACACCTAACTCATCAAGACAGCAAAAGACTCTCACAAATATGTATTGGTGAGGACAAAGGACAAAATGTGATGATTAAGTTTAAAATTGTAGGGTTTTCTTTTATCTAGAACACTACATTTGAGTTTTGGCTCTATAAAGGAAGATTGCTTTGCTGTTATCTTGTCTTTTTGGCATGTGGCTGTCTTGAGGAAGTTCAGGTGGATTCTTTGGATGGATTTTCTATTGGCAAGTACAGAGTTAGCACCTCTGTAATACCTGATGTGTAAAAAACCAGTGCCATAACTTTGGCCCAGGGAGGATATTTTGTGGGGATGTTTGTGTTTTGGAGGAAAGAACACAGGGTGATCTAAGTGGGAGATGAACAGAAGATCTAAAAGGAAATGCATAGGGATTCAGTTGTAAAATAAAAAGGCTTTAATGTGAATTTTTGAACCTGCAAGTGTTGCAAAGACAGAGGGTGATGATATGTGTGAGTCTTTTCTTCCTGTAGGTAGCTGAAAACCTGTTGAAGGTAATCATAAACTTTCTCACTGATGAACATCAGAGAAATCTCAGGAGTTCCTGAATTTGTCACAGGTATGGAAAAGTTTATTAGATATGTTTTGGGAAAAGTTAGGGCAAAACCATCTATTTTGATTGATTCACTAAAGCTGAACAGGCTGTCTGGCAAGGGCACCATTTTGGGGTTGTGATGCTCTATTTTGCCTTTGCAGCTCAGTAAGAGACTCTCAGATTTACGTCGTTTTTGCAGTACCAAAATGAGCCTAATTATCCAAATTTCCTCATGTGTATTATCCATTGGGTTATATCTCCATCCTGCAGATCTGTGAAAACAGTAAACAAGAAAAGTCACTCTTCTGGGTGGAGAATGATATTCTCCTGATAACTTTTAAAGACTAAACAGGAAATGTCATTTTGAAATGTTTATCCAAAGTGAAGTAATCGTTTCTAATGCCCCAGCACAGCCACAGTCTGAGGTTGTTTGCCAGCAGGGCAAACAGAGAGCTGGCACCATACCAGCTTCAGGAAGCAGAGTTCAAGCTTTCTCTGGATCCCAGTTTGCCTGACTGTATTCCAGAGCAAGCCAAGCCTCTCTGGGCTGCTAAGTCAAGAACTGGGTCTTTGCAGTAACCAGACTTTCAGGTTCCCAAAATGCTGACATGTATCAGTCCAGAGGATCCCAAAGAAGTTTCTACTGGGAGTATTTTCCTTTGAATTATGACCAAAGGCTCCCTTCTCACATTTTCCCTGAAGGGTGCACAGACCTTGAATTTGAAAGTTCTGCCAGCTTCAGTAGACGCAACTTTCCTAAGGCTGCTGGTGCTGTAGAGTTAAACCAAAAGCCCTTCAGGTGATTTATGTGTCTGCTCTGCCTGTGATGTTGTGAAATCCCTGCAGCCTGAGAGTCTATGGGGAGCTGGCCCCTGTTGTTGGGAGAGAGTACATTCCAGGAAGCATTTTCATTTTGGTTCTTTGCCTTTTTCCAGTGTTTTCCTGGAAAATTTTCATCAGCTCTAATTCTGCCTTGTGTGCTTTGGTGGCAAACGCCTCAGGGCCCAGCCTGGCACACGGAATGTGTGCATGTGGCACTCTGCCCTGGTTTGGGCAAAGCCTAAAGGCCACCACAGAGCTCCAGCTCCTCAGAGAGCCCTGTGTGCCCGGCTGAGGGTTGTCTTCCACCACTGGTAGCACATCATATCTTGCTGAAAGGGTTTGGTGCTGTGCTTAGGAGCTCCCAGAGCTGCAGAAATGGGAGGTGAAGGGGAATTGCTGCTTACCACGGCAGGAGGGTGCTTCACCCCCGAGCAGCTGCTGCATGTTGGGCCATGGTGACCGCAGCCGTCCCTGTGGAGCTGTTGGATTGTTTAGATTTGCTTGGTTTTGGGTCTGAGTCAGCTGTGCCAGGTTCTGTAACGCAGGAAAAGGTGGCCCACTAACCAGGTAGGGAACAGCCAAGACTGTGCAAAGACAAGGCTTCAGCTGTGTCGTAATGGGATGGGCTTTGGTGCCAGAGTTTTTTCAGTGGTTTAAGCGTTGCAGTTTTTTCAGGCAGTAAAGAAGCACTTTAGGGTGGGATTTGATGGGTGCTCAAACCAATAGCTTTCAGGGGAGCTTCTCCCACAGGTGGAAGGTGATGGTAGGGGAGGAAGTGTGCAGGTGTTTGCTCTTAGGCTGCAGTTCAGGCTTGGAGCGAGGGGGACTGGGAGGTTTGCTCTGTTTCTTCTCCTCCTCTGACCAGCCTAAACCAGTTGAATAAATGTAGTGTCTCACTGAACTGGGAGAGTAGTTGAAGCCTTGCAGGTCCACATTGAGGATGGAGCTTTGTCCATCTTGTGGAGAGAGGTTTTATTCCCAAGAGTCTGGTAGGTCATGGGCTTTTCCAATACCTTTTGTGTGATTGTTTAATGGTGAAAGTGGCCCCTGTTTGTTTAGTATCTCTGTATCTCACAGACTGAAATATTGTTCGGTTGTTTAGTTTGTTTTGGGATTTTGTTTTGTCGCTAAGAGCAGTTTGTAAATGGGGAACCTAGTCACAGAAAGATGAAGTTCCAGACTGTAGGAAGCTGGTAGAGGAGGAGGGGATGAGCCCTCACCTGTGGTTCTCTGAGGCCATCCTTGTCACCAGCCTGGCTGGCACCACTGCAGTGTTGATATTTTAAGTACCCAGGTGAGTCAGGAGTTAGGAAGGAGAGGAGGGATGCAGAGTGACATGTCCAGCCCCAGAGCTGGTCATTTCAAACCATGAGTGATTTTAGCATTTGAGGAGTTCATTCTAACACTGCAGGTGCTTAGGCTGCTCTTTACAGGAACAAAGACTTATCCCTTCTGGGTTGCACTGTAACATTTTTGCCTGCCCTAAATTCACTTAATTTTAACCTAATTGCTCTGTATTTTTTTAGTATTTCTGTGCAAGTACCACATTGCTGTCTCAGCAGTAATAGTGAGGAGTTGAAAGGAGTTAATCGTGCTGTGTAGCTTAATGCCTTATGGTTTATTATTGAGAATAAAGACAAGCGCTCCGCTATTTTATCTCTAATGTGCAGTTAACTTAATTCCTAATCCTCTGAAGAGATGGTGTTCTTCCCAGCACTTTGGCTTCTGCCTTGCTTTCAAGCTGCACGTGAAACTTAAAAGCTGAAATGCTCAATGCAGAGAGAATTTTAATACATGCATGCATAAATCAGTCTTCATTAGCTTCCCCTTAACCATTCAGGGAGAGTTCTCCTTTTCCTCTGTGCGTACTTGGAATTATTGCTTAGCAGGCTGCTGTCCTGTTCCTTGTGTGTGCAGTGGCCACTGAGTCGTGGTGCTGTGCAAATGTGGCCATGGACTGCTGGGATGTTAGCTCAGATCTTCCCTGTCAGTGTTGGGGACTGTGTAAAATTCCTGTTCCTCCTCGGCTGCAAGTTCTGTGCTCAGCGTGGCTGCCGCCTCCTCCCCGTTATTTCCACAGCTCCCTGCTCCATCCCACTGCTGGAATATTCACTGAGGACAAGGGGGCTGTGCTAGCAGTTAATAAGCTTTTGCAAGCAGCTACAGTGTTACAAGGATGGTTTTATTCCTCGTCAGTGTATTACAGTGCAAAGGTATTTAGCAAACAGTTTAACAAGCAGAATTTTGGCATTGTTGTGTTTTCACTTGAGGAGAAACTTGTCCCTGCTCACTCTCTGGGATAAACGCTCCAAAAATTCCAAGATGACGTCTGTGCTCAGGTTCAGTTTTCAAACTGTACATAATCACCAGAGCCCATTGTTTTAGAGGATTGTTTCCATTGCCCTTCTCTTTTGGGTACATTTAATTTTAGTGTCTTGCAATCTTCCTGTTGCAGCAGCACATTGATCTTGCTCCACTCAGATAATTGGATTAACTCATTTGCTGTATTTATTGTACAGTATTGATTTGATAATACCAATCTTCCATCTCAATGTAATCTCATATTTTCTCTGGCCTCAAAGCACCCCTGCTAAATGCCCCTCCTGCCCCACCTTTGCACTTGGACTTCATATAAAATCACAACAGTGATTAAAAGCCCTGAGGCTAATCATGCTCTTCGCTGCAGGCCTGGTGTGCCTTGCTGCCTTCATAAGCACTGAAGGCTGAGATAAAGGTGTTGGATGATGTTCCCACATCTCTTAATAGCTGCTCCATGCTGACACAAGTGACCTTCCAAAATCTTGTGTTTCTGCAAGTGTTCAGTCACTTGGGTGCTTAGCCTTGGTACCTTTGGGGGAGGCTAAATAGCTCAAATGTTTGTTTGCCTGTGCTCAGTCCTTAAATGTTCAAACTTCTGGCAAGAGCTCAATGTCCAAGTTCCCTGGTGACCTGTGGAAATCTCCAGGTGTCTAAAGCGTATAAATCTTCAGCTTTCATAAAGTCAGGAAATGTTTGCAGTGAGGCAAAGTTTGAATCACTGAAATTAGCAGCAGCTTTTCAGGAATTGTGGCAAGACAGAGTCTGTGTAGATCTTCTCTGTAAAGAAAAGGTTTTGCTGTTTGACAGTCAGGTGAGCAGGTTCAAATAGTTAAGAATTCTGCAGAGTTTGAAGCTTCATGTGCATCTTTATTTTGATTCCTGAAAAAGCATGTTTGTTATATAGACTGCATTCTCTAAAAGCCTGGAATTGTGCTCTGGGCTGCTCAGTGGATTTTCAAATGAGCTGAGACTTTCTCCAGCCTAACCTGCCTTTGCTTGTTTTTGGATGTCCTCATGGTGTGGGAAGCTCCAGCCACCTGCCCCTGGTGAGGAGGGGACAGAGTGCCCAAGGCTGATGCTTTGCAAGGAGCTACTTGGGATCCTGCAGTTCTCCTGTCTCCTCCGAAACAGGGCTCCAGTAATGACTTATTTTGGCACAGGGGAAATGGGAAGCACAATGGTCTGCCTGTCCCTTTTTGCTGTTGATGCCCAGGGCTTGTTCCCACTCAGACTGGCTGTACAATCCAGAGCAGAGGTTGATGTGCTCACACACAGGGACTGCAGTCTGCAGGTGTAGGCAGCTTCATTTCCTGTCTCACTTTGCAACTGTCACAGGGTTTTAAAGAGCATTTTCATTATTCTGTGGCAGTTGTGAGACACTTACATGGTTTGACAGCTTCTATGCCAAATCACTGCTCATCACACAGATGAATTTCTCTTTCACATTCAGTATCAACATTTCACTTTCCTGAGATCCAAAGCTGCAGCTTAAGCAAGGAGAGGACAACCATCAGAAAGTAACAGGCTGTAGACATGAGGGGTGTGTGGATGCTGTCACAGGGGTGCCAATAGAAGATGTGATTTTGAGGGACTGAGGGGTTTTTTTGTGCTATTTGACATTACATTGACTGAAATTTTGGTTATTGCCTTTAGAGCTTGGGTAGAAACAGCTCGACTGCTGAGAGGGGTGGGGAAAACAGGGCAGAAAAATTGCTAGTTGTACCTGCTCAACCTCAGCCATTCCTTGAGAAAATAAACCTTTTTCACTTCCTTCCCATGTGACACTTTATCTCTGACTGAGGTTTTACTTCTATTTATTAATAAAGAAATAGCCTTATACCTCAGAGTAAAGGATTATCACTTACTTCTCTAACTTGCTAATTCCTCTCACTTCTTTGAAGAAACAGTGCAGTAGCTGACAGCAGGTTTTGGGAGGCCCAGCCCTGGGCTGTGGCTGGCTCAGGGACTGCAAACAAATGTGTGTTCAGTCTGGGGCTCTGTCTCCAAGCATCAGTGCAAGGCTCTTGAAATGGGAATAGAAGTTATTTAGGGCAAGACTTAAAAGGAGCAGCTGAGGTCACTTGTCTTGGTCAGCCTGAATAGGAGAAGGCTGAGGGGGATCGATCTCCTGGCAGGCTGCACCCTCCTCGGGGGTCAGTGGAGGGGAGGTGCTGATCTCGCTCTGGTGACCACAGCAGGACATGAGGAAATGGAGGTTGGACACTGGGAAAAGGCTCTTTGCTGAGGAGTAATTGGTCCCTGGACCAGGTTCCCCAGGGAAGTGCCCATGGCACCAAGCCTGCCAGAGTTCAGGAAGCCATGGAGGACGTGTCTTCATATGGTTTAGTTTTTGGTAGTCCTGCAAAGAGCAGGCAGTTGAGTCATCCTTGTGGGTCCCATCTAACATGAGCGATTCTGTGATTCAGGAACATCCCATTCTTTTGTTTTATGGAGTGAGTACTTTGGCAGACGAGCAAGCCCCTCAGACCAGCTCAGCTGCCTGCACCCAGTGCAGGTACACTTGGGTGGAAGTGTCAGTCAGGTGTTCCTGAGCTGTGTAGAAACAGCTTGTTATGGCCTGGCAACGTTCACATCAGGAGACAAAAAGCCTCTGCTAAACAGGTTGCCATGCAGTGGGTAACTTTGTTTTAAAAACTAAGCTTTTGAATTAGGGCTTGTTTCTCATAGTAGCTTCTCTAGAATTAAGTCCTTCTTGGCAAATACCTGAGGGGCATGGATGTCCTCTGGTACAATTTAGCACTGTCCAACATAGCATGACAGGGGACTATTACTTCATCTCAGAGCAGCTAACAAGCAGAGAGTACTTGGCAGTGTTTGATCGGGGGATAGGTGTTAAAAGCCAGATTGTTATAGAAATGGGGAAAGTGTTGTAGACATGGAAGTGTCTGGTTGAGCAAAAATAACAGCTACCAGGTGGCTTGTGCTAACCAGGTAAATAGGGCTAAATTATGGTTTCAATGCAGAGCTTGTAGAGGATATCCAGCAATTTAATAAGCTACAGGAGCACAAGAAATTCCTAAGGGCCCAGTCTTGCAATGCACTCTGCAAATGGACTTAATTGAGTTGTAATGAGGCCAGTTATGGGCAACTGTTCCAGCTACATGCAGCTCATTGCAGGACTAGATTCGAACTCACAAGTGCAACATATGTTAGAGCAGTATTTAAAAAATTCCAAGCTGCCAGAAAGCATCAGAACACCTTCTTTCTGCTTTTAATTCACCTTGCCTTGCAATGTACCTCCCTGCAAAGCGACAGCTGAGAGGAGCTGGCTGAACCCAACCTGCACCAAGAATGTTTGGGAGGAATCTTCTACGTTGTTCATGTTATGATCTGGCACAAAGTGATCCTGGTGAGAAATGAGGTATCAGTCTGCAACTAAAAATTATCTGAGAAGGAATTGCCATAGGAAAAGGTTTGAGGGGGGCTTCTGGTCTTCAAAAGCCATGGAGCCAATGGACTACTGAAAGTGTGGCACACTTGTGTGTTCCTGCTGTAAACAATTGGTTTTATTAATAAAAAGTAACATCTTACATCCTTACATCCTTAAATGTTCTTACATCCTTAAATATTAGTAGCCAAATTTCTGAGTGTAGGAGAGAACATTCTGATGAAGATTTAGTTTAATTTTTTTTAAAATTCCTGACAGCATTTATGCACTGACAGTTGAAAAGAACAGCAAATACCTTCAAACGTTTATTTAGAAATAAAATTGGTTATAGGGCTGACTAATACTGCTGAGGATTGGGTTCCAACTATGTGACATATCAGAGGGGCTGACAGGCACAGTTCCCTGAATGGATCTCGGAGGGAGGATGTGGTGCTGCAGTGATAACTTGTGCCTTACAATTTTCATCCTAAGATGCTTCCTCTGGAGGTGAGAGAACCATGTCTGAGTAAAATGCATGACTTGATTTCATCACATTTGGGGTGGAAGGCAGGCAAAGTTTGAGGTTTCTTTATTAAAAGCAAGTTAAAGTTATTTAAGCTGCATCCCACACATCAAATTCTTCTCTCCACACTGTACTTGTCCCATTCTATTGAACTTGCCCCAAGGCTTACATGTAAGTCTCTGCTGAAATATAATAATTGCTGTCTAACCGTGTCTTAAAGAGGTAAAAATGATCTATCGATACATAATAAACAGAGATAACGAAATATTTTATTCATGTTTTCTGAAAGTCTCAATTATTTATATTTGGGTATCAATTAGAGTTTGCATTTAAACAGAATTGAGAGTAGTAGCATTCCATTCACTTACTCTAAATTAGATGGCAGTATGTTTCACTTAATATAAATTGTGTGTGATTACTTACAATCAGTTTAAATCAATAAGTTTGTGATGGATTTTTACCCAGTGCTGTGGTTTCTCAGTAATAAATTCCTTGTTTAGTCCAGAAGGCATTGCTTCTTTTGGCAGCTTTCCATGCATTTCAGTAATGAGTATTGGATAGGCACAGTTTCAGCAAATCAGCATTTAAGAAGGAAAAAAAAAAGCCCCTATAGAGGATAAACACATTAAAAAAATCAATTTACCTCAACTAGTCCCAATTCAAATTAATAGAATACTCAGCTCTGAGAATCTTAGAGTCTGTTCCTTGTAGCAGAAATTTGTGTATATCCTGGCTTAATAATGTGAAGGCAGGGAATGGGAATGAGGTCTGTGACTCAAGGGTTGGAAGCTTTGTTACAAAATCCTCGGAGGACTGGTGTAGTGTATTATGTTGTTTGGTTGAACAGAGTCAGGAGCTGCCTTGACTTGTTGCTGAGGTCGTGCCTCCCATGTGCAGAAACCACTGTCTCTGCCCCAGAAGAGCTGACTCCCCTGGACTACAGGAGCATGCCCTGGAGAACTCGCATGGTGGTCACAGTGAGCAGTAAAAGATATCCCAGCTGCAAAGCTCCTTGTGGTTGGGTTTTAACAGGAGTAAGGAAAAGAGCCCCAGGAGGTGGTGGCAAGGCAGCAGGCACTTAGGCATGGTGACATCCTGCATTTTGTTGATCACCCTGAAATATGGCTTGCTGCTGAGATGGTATGGAGGTTGTTGGTGAGTTCCTTGAAGATGAAGGAAGAGGTCAGAGAAGAGATGAGTGAGGGGGACCTCAGCAGGGAGGGCTCAGGGCAGGGCCCAGGCTCTGCTCCAGGGCCCAGCAGTGGCACCAGAGCCACGGGCAGGGCCTGAGCCCAGCAATTGCCCTGCACAGGAGGCAGAACTGCTGCCCTGGGCAGTGCCCAGCCCTGAACAGGCTGCCCAGGGAGGGGCTGGAGTCTCCCTCAGCGGGGATATTGCAGAGCCCTCTGGACACAATCCTGTGCCCTGTGCTCTGGGATGGCCCTGCCTGAGCAGGGAGGTGGCACCAGGGACCCTCTGGGCTCCCTCCAGCCTGGCCCATGGGGTGATTCTGTGATGTGGGCTCTAGGGATGATGGAGCCCACTGACAGCCAGCCTGGCTGTGGCACTTCGTGGGTACAAGGGACAGTCCTCACCCCACTTACTGGTGAACTTCTGACAGAAAATCTGTTAGTCTAAAGAACCCCCTCTACTCAGTCACATGGAGATGGTGGCAGTAATTAATTGAGCCAGAGTGGAGAAATTGGTTTTCATCTTCCTGAATGGAAAACTGCTCCTAGGTCAGGAAGCTGTTCCCCATCTCTCCTGTGAGCTCTGTTCCCCACCTCATTCCTGCTTGGGTGGGAGCATCTGGATGGTTGGGCTCTCTCCCATTTCATGCCTGAGCTCCCAGTTAGAAAAGGCACACACTGACACAGTGCTGCTCCCCGAGCCTGAGCACGCTTCACAAAGGAATTCTGAGAAGAAATAAAGCATGGAAATTAATTAGTGAAATCCTGAGCTTCAAAGAGTGCCAAAAAGTCAGGGAATGCCAAGTATTGCATGGGATGGCAGCAAGGGAGCAGTGTAGGGAAGGGTCTGTGGGAAGAGAGCAGCACAGTGTAAAACAAGCCTTTGTTTTGGTGCAAACACAGAAGTTCAGAGATGACTTGCACAAAATCCCTGAACTTTGATGCAAGCCTTGGAGTTAAGGGTACGTGCTGTCATTTGCTGGGTGCTCTGTTTTTCTGTACAAATTGTCTGTCTTTTCATTCTTTTCTGGGTTGCTTGAGAATCAGGTTGGCAATTGTGGGGCTCCTGCAGCCAGAAGGGTGGTAAAGGGATGTTTAACAGCATGGCTTGCCTTTTGTTGTTTAAGGTTCTGCACATCTGCTGGTCATTTTGGTAAGAAATAGCAGCAATTGGTGGTTATTGCTCTTAAGCAGGGCAAAGTGTACTGGGATGGGTGTGGTGGTCCTTTCCCTGCTTTCTCTGTGCTGGCACAGAGGTGCTTCAGTCATGTTTGTTAATACTGACCTGTGACCTCCATGTATGTGCTCTGTGTGTGCTGGCTGGACTTGTGCCCCAGGCCTTTCCCTGCTGCTTTTTCAGAAATACATTATTAGTTCCTGAAGGTGAAGGATTATTTTGTGTCTGAGCTACCTGAATACTTCAATTTGTTAAGTCATCACACCTGGATGCAGGCCTTGCGTCAAGGCTGGTACCAGAAGAAGTATTCAAGGTGTGCACACAAGTGTGTAATTTTATGGTTTAAATTTATTTGCTTCAGAAGATCATAGAGTTGTTTGGGTTGGAAGGGACCTTCAGGATCATCAAGTTCCATGTCCCCACAGCATGACCCAGGTGTCCCCATCCAGTGCTTTCCTTCAGACTTGCAGTGTGGGACTCAGTCACTTCCACTGCAATGGAAACTACTTCTGAGAAATCCCTGCCTGTGAGCCCAGCTGAAAGTGTAATTATAGCACAGGGGAGACAGGGTGCTGTAATTGAACTGTTGCTGATAGGCAGTGAAAAATGACTGTCCTTTGAAGACTGTGCCCATCCTTTTCTCTCTGTCATGGTATCTGTTCTGAGATCAGTTTGTGGTAATCACAATAGTTGGCATTTCTCATCCCTGGAGCCTTTCAGGTCTCATCCCTTCAATGTAATAACCACTTGGACTTCTTGACCTGTGCTTTAAGCCACTCCCGAGGTGCTCCAAGGAGATACTTTAGGGAAGAAATATGTTCACTACAGTCACTAGCTCCCTTTTTTCTGCTTGTGGATACCACAGCAATTGCACAATAGCAGGATCTGCAGATAAGGTGCCCTGTCATTGGGAGTGAAGGCTCTGATGTTCCGGTGCTGGGGCACACAAGTTGCAATGGTGCCTCAGGGTCTGTGGTTACCTCCAGCAAATTTACCACACCAAAGCAGGGCAGATGGAAATGGCTTTCTGTGAGGAGTATTGCTCTGGCTCAGAGCCATGTACCTTCCTCTGATGTGTGTTACTGGTAAAGACCATTTGCCAGTGCATCACAGTCCACAGTCCATGTTCTTTAATTTTTTTTTTTCCTACCTTGCCTTCAAATATTTGGGTGCCTGCAAAGATTTTGCATAACTGCTGGCAAAATCCCTCCCCATAACCACCTACACTCCTGCTGAAGCCTCTGGCTGAGCAATCCTACTGTCTTTAGTAGGAAAGAGTGCTGCAGGCAGTGGCTGAATCCTGGGGTTTGTGGGGTGGTTTGAGGTGGGGTAGGAAAAGACTTTCTCAGCAGAAGCAGTTCCTGAACTTTCCCCTCAGGAGTGGGAGCTGGTGGTGCAGGATGCTCTGATGGAGCATGGGTCTTCTCTCCTATCTCCCAGTGCAAACTGGTGCAGAGCAGTGTAATTAGCATGTTGCTAATCACTTGAGTCACACACAGCTGGTCCTTTGCACTGTAAAGCTGTGTGAACAGACTTGGTTTTCCCCCAGCCCTTGCATGTGAGATGTGGGTGGTTGTGGTGGAGGTGTGTTTGAACACCTCGAGGTTTGCCATTTGGAAATGTGCTTTCTCCCTGCCTGCCAGGGCAGCAGGGCTTTCCTGCAGTCATCTGTGTGCTGCTGTGTCACCTCCCAGCTGCTTTTCATCTTTGGGTAGCTGTGTCCTCTGCTTCAGCCTTGCTGAGCATCTTCGCCACTGTTAGAGCTGATTTGTATTCCTATGGATGATGATGATGCAGTTTAATGTTGTGAAATTTTGGAGGGGACTTTGACTTGCCTTGGCCTTACCTTGGCCTTACCTTGTGCTCATGAGCAATTTCTAAGTGGACAGGGACTGAATGATGGTGCAGCCTGACAGATAATGAGGCTGCAATCAGAGAAGGCAAAAAATGCTCTCTGCAAACTCCTTCCCTTTGTGCTCGTTTCTCTGAGGAAAAATGTGTAAGTTGATAAATCTGAACAGCAGAAAGTTTTGTTCCCTCTCCTCTCTTCTCCTCTCCTCTCCTGGAGAGAATGGGGAGTGTCAGGCCAGACTTCCCCAGCTTGCTGGGGAGTGGTGTGCAGCAGCCTGGTGTCACAGGCAGGGAAATCCACCCAAATCCTGCCCATCCCATCATCTGACACGAAGTGTTCTTGTAGCTGAAGTTTGTGTGAAGGCAAACTGCCTGCAGAAAGGACTGGGAGCAAATGGAAGTGTTGCTCCACCACGACTGGGAGGTCCCCACTCACTGCTTTTATTTCTTTTATGCTTTCAAGGAATGGACAGGGAAAGTGAGTGAGAGAGAGGGACACACTCCACTCCTAAATAAAACCCTGCTGTAGGGTGGAAACCCAGACAGTTACAGATGGATTCATTTTCTGCTGGGCTACTGAAGAGTCAGAGAATCAGGTGCAAGTGCATTCAGATTTCCCTCTCTTCAGTGCTAAGCTCTTTCTTCTCCCTCCATGGAGGCCTGGAGGCAGTAGCTTCTCAAAATACCTGCTGGTGAACTGAGCCATCTGCTAAAGAAAACAAGTTTCTTTCACAATTCTATTTTCCGTCTTCATGTACTGTTGTGTCAGACTGTTTTCTGCGAAGAACTTGTGGTTCTTTTGGCAAGAGAGGACCCGACAAATGTGCAGTCGTCTTCAACAAAACAACTTTTTAGAAGCTGAAGACTTTCTGTGCATAGAAGGGACAGATTCTACCCACCTCCCTGCATCCCCATTGCATTCTTGGGTTGAGGGATGAATCATGGACTTCGAGCAGTCTATATTAAAAAGGATTGTGAACATGTTTCTTTTCCTCTCTCTCTCCCCTTTTCCCTTTGACTCCCCATCGAGGTGATGGTACTGAATTTCTATAGCCAGTAAAGATGTGGCCAAGGACTTTAGCAGCATATAATGACCAATGAACTCATGTTGAATGCAGGAGCTTTGGGAAGCTCAGGTGGGAGTTTGTAGGTTATCCACAGACAAAGCTCCTTTTCATAGTGGCAGTGTGCTCAAATAAGATGCTGGGGGTTTGCCACAGCTCTGCTGCTTGACATTTAGCAGCTTGTATCCCATCCCTGCCCCCTGACTTACAGAAAGGATTGGCTGCATGGTTGCTGCTGCGGCCTGACTTCATTTCAATTGCAAACGTGGGCTATTAGTATTCCACAAATACCCGGTTAGGCACTTGGCTTTCTCAGCAGCAGGGGAACTTAAAACAAGAAGAAACAAGAATGGACGTGAGACTCGGGATAGATGTCTCCAGGAGAGCTCGAAGTTTTGCCCAGAGTGACCAGATTTTGTCACTGACCTGGGCTTACTCCAGAATTGCCTCCCCCCAATATTCTTCCCACGCATTCTCTCCCGTTGTACCAAAGGCAGGCTTTGAGCTGGTGTTTTATTCTGTGCCTCTTTTCTCTGCTGGGTACGGGGAGGATTCCTCTGCTGCACTCCCAAAGAGCAGAACAGAATGGAGCTGAGCCAGTGCCTGTGGGGACTCTGGGAATGAGCTGGGTGTGAAGCGGGGGGAACTGGGAGGGATCCCGCTGCCCTCGGGGAGCCTCTGGCTTTGTCCTCCCGTTATCCCTCCGTCCTGCCTTTGGCTCCAGTTCAGCCATGCCAGCTCAGCAGGGATAAAGCTGCAGTGCCGAGTCCCTGGGACCGCAGCAGGGTCGGGATGGAGCAGCAAACTCTGCCGAGGAGGGGAGCAGTTGGCTCTTGCCGCGGCTGAGTGCGGCTGAAGAACATAAAGGGTTTGGGATGCACAGCCTGTGATGGCTTTCATCTTGCCAGGGGATGACCCTACAGTGTCCTTTCTGGGTGCTTTGAAAATTTTCAGCATTAAATGGGACTCTCCTCTCTCCTAACTTGCCCTCCCGTTCCAGTGAGGAAGGGAATTTTGGATCTCTGGACTCTTAGCATGACAATGCTTTTCATGCACAAAAGTGGTTTGATTTTGTTTTTTCTATTTCTCTTTTTTCTGATAGTTGATTTGAGCTGGTTCCAACATGACTTTGTACCAAAGCTTTTCTCTCTGTCCTGAAGGGCTGAAGGCAGAATCACTACTTTCTCATTTAAATTCTAAAATTACCTTTCAAATCTTACCTTTTCATTTCTTTTGTGAAGGTCTTCTCTGGCCTTTAAGGGATGAGCAAACACAGTTTCAGTAGTGCAGGGTTGGTAAAAGGCTAGAAATTGCTCCCTGCCATCTTTGACACAGAATTTACATAATCCCAAATCGTGGCATTGCAGGTAACTTTTGACCTCTTAACTACATGGAGCTGTAGAGTTGGTTCCATGTCCAGGGAGTGTTGTGGCTCAGGCTGGGGGATGTGGTTTGCTTGTTCACTCTTCGTGGTTTGTTTTATTTTTGGAAGCTGTGCTTGGGCAAAAGAGAGCAAGGTACCCCTCTGTGTCTGTTCATCCCTGGAGCGATCTGTGCCGAGAGGCTGATTCCTGCCTGGAGAGCTCAGCTGAGAGAGATTGAGGTGCAGGGCAGCACCCCTGAGCTGCAGCAGTGAGGGGAATGGGGAGCAGCCCCACAGCCCAGCCCCAGAGTGGGGAGCTCTGATCCCTAGAGAGGCTGAGATAAAGATAAAGGGAGATAAAGAGAGAGGAGGTTTATCCCTGCCTCCCTCCCTGCGTGTTCACCTGGGAAGGGCAGTACTTGCCTTAGACCCCTTTCTTTGGATCTGGCGCACCTGCTGCATTTGTGTTTTTGCTGTTGCAGCATTTAACCTGCTTTGGTTTGTTTTTTCCTGAGCCAGCTCTGGAGGTTCAGTGTGCTCCTGGTATTTTTGCTGTGCTCACTTGAAAGGGAAGGTGTAGGCAGCTCCATCTCCCAGCTCTCACTGACGCAGGATCTGTCACATAAATCTGAGCATCAAAATGTGTTTGCTGTGGAGGCAGGGCTGCTTTTTGATTTTCCACCTTATTACCAAATCTATTGCTCTCAGGCAAGTGTGGGGAACCTTTTCCTTGCTAAAGGCTGTACAGACCGTTCAAATAACTTTGACAAACTATACATTAAACCACACAGTTGTGGTTATTGCCCCTTCTGCTACTGTTGGATAATTTTGCTGCGGGCTTTATGAAATAAGTAGGTAGCTGTAGTCAGCCAGAGGGCTGCAGATTCACCACATGGGCTTCACAGGCTAATAAGCTTTCTCTTAATGGTGTCATAAAGCTGATGCTGCTGGAGGTGTAATGTCACTTCTCAACTTGAAGTCAGTTACTTCCAGACTTGTTTCCCAGCTGAGTTAGCCCCTGCCAAGCAGCTGTGCCTTGTGGGAGATGTTGGTAGCTGAAGGTGTCCTTTGTAGGAGGATGACCAGAAAATAATCCTGGGCACCAGCCCACCGTGTCCCAAGGGGAAGAGACAGGTCCCAACTGCACACGTGCATCAGGGTTTGGAAACTGGGAAAAGCAGGCATTCCTTTGTGAAGAGAAACTAAGTTTTGGCAGGTATCCTGTGTGCCATGCAAAAGCTCTTGAAAGAATTAGATTTTAGGGTCTTTTTAAGAGAGTCTTGAGCCATGTCAAAGGACTTAAAATATGACAAAGCTTATCTGTTAATGGCCAAGTTAATGAGGCCCTGAAATGATTTGCCTTTGGAAGTAGCAGCATCTTCATCACTGGTGGCTGCTACGGTCACATTGGGTAAACACCTTTTGGGAATGCTGGGGATTCCAGCTGACTCTGAGGCAGGGGGACAGATGAGGAGGACTTACGGTCTTTCTGTCCCCTTTTTTAGTGCTCCAGGAGTTCAAACTTTGCAAGTGAACCATGGCCTAATGCACCTTTATTGTGGTACCTGCTGGCCCTGAGCCTCAGCTGTTTCCCCTTCCCAAACTGGCTTTTGAGCAGTGGCAGTCCCTGCTTGTGGTGACTGGTGCTTCATTGGGAGGGCATCCCAGGCCACGGGAAGGTCAGCAGTGCTGTTTGCTTTTGGAGAGCAGTGCTGGGAAAACAGGTCACGATACAAGACTCTGGAGAGACTCCTCTAATTCTCTGAGGTTTGTGAGTTTGTGGTTTATGACTGACGTCTGTGTAAACCTTATCTCCCTCAAAGTTTGAAGAAAACATCCCTCAGCAACCTAGTTTAGGGGAAGGTGTTCCTTGCCCCTGGCAGAGGGGTTGGAATGAGTTTTAAGGTCCCTTCCAACCCAAACCATTCTGGGATTGTGATTTCCCTCCCTCAAATTAGTGGCAAGTTATATAAAGGAGGGGGTGTGTAGGAAAAACCCTTATGAAAGCATAGAATAGTTTTTGCAAGCAATTAAGTAGGAATAGCTTTTTGGCTCTGGAAAGAGTAAACAAGTAGAAAATTATGGTCATTTGACTGCAGGAAATCTATTTTTTGTCATTACTGTATATTGGAGACATCAGTGAATGAAACTGTTTAAACCCCGATCAGCCACCAACCCACACAGGATCACTTTCTTCTTTCTTCTTTCTTTTCATTTAATTTCATTGCTGAGATTGACAGATTCAAGTATGAAAGGCTTTAAATAGGTGATCATTCTCATCTCAAGGCTTTGCCTGGCTTTTTAGTTTTCAAATCTCATTTTGGAGCACATTGCATTAAATTACATGAAATTACCAAGCACTTTAATTACTTTTTTTAAAAAGCCCAAGCCATTCTTATCTACTGCTATTGCTTACAGGCTGCAGCACAGAAAAGTGATTTGCTGATGCAATGCCACGTCCCCTGATTGTACTGTGCTCCAGGAGATGGGCAGGAGTTCCCCAGCTGTGGCTGTGTGAACTTTGGGAAGCACAGCACCAGAATTACAGCTGGCTGTAGGACTCTGCCTTTGACAGTGCCCCACATGTGAAGGGCCTGAACAGCCAGCTGTGTCTCTTGAGCTGCTTTTGCAGAAGAGAAGAAGCCCATCATTGATTTGGAGATGGAGATGAATGGGTTGTTTTATCTTTTTAGGTGTTGCTCCTAATGCTGTTGACGTTGCTGTGCTGCTGTAAAGTTTTGTTACCTGGAAAGGAGAAGTAAAGAAAAGCAGAGCAAAATGGAGCAAGGGATGGATTTACAAAGCTTCTAATTAAAAAAATAGCAATGAGGAAAGCATTGTTGTTTGTAATTGGAACGGACTGTGGGATCTTCCCATTCCAATTACCATTTCTAATTGACTTGTAGGAGAGTGCTCTCCGTGGTTTTCCTGCAGTGGTGTTGCTAGGAAGTGTTGCTAGGCAACTCCTCAATGACTGAACCGACCTTTAAGATAAATATATGTATTTTCTCCCCATTTTGATGCTGGAGAGCAAACCTCTATTTTGTGTCTGTGCTGGCCTTTCTCTGGGCAGTAGGAGCTCTTTGGGCACGGGGCTTGCTAAATAATGGTCTGCTTAAGATTTGGCAAAGCTTTTTTGTAGGCACAGCCTTTTTGTCTGTAACACTCTCAGGAGCTCAATTTCTTCCTTGCAATGTGAGCAGCGAAAGTTGACAAATAGTATCTTGAATGATTTATCTGATTAATGTAGTGATCTTTATTGAATACATCATTGAAGAAACATTTCTCACTGCTCCCTCAGGTGAGCAGGAGCAGGCAGGGCAGAAGCAGAGCATGAAATGGCTGTTGGTGCAGTGTGACAAAGAGGATTTAAACCCTCCCATATTTCTCAGGCCTTCTCCTAAGAATCCTGGTGGCAGAGTGCAAAGCAGCCACTGGGACCTGTTGGGAGTGGTTTGCTTTCCCCAGCTGTCTTTGAAGCAAATCTCTTGGTTTATTATCATGTTCAAATGAATCGTGCTCATAATTTTTTTGAATACTTTGGCCTCATGAAAAATGTGTCACCTGGTTAATGTATTTCTTTCCAGGGGAAGAACTGTAATAATCTGTAAGGCTCTAATTTAGAAGTACCTCTAGTTAAGGACAGCTTGCAGAAAGGTATGGAGATGTTCTGTTTTCCCTTGGCTAAGGCTGACATATCAAAATGCCAGGGCTTGCTGAGGGAGTGTTGAGTGCCAGCCATGTAGAAGTTCTGTACTTTGTCTCTGGTCCTACCAGAGAACTGATATGGAGCTCTTGCTCCCCAGAATGCCCAGGCAGAGGTTGGCATCCCTTAGGGATGGGTGTGTGGTCCCTCTCCAGCTCAAAGCAGGGAGGAGGAGCAGGGTCCTGGGCAGACCAAGCTGTTATGGTGCTGTTCCTCTTCCAAAAACTCTTGGCTGAAAGAAGAGAATAGAAGTCAAGGTGAGGGGAAGCAAATTCTGCAGGTTCTGAGAAGGAGGGAGAACAGAGCAGCCAGGGGCTGCAGGGAGGCAGGATTGGCTTGGCCAGTGCTCAGCAGCCACAATCTGCCACGTCCTGGGTCCTTCTGTCCCCAGCTTTCCTCCCTCAGCCAGGCCTGTGTATAAGAACATCTCTAAACTTCCCAGTGACTTCCCAACTGTCCCTGGGCCCAAGTGTAACCAGTCTTGGAGGGTGCTGTGCTTGCTTTTTGAACTATTTTTGACAACCTGCTGCAGCCCTGTTGAACTTCAGATCTCCTGTTCCCCATCCTTTGCCCCCCACCTCTGCTCTGTGCAGAGGAGACTCTGGTTTCTTGCAGCGTTACAGGCACCCAGCTAAATCAATGCTTGTTCTGAAATAAACCCAAATTAAAATAAGCCCTGGATTTTGCTTTTTTATAATTTAGGCATTCAACCACTTCGTGTATGAAGGACAGACTGTTCCTGATGGTGAGTTATCCATCCTTTGTACAGCATCTCCTATAGGGGGGAATTCTCTCTCTGCTCTGGCTGCAGCCAGCTTGGAGTAGCTGTGTCTGAGACAGCAGGGGAGGTGAGAATGAGCCTGCCAGGGAGGAGCAGCAGAGCCTTGCAGTGAATAATGCTGCAATGATTTCTGAAAGAAGGTGGCTTTTGCAGCTCTCTGTGCACTGTAGGACCTGTTCCTACTACATGTAGCAAGGACTTAGGATGATTAGCATGAAATTGAATTTTGTGTTAATCAATCTCAGGCAGGAGTGACTAGTCTGTAATTTCATTCCTTCCCATCCCTTAAATAATGGAGCTGCAATCCCAGCTCAGAGGGGAGCAGCCACTCCTGGGTGGTCATGGGAGAGTCAATGCTCTGAGTGCCCTTTGCAAGAGAACAGGATTTAGATTCACTGGAGCAGCCCAGGGCTCTCCTGGTAATGAGGTGGAGACTGGTTCATTGGCACTTGGTTTTGGCCTTGCTCTTAACTCAATGTCCAGGAACAACAGTTGTTTTCAATTAGGCTAAAATGGAAGTATTAGAGGACTGGGACAGGGTATTGTATGTATTCTATTGCAGGATTTAGAAATATAATAAGACAGTAACCTGATTACAAACAAACAAACAAAAAAAACCAACCCAAAAACCAGTCTTGCATCAGAATGTACAAATGGGTGTCTCTTACTCCTTGTTCAAAGTAAATATCAAGGGTTCATGCAGCACCCTAGAGAGGCATGAAAATGATTTGTTTGTGGAAAGTCCAGATTCTGCAAATACTTCACTTTGGTACATGTGTAGTCACAATGAAATTAGGGGAAACCATAGAAAAAATTATCCAGGTTGGAAGAGACCTTTAAGATCCTCAAGTTCAACCATTCCCTTAACACTGCCAAGGCCACCACTGCCCCATGTCCCCAAGTGCCACATCCACAGGGCTGTTAAACCCCTCCAGGGATGGGGACTCCACCACTGCCCTGGGCAGCCTCTGCCGATGCTTGACCAACCTTTTGGTGAAGATGTTTTTCCCAATATCCCAATCTCAACCTCCCCTGGCCCAGCCTGAGGCTGTTCCCTCTCCTCCTGTCCCTGTTCCCTGGGAGCAGAGCCCGACCCCCCCCGGCTGCCCCCTCCTGTCAGGGAGTTGTGCAGAGCCACAAGGTCCCCCCTGAGCCTCCTTTTCTCCAGGCTGAGCCCCTTTCCCGGCTCCCTCAGCTGCTCCTGGGGCTCCAGCCCCTTCCCAGCTCCGTTCCCTGCCCTGGACACGCTCCAGCCCCTCAGGGTCTGTATTGTCCTGAGGGGCCAGGACTGACCCCAGGACTGGAGGTGCCTCAGCAGTGCTAGCACAGGGGACAGGCAGTGCCCTGCTCCTGCTGGACACACTGATGCTGGTCCCAGCCAACTTACTCTTCTAAAATTTAATTTCTGGTGAAGAGAGGCTTCCGCTGTTTTTCAAGTGTTTAATGCCAGTGAGTTGCTAAACATTTCAGCAAGCATTTCCAGTTGTTAACAAGCATTTCCAATTGTTTCAAAACCATGGAAACATAGCTGATTTGATGTTTTGGTTTGGATAGCCCTATAAACTTGGACATTACCAGCAAATAAAACATGAATTTATATTTGGCTTTACAGTGTTAAGTAGGCTAAGTACATTACACCTCAATCCTTCCTGCAGGCCACTGTTCTCTAAAATAGGAGGTGTTATTGTGGTGGTGTTCAGAAATCATTGAACATTTACTGTGTGTTGTTCAGAAATTACTTTTAGTTGAAATAGAACAAAACTGGCAACATTTCATAGCTGGAGAAAGTATTCAAAATTCCACAGCTTGCCACAGGATACCACAGCTTTCAGACTATATTGATTTTGCCACATTAAACACGATATGTGATGCCAGGGCCTAGACTGAGAACATGTAGCATGAATAATTTACCACCTAGGTGAATGAGCCTGTCTACAGGAGTAAGGAGAAGCAGCCCTGTGAGCTGAGGCTCTGCTCTCAAAGCCGAGAGCTTTCTTGGAAGTGGGATGTGATGCTGGAAGGCCTCTGGGGGATGAGAAGTTGCACACAGCAACATTTCACACCAGAAATGTGTCTCACTCATCTCGTGGCTTCCCTTCCCTGCCTGAGAACACAGGAAGTTCTGCAGATGCATGTCTGACCTGGGCAGAGTTGCAGGTGCTCCTGCTTGGAGAGGGCAGAGCATTCCTGTGGTCCTGCCAGCTGCTCTGCAGGGCAGGGCTCAGCCAGGAGGGATGGAAAACCTGGTGTACAAAGGCTGCCTCTTGTTTAGTTCTGTCAGGCTGTGGGTGCAGCCTGTTCTGCAAGCACTCAGGGGACTGTTGGAGAGCCTTGTGCCATGTCCGGGTGTTTGGGTTCAAGGATGGATCTGGAACAGAGGGTTTGCTCACACGACTCTGACCTAGGGATTGTTCTACGAAATGAATCATGAGAACTACAAGTGTTTCTAGTTTTGTGGAAACACTGAAACTTGGTACCTCACAGGACTTCACCAGCAGAGATGATTTTCCACAGAGCTGCTCGCATCTTCTGTTTTCTGGGAGGTTTCTGTCTTGCCCATTTAATTGGCATTGTTATTTACAACGTAATGATTCCTCTGTCCCTCACCCAAAACACCCAATGTTCTGCCTCCCTCCGTTATTCCTTCCTGTTTCTTAAGGGGAGGACAGAGAGAATGGAATCAAAGCAGGTGAAAATGCACAACAACTAACATATATCTTGAATAAACCAGCAAGTTGTCACTTAGTATGACAAGTGTTAACATTTTTCTACAAGGAAACTATGAGAAGATAAATGGTGGAGAAAGGTAATTTCTTCTTGGCCATCTTCCCTGTCTCCTTAGCCTCCCTTTGCACGGGTTTATAGGAAAACCTGTGGTTCAGAAAGAGTCGTGTGTTCCAGATGAGATCCCCAAACCAAGGCATCTGCAGGCCTGGGCTCATCCCCTGCTCTGCTGTTGTTTCTGAGCACAGGGTTTCACTGCCCTGGGCCTTTAGTTTCCCACTCTCTGTAAAAGGGTACCTCACACATCTGTTCAGATGCAGACCTGCAGGAAATTCATAGAAAGATTTTTCTGTTTGTAAATTGTGTTTGAATCCCTGAGTGGGAACCTGACAACATTTTTGAGGTTTTTCTAACCACAATTTTACAAAAATGTTGCTGTCTTCTGAAACCCACACATAGTGTGGGAAATTAAAGGACCATGAAACTCTGGGATGTGTAGCAATGCTAACAAATAGTGATTGTACTGAATGGTTCAGCTGTTGGATTTCCAAAATTAGCCCTGCCAGCCTTTGCATTGACTTGGGGTTGGTTCTGAGATACAAGTTCTTTGTCATAACAACAGAGCACAGATTATTGTAATTACTGTTATCAGTGTAAAACTTGAGTTCACTCTTCTCCTAACTTTACTTGAAGGAAGCCTCAAATAAGTTGAAGTTCTGGTCTAGAGTCGTGTTCATGCCTGGATACAAAGAGTCTCTGGTTGTGTCTGTTCAGCAGGAAAGGAGTCCTGACTGTGGTGAGTGATACAGCAAAAAGATGGTGTTTAGGGCATTATTCTGACAGAACCGTTCAATCAAATATTATCTTGTCAGGGTATCAGATTTTGTAATTTTCCCTTCACATCAGAAATCCTTGGGTTTTGCATTTCTTTACTTCCATTTTGCTCTTCCAGCCCAATTGAGAGGACAAGAGCAAAAGCTGTGCTGGGGAGGCTCAGGGTGGACAGCAGCAGGAATTTCCCCATGGAAAGGGTGCTCAGGACTTGGCAGGGGCTGCCCAGGGAGGGTTGGAGTGGCCATCCCTGGAGGTGCCCAAGGAAGGGCTGGAGGTGGCACTCAGAGCTCTGGGCTGGGGACAAGGTGGGGATCAAGCACAGGTTGGACTCAATGACCTTGGAGGTCTTTTCCAACCTCAATGATTCCATTTTCCAGGAAGGATTATATTTTCCATGTTTCCACCTTGGTGCTCAGTACAGGATCTCTCCTGGAGCCTTTTGAAGATGCCAGGGAAGGGAAGCTGTTCTGGGGCTGACCTGTGTGAAGCCACCCACAGAGTCACTGCTGTGTTACTGGTGGTGGCTTTGCTGCCTGGGAACAACACGTGGGGCTGCCCCAAGGGGCTCTGTGGCTCATTTTTGTTCAGATTTTGAACACCCAAACCCATAACCCACAGTGGGATCAGCAGGGGCTTGCACGACAGCACAACCTTTGCCTTTTCATTTAGCCTCGGACCCGATGCAATCTCCCTTCCAGCAAGGAGGTGTGTTCTGAAATTAAAACAAGCTGGTGATAAGTTTAATAGGGTGATAAGTTTAATAGGATTCATGAGTTTAATCTCTCCTGACAAACTGAATTCACCATGATAGTGAAAGAGAGGCGTTACCAGGCAATTAAATTGGTTTAGATTCCAGACAGGGTCTTTAACGGATGCCTGATACTGTGTTTTAATACTAAATGATAAAATTATTTCCTGTCAAAAACTTTCTAAATCTGGGAAACAAGAAAATGTCTTCAAGTCTAAAAATGTTATTTATATGTTCATTTAAAAAATATTGGAAAAATGCTAGAGGGCATATTGCTAACTCCACTTTTCTTTTTAAATGAGAAGTCTTGTTAGTTGGAAGACCAAGTATTCATTTGTCTGTTAAAAATCAAAGAGAGTTTTCCACATTGGATTAGAGAGGCTTCTGGTTTTAGAAGTCCTTGCTGAAGCATATAAAATATGTTGGTTAAAACTAAGGAGCTGGCTGTGCTGAAGAATGAACAGGGCAAAGAAAGCATAATCACCGTGAACAAAGAGGGAGATAGGATTCTTTAATTGCTGAATGGGACTTTTTGGTACCACAGTCACCACAGTAACATTTGAACAGTCCCCAGCAGTAAATTCAATAATGGGGCTAACATCTGTACTCCCTTATCTGCTCTCAGATTGCAGCAGGTCCCATGGCTCACACGCAGGGCACTGGGCACGGCCTGGCTGCGGCGCGGCCGGGGCTCCTCGCAGCGCCCTTGGGCTGCTGTTTGCTTTTGATAGACTTGTCCCAGCACTGCAGGGAGAAGGGCAGAACAAACACCTGCAGTCTGGGGAGTGCAGAGAGCACATGGGGCTGGGGCTGCTTCGATGTAGGTCTGCACCAGCCTCTGGCTCTTACCTGAGTGGCTCCTCTGAAAAGGATCCTCTCAGTAATGTCAGAGGTTCCCGTGTGCTTCGTGTTAGAACTGCTCATAGACACAGGTCCTTGTGCTCAGGTACACAGAGAGAAGAGCACAAATGTGGGCTAAAAAAGCAGCATATTCTGTGGTGAGAGAGCTGCAGTTATGTCAGGCTCTGAGGGGAGAGCAAGGGTGATGACCCCCAATGTCTTCAGTAACCTACTGAAATGTCAGTGGTGTACGGAGCCACAGCAGAGCCAATTTACAGCCTGCGGCTTCCCCCTGAGGGGCAGCTCTGATCTCTGCTCTCTGGGACAGGCACAGGGCCCAGGGAACAGCTGGAGCTGTGTCAGGGAGGGTCAGCTTGGATATCAGGGAAAGGTTCTTCCCCCAGAGGGTGCTGGCGCTGCCCAGGCTCCCCAGGGAATGGGCACGGCCCCGAGGCTGCCAGAGCTCCCAGGGATACCCAGGGTGGGGTTGTTGGGGTGTCTGTGCAGGGCCAGGGGCTGCACTGGATGATCCCTGGGGGTCCTTTCCTAGTCAGGATGTTCCATGATTCTACTGCTGTTTATCTGCTGTTGAAGAGCAAGAACTTTGCATCATTTTCTTCTGCTTCCTCTTTAATCCCCAGGGAGACACATCAATGTCCTGTATCCACAGTGTATATAATAATTTACTCTAACACATCAGATTCATCTTCTGGAGTCTACATGGAGAAATATTTTAGGAAGCTAAGGAAGTTACACATGTTTTTTTCTTCTCCACAAGGGTTTCTTTGGCCTCTGGAGAGGATGCTTCCTGGGTTAAAAAAGAGACATTCTTTGGAAGTATTTGGATAACGTTCATTGCATAGACTCTGTGACTTGCTTGTGAACGAGCATGAAAATTAATCTCCTTCTTAAGAGGATATATAGACAAGGGGAAGCTTGAGAGATTATCACATCCTGTTTGAGGACATAGCAAGTGAATAGAGCATAATATTATTCATAATGATACATTTCTGTCTTACATTAGCATATTATACCTGTGTAGAGACTTAAAAACCTATTGCTTCATTAGTGAAGGGCACGTGCACGTTTGCTGTAATGCTTCAATCTGTCACTTCGGGCTGTGCTTAAAAGGACAAATTAGACAGTTCTTGTTTTGACTGAAGGCAGCTGAATATATTGTTCATAAAATCTGGTGTATTAATTTGTCTCTCTGAGAATTGTCCAGGGGTGCAGCTCCTGTTTTGAGGCCTCAGGCACACATCTGAGCTGTGGGTGGAAAAAGCAGGATTTGTCTCTGTTTGCTAAGAGGGGCTCCTTGGCTTCATGAATCAACAGAGGCTTTCTCTTAAGTAAACTGAGGATGTGAACCTTGGGATAAATGGTCAGATTTATGCCTCTGTCTATGAAAAAATAACAGGGACAGCCATAACCTTTGTCTTGTGCTCCATTGTTTGTCGTTGTGGTGGCTGTGTCAGACAGCACTGACAAAACCACCAAATTAAGAATTGCGCAAAATTCATTTGGTAAATGTTGAGGCTGTCTTGGGTATTCTGCCCTCTTTCCCAATACTGAACTGAAATATTAATTAGCATCTCCAATTCTGCCTTCCTGTCATAATTAAGGGTTTGCATAGCTGGGAATCCACAGTTGTTGGGAAAGCAGCCTTTAGAATCCCTCAGGATTTCTTTTCCATTTTAAAATCATAAACAATGTTGGTGTTGACCTACATAGCCTCTGATTTTTCTTTTTTTAACCTAAATTGCTGCAAAGGCTACTAATTACAGCATACTCAAAAGTAAATTAGCAAGCCATCACTAAAAATTACATTAAAAGCAACATTATTTCCCATAACATTAATAAGCCTTTTTTGGGTGTGATTTATTTTTGCAACAATTACTGTACAGTCTCCTGGAAGATGTATTTCTGTGTAGTTAATATAATATACATGTATGCAATTTTCCATTTTAGTGCCTATTGATTGCTTCATTTTTCATCTGTATTAGGCTATTCTTATAATTTCCTCTGGGCTTTCAGGAATGGCAGACATCAAGGGAAAATTGGAGTGCTGTGTCCTGTGGGAAATGCAAAAAAGCAAATAGATCAGAGTCGAATGGAAAGGACTGAGTTCAAGTGCACTTGCATCATGAGAATTTAAACTGCCTTCCAACCTTTTAGAGATCTGACAGTATTTTACTGAAGGAACTTTGCTTTTATGTATTTTACTGGGAAATGAATTCTAATTGTGAGCCAAGTCCTTGTGCATGTGAGAGAAGTGTGTCCATTCTGCTCTGTTCGACAGTCTCCAAGCTGACAAGGTGAAGAGGAATGTGTTTTGTTCTCAGCTGCATAATTTGAAAATCATTTGAAAACTTAGGTTCGAGTTACAGCAGCTCAGGAAGTTTTATCATACAAGCCTAGTTCCTAAAATTCAGATTTGCTACTTCAAATGTCCAGGGTTGCAAGGCACACTGGTATCAAAATATAAGAGAAGGTAAATTCGCTTTTATCCAGTACATGTGAACTGAGAAGCATCGGGTTTAGTTCAAATCAAGAATGTGTGCAATCAGAGCAAGTCCAAAGGAGGTCATGAAGGTGATCAGAGGGCTGGAGCCCCTCTGCTGTGGGGCCAGGCTGAGGGAATAGGGATTCTGGAGAGGAGAAGGCTCTGGGGTCACCTCATCGTGGCAGTTCAGTACCTGAAAGGGCTCTTAGAGAGCTGGAGAGAGGATTTTTAAAAGGGCATGAAGGGAAGGGGCAAGGAGAGTGGCATCAAACTGAAGGAGAGTAGGTTTAGATGGGATATTGGGAAGGAATTGTTCCCTGGGAGGGTGGGCAGGCCCTGGCACAGGGTGCCCAGAGCAGCTGGGGCTGCCCCTGGATCCCTGGCAGTGCCCAAGGCCAGGCTGGACATTGGGGCTGGGAGCAGCCTGGGACAGTGGAAGGTGTCCCTGCCATGGCCGGGGGTGGAATGGGATGGTCTCTAAGGTCCCTTCCCACCCACCCCGTTCCATGATTCCATGGACTGCAGCCATGGTCCTCGTGGTGAATTGCTCCCCTCTGCTGCCCCCTCAGGCCTCCCCGTGGGGTTCTGCTCACAGGGACAGGCTCTGTCGTCAGTCAGTGTTAATTACAGATGTGAATTTATCTTCACAGCTCTCACTGAGATAATTAAATATCGTCTTATTAAATAGCCTGAGTGCTGCAGTACCTGTTTATAATACAGTCTGGGATAATGGAGTTAATTTATGTTCCTCTGGCAGGGGTAGCTATAACTTTTTGCTGGTTTAATCGTTACTTGTGCTTTTACAACCACCTGACAGAGAGAATCAGGCACAGGATTTGGCTGCAATTGCAGAGTGCGGGAACAAAATTGGAGCAGAGGAGCTGACACACAATCTTCTAAGACCACATTATTCTGCTGAAATTGAAGGTGTTGAGCAGGGATATGGATGAGAGAACTCCCAACCAAACTCATTCAGAGCTCAAGTTAAATCTCCAGCCTAAGCCGAGTCACTAAATCCAGTCTGTACCTGGTGGGGAGAGAAGTGTTATACTGGATGGTTCACCCAAACTATTTTAGAAAGTGCCCAGACTGGAGTGAGTGAGAGTCAGAGAGAAATCCAGTCTGTCCATGCCCAGCTGGGCACCTCTGTGAACTTCTGGAGTTTTGTTACAGAAAATGGTAGATTTTGAATTGGTAAATTGGTCCACTTGTAAGGAGTATTAGATTTTCAGAGGTGCCCCTGAAGGAGATACCAGATCCCCACTTAGCCTTTTTGGAGGGGTTTGCACACCTGCCTTCTTTAGCCTACAATCCTGGGAGCTGTAACCATTCCACAATGAAGACCTGTGCAAGTTACCTGGAGAAAGTCTTGTGCCTTTGTCATTTTGTGCATTGCTTTCCTTCCTGCACAGAGCACAACACTGTAAAGAGGTGTTTCCTCCTGAACATTTATTTGGAGGTTATATCTGTGCCCTTCCAGAAAGGTCAGGTTAAAAACTCCCGTGCAGGATTAAACACGGGGTCAAAATTGGATATTGAATAAATACAAAATTTAGAAGTTCAGCTCTTTTCTTTGAATGAATTGAAAGCTGCTGATTGAATTCTGTTCTCTGCTCATGATTTGGCACTCAGTGCTTTCTACCTTTGTTAAAACTCTGCCACTGGCACTTCAAATTCATGTGGGTCTTCCAGGGCCACCAGCTCCCACTGTCTTGAGGGGGGAAAAAGACTTCAAGCACTGACACCTTCCAGCTGAAAAGGAAAAAATACAATCTTTTTTATCGTGGGCTCATCTTGTGTGAAAGATCCTTTTCTCTCTTTATCATCCTCGGGCCCTGCAGACTCTCTAGCAGGCTACTACCTCGGCCATTTGTCAAAAAGGATTTATTATTAGATGTTACAGCTTTTGCAGCTGCTCCTCAAAAGTGTTAAAAGTGTTTTGACCTGGTTTGCAGTGCCTGCACAGTCAGCCTGCTGGACTAGTACAGGTGCTTTCTATTTGAGGTACAGCTTCACCTCTTGAAGCCTCAGTGTGGTGTCTTTACATAACCTTTCTGCCATCTGCAAGGATCTTGCTCTTTGCACTTCTTAGGGCTTTTGCTGAGCTTACTTCGAGTTGTTCTTGATTGCAGCCCAAGTCTCTTCCTTTTCTGTTAATCCAAGATGGACCTTAAACACCAAGGGATCTGCACGAAGAGCTGGGCCCTCAGTGCTGGCCAGGGCTGTGTCAAGGGTTGCTTTTCCTGTGGTTCCCTAATTAACTACTTAGTGGAATAGTCATCAGTGATATGGAAAAATCAGTCTTGGTATTTTGCCATTAAATATGGTATTTACTTGATGCATGCAGGGGTATTGGATTCTCTCTTTACAGCTGCAGGTTTTGGTCCTGTGTTTCTGTGGTCTCTCTGAGGCTGTTGGTAACATAAATCTGGTTTGTATTTCTCTTTCAGAGAAAGAAAGGCCTTTAAGATGCTGCTGCTGCCATATGTGCAAGAGTGTGTTTGTGTGGAGAACTGCAGCTGGGACCAGGGGCTGCCCAGCTCTTGGGACAGTATCTGTGCACAAAGGATTTCTAACTCACTACACCTGAAACTGGTTCTTTGTCCAGGTCTATGAGTGTTAAAAGCAAGTTCATACAAAATATCAGCTGTCCTCAAGGAGAGGGATCTTTCCAGCTAAGACCGGGAGGGGTGAAGCACTGTAGAGCATATTTTGTATGTACCAGCTTTGAAATGCTGATCAAAACTCAGAATTCCTCACTCTTGGATCTCGCTGTGCCACGCATGTGATGGAGGAGGCAGCCAACCCTTTGGCTTCACCGATTCTCCAAAGGCTCCCCACCCCTGCTGCAGGGATGTGCTGGTGCTCACTGTTCAAACCTGGCTCCTGTTCCCGGCTGTGTCACCTGTCCCTGCCCTGGGTGGGCATGAGGAGCTGCCTGGTGTCATTCCCTTGGTGATTTTCAAGCAAGTCTCCCAGAGAATCACACACATGTCCTGTTTGCTGGGGTTTTTGGGTGTGATACAAGTGAGGAAGGGATTTCTGCTGGGGAGGAGATAAGCTCAGAAGACCTGAGGATGAGAAGATCTAATTACTATGCTGCTGCTGCTCAGCATAACCTGTTTAACTTTCAGTCACTTCCTCAAAGGTGCCTACAGGTAAGAACCATGGGTTTGGTTACTTTACTGAAGCAACCGGGGCTATCAAAGCCTGGCTGGCATCTTCACAGGCTACTGTTCTGTTTTATAAAGGGAGAATATAAATTTTCTAAAAAGTTAATATGTAGGACGAAATTGCTAAAGTAAATTTGCTGAGATAAGGCTGGAGTGTTTTAGTGATGAGTTTGGAAGGAGAACTAAAGAGGAGAGTAAGACACAGAAATGTGAGCAGGCAAACTGAGTCTTGGCTGAGCTGATGCTGCTCTCAGGAGTGCCAAGACTTTCTTCTAGCATATGGGAAGTTTTATAAGGACACAGACTGAGGCAAAAAGCAGCACAATTCAAAGATCATTCATCTCTTCTAGTGCTAATAATTTCTTAGCTTTTATCTCTCTGTGAATCTAAAAGCACTTACACAGGAATTGGTATAAATTTTCCCCATTAGCCTGTCGTCACCTAATAGCTGAACTAGAAATTGAACTTGAGTGCTGCCTTGTCAGTCTGGTGAAACACTGGGGTCGAGGTCTGTGCCAGGCTCTGACTGACAGAGCTGTGGGGGTGGTGTTGCCGTCACCCCTGCCTGTTGCTGGGCCATTCAATCTCAGGCCATTCCAGACTGGTGTTTACAGCACTGATCCTGAGGGTCTCGTGGTTCAGCACACTGCCAGGGAACACCAGGAGGACAGCAGGTCTGGAGCTTTGCAGCCAATTTGCTCATTATTTTTGGTCTGGGCAGAAGAGTGAGGAAGGCAGGTTTTGTGCCTTGGGAATGCAAGGCAGCCTGGGAGGTGATTGTCTCAGCACTGTTACTGCCTTCCAATGGTGTTGAGTGGAAAAATCTAGGGTTTGGGGGTGTATTGTTATTATTGTTATTATTTTTAGTCTCCTGAATCCATTGTTAGAGAATGAATTCCTTTTAGAGGTCCTAAATTTATTCAAGAAGTCTGTAAGGGAACCCTTGTAGCTACTCTTGTGTGTCTGGGGCGTAGGCTGGCTGGTTTTGAAGCAATGGAATATGACAGTCAGAAGCCAGTTAGAAACAAGGGATTTCAGTACAGGAGCCAATGTTCCAGTGATTCCAGGCTGATCAGCTGACTGCTGTCCTGGGTCAAATTACTTACCTGCAAGTAAATCATTTCTGAGCCCCCCCAAACAGGTTCTGATATTATCAGAGGATTTAGGCATTGTGAAATCCTCACAGTGATCATGAAGAAGGAGGTGTTCTGTCTGCACCCAAGCAGCAGATAAAACCTTCCCTCGGTGTGTGCAATAACACAAATGTGTGTCATATCTGCTTTCCTTTTATATCTTCTTATTCCAGTTGACAACAAGAGTCAGATGTACCAGATATGCTTAATCTGGAAAAGAGTGTCAGCAGTACTAGTTTTTTCTCTGCTTTCTTATTTCCTGCCCCTTTAATACTCACAGCTGCTGATCTGATTTCTCCTGGCCATACTTCTCTGTGTGCTGTTTTTCCTATTTCTGTTTCTCTGACTTTGGGCGACTCTCTGTGAATAACTGTGTATAAACTTGGTTTTTCCAGGAGGTACAATAATAAATGAAGTCTGGTAGGTGGCGGGAAGGTGGCAATAACGTTGCAGGGAACATCCTGTCTGTGACTGTAGGGCACTTTGTGAAGGTCTGTGTTTATTTTAGAAGTGCCTTGGTTACTGCTAGCTTGCTTTTGCTTCTTCCACACTTAAAAAAACACACAAAGAATTTTCATGCAGTAAACAGAAAGGTGGCACTTTAATGCTTTAAATAGAGATTGGAAGAGAAACCACAAGGAAAAACCACATTTTTCCACAATGAAAATATTTCATAATGACAATAATTTCATCAGAAATAACAGTTGGGATCACAAACTTTAATACTTTTGAGAGGAAATATTTGTAATTTAAAATGTTGCATTGAAATTTTCCTTCTACATTTAATGCAAGAGCCTCAGTTTCCAGGTTGCTGGCTGGTAGAAGGCTGGTATAACACCACCTCTGCTCCTGGAATTTATTCTCTTTGTGCTCTTTCAGTTAAATCTCACATGTAAGCGAGTCTGCTCCTCAAACAGGTGTCAACCACGCCGCTTCCTCAGACGTGACTTTGCAGCAGCTTTGTGAAAGGGTGCAGGGACCTTTGCCAGGGTTGGGAAATGGGAGTTGCAACAGGGAGATGTTGGTTGCTGGCCTGACCAGAGTTTCAGCCTCGCTAGTCTGTCTCCATGGTGATACCCGGAGATGTGGCTCATCAGGCGTTTGCACTGGGCTGTTTTCTGCAAGGTCAAACTGGAGCTGATGGCCAAGCCATGAGCCTGGGGAGGTGGGGTGGGAGCCTGGGGTTACTTCCAGTGGAGATGGGGCTGCCAGTCTGGGTCTGTGCTTGGCAACGTTGTCAGACAGCTACAGGGAGGTCAAGGCCCAGGTCCTGCTGTGGAAGGGCACTGGCCAGGAGCAGAAAGCAGTTCCAGAGTTCAGTGGAAGGAATTGATACTCATTGATGTCTCTGCAAAGATGAGAAGTCTCTCGTGCAGGTGGGCTTTGCATAAAGACATGAGACAGAGCCAGAGATGCCCTAAAAGAGCAGCCCCACAGAGGGTGTGTAGGACCCCCAGCTCAGCTGTTTGGCTTGGGCAGGTTGAGCCAAAGCTCCCAGAGCAGTGAGGGAGGGTGAGGAGAGCTCCAGGCTCGCCCGAGACACCCTGGCCCAAACTGCAGTGCCACAGAACCCTCACCAGCACAACCTCCCCTCATCCCTTCCCCCAGTGCTTGCTTGTTCTCCTGGGCTTGGGAATGAACCAGCAGGAAAAAGGAGTTTTATTTTTACCTCTCTGAGCCTCTTCCCTTTTTTGTCATACTGAAACTGGTACCAAGGAATTGAAATCATGATGAATTGAGATACTCACTTCTGCTGAGGGCTGAGCTATTTGTTTCTGAACGGAGGGGAGAGGATGGATTTTTGGGGACAACTTTCTGTTGTACTGGTTTGTAATGAAGCAGAATTCCATATTTACATAAGGAAAAGGAAGTAGAGCTGTTTTAACAGTGGTATTTTGTTTGAAAGCTAATTTTTCATGTTAATTACACATCTGCAGAGTAAATCTTATATATGGCACTTGGTGTTACAGATGGCACAGGCTGGCCCCTGAGAGCCCTGGTTTGAGTCATTGCTCCTCTGTAATAGACTGTGAGCCAGCCGTGTGTGATATTCCTGACAAGGATAAACCCAGCTGGCTCAGAGTAGCAGAAACCAACATTTATTTCAGTCAGCTATTGAGTGATAGTCCTTTCAGTGTTGCTCTTGTTGCCAAGTTTGCTTCCCAAAACCCCTAAGGACACTGCTGAATATTGTTGGGAGCAGTGATTTTTTCACACTCCTGCTTTTTGCCACCATCTCACACTTACCTTTACTTTCCAAGTGTAAAACTGCTTTCTTCACTATTTAGCAAGAACATTGTGAATGAATTCTTATGGTAAAATAAATCTGGCAAGCTCTTCCTGTCTGTTCTGGAGAAAGCTGCATTCCAGAGGTCGTGGGATGGGTATGTGAAAGGGAGAGTATTTTGCTGCACGTGATATGTTGGGGTTGGGTTTTTTTTTAGACAGCTGAAGAAAGTACATGAACAAGAATGTAGAATTTCAGCTCGTGAGAACTGGGAACTGGGCTCCGGGATCTGGGTCAAGAGGAAAACGTGGTGAACTTCTGCATAGAACAGATACTTTCCTAGTGCTTCACAGTGCTTTTCACAGAGTGCAGGAGAACCCAACATGTGCAGGGATTCTAAGGAGAAAACGGAGTGAGGTGAAGGGTGGGGGAGTCAGCTCATGTGGGCAGTGAAATGCCAGAGCAGTGGCACTGACTGTGAGGGGACAGCAGCACAGCCTGGGCTGGGCCACGAGGGCACTGCAGCCCCTGTTGCAGCACCACTGATCTTGAGATTAAGAGGAGTCTGCCAAAAATTCTACAAACTTGAGGAAAACGCTTTTCACGGTAACACTGAGATATTTCTCTTTTTAAAAGGAATTTATTTCTTGAAACAATATACTTAAATATGTAGGTAACAGTAAAATAAAGAAATATATATTAAATAGATGAAATAAATATATGAAATTTGATTTGCCTATGAACTTGTTAAATATAGGCTTTGTTTTTTGAACATAAGAACATTCGTACATTAAAGTTAACTTAGTTGAGTTTGTTATTTCCCCTTTCATTATTGCCTGGATTTTTGTTTTCCTTACTGACACTCAGTGTCTCATTCATTCCTTCTTGTTCAACCCTCATGATCTGTGAGCACATTTGGATTTTATTGTGCATGCAGAATTCCTGGTTATTGCATTTGAAACACATCCTGGATGGAGCCACTGGAAATGTAAACCAGGTGCTGAAAGCTGAATTGTAGATGGAACGTGCAAGGAGTCTGTGAGCCCAGGGACATAAATCCACCCCCAAAGAGAAAGGAACAGGATTGCAGAGGTTATAATTGCAAATCCCAGGCTCCCTTCCATCCGCAGCAAAGCTGCAGGGGACAGGACAGGCAGGATGGTTTCCTCTTTAGCCTTCTTTCCTGTTGCAGTCTTTGCTCATTCCTTGATGTCTCCAGGAGCTCCTGGAGCAAAGCTGACGTTGTCTGGCTGCCAGAGGAAACTCCTGCGTGGTGTAAATGTTCCTTACCCAGAGGGCAGCACTGGGGCTGGGGGCAGAAACCAGGGGGGGCAGCTGGGTGTGAGCTGAGCCCGTCAGACACCCACCCCTGTCATTCTCTGTCCCCTGACGGCTGCTGTGGCTGCCTGGCACAGCCCAGCCCGTGCCAGACCCCCAGGGCCTGGTGCACGGTGCGTGCCCGAGTGCCAGACCTGGCTCCAGCTGGCTCCACTGGGCTGTGCTTCCCTAGGAAGTGCTGCTGTAGTGCACCCGAAATAAATGACATTCTGCTCACTGTGAGTTACTGGAATGGAGAAGATGGCCAGAGAAGAGTAGCTGGGAAAGGAACAGGAGCTTGGGGGGTTTGATTAATAAGGAAAATCACTACAAGGTGTGGAGGGTGACAGAGAGAGGAATGGATGTAATCCACTGTAAATATTTGAGGACAATATTCAAGACAGAAGCGAGGTGGAAGTAGAGGGGTCTGAAATAAATGCAAGGAGGAGGCTGGTGTCTGACAGCGAGATGTTTCAGGCTGGGTAGTCAATACCTCAGAGGGACACCTGACCAATGGCTTGTCTGAAAACTAAACCAGAGAGACAAGGAATGACACCTCGAGCAGGCAATCCTTTGTGGTGAGGCAGGAGGAGATGGAGTGGCTCAGATATTCCTGTCAGGATTCAGTACTGATAATGTGGCTGGTGCTCTGATATTTCAAAGTTCAGGCATCATAAATGGGCACAAGAAAGTTGAGCAGTTTAGTGCACAGACCTTGTGGAAGGGAATAGCTGGAACTGTCAATCCTGAGATTTCTGGAAAAAACAACTATTTCTCCTGATTTCATCTTTAATTAAAGAAATTTACTCTTGCAATGTAAAATTGATTTTTAATTGTGAATTAGGCAGCTCTGATTGTGTGTTAGAGCTGTCCCAGTTGCTGCAGCTGCGGGAGGTGTGCAAGAAGTCCCAAAAACCTGTTGTAGGAGGAACCCAGTGCCTGGGTATCTCCCAGGTCTGCAGCAGGACAGGACCAACAACCACTTGTGTCTGCTCAGAACATGAGCAGATAAAAGAGATGATAAAAGCCATCTTTTTAAAGCAAATCAAACAACTTCAGCTTGCAAACCAGCAGGATTGCCAAGGACTGAGACAGAGTTATGTGGCACTGTGTAACTTCTCTCGAGGGTTCTCTGCTCCTGGCTGGGGAATGAGGGCTCCTGCTGCCCTGAAGGGCCACATCTCTGCTCTTCCCTCCTTTCAGTTAATCCCTCGTTACCAGGGAACCCACAATGAACTGGAGAAACTCAGGTCTCTGTGACAGGTCAATGTTTCCCAGTTGTCTGAAATCCTCTGCAGGAGCACATCCCAGTAGATCTATATAACTGTCTTCTATATTTAGTATAAATTCAATATTGTCAGCAAGAAAAATCCCTTACAGCACTCCCATTGTATTTGAGTTTTAGTGAAGCCATTACTGGAGTCGTGTCTTTTATTTATATTAACATGTTGTTAACTGTAAGCTCATAAAGATGTAAAGTGCATGAAATCAATTAGGTACAGATTTAAGGAGTGGACATAAAGGAAATTTTCTGATTTACCTTCCCATTTGTTGAATATAGACCTTGCATTACTTTGAACATGAAAGGAATCAATTGACTCTGTTTAATTCCCTTAATTAATTTCCGTTATCGTTTTTCTTGCCTCTTTACTTCCACTTAAAACTACCTGGATCCCAGTTATAAAATTCCCCAAAGTCATAACAATTTGAAGTTAGAAGGTTTATTTAAAAATATCATTTGGGCTCTAAGAGCTTATTAGTTAACAGCTATGTTCCAAGATAATCTTCAACTTCACAGAAGGGTTTAAATTTTTAAAAAATATTTTTACATCTGCTTTTCATTAAGTTTTCTTTGCTTTTTTATTAATTTGTAACTGGAGAAGTGTGGAAAGCTTCTTTCTCAATAGAGAACTTTTCAAACGTGTCCCAGCCCATGGTTTGTTTTTTAACAAGGCAAAAGCCTATCAACTTATTTTTTGCAGTATTTTGTCCAAAATACTGAGAGCTCTCTATATAAATGCTAATCAAATTAGGTTTGGTAGGCATACAGTTTTTTCTGTGCTGTCTGCTTGTGAACCAGATTTCCATAATGTGTTTTTGATGTCAAAAGCTGCTGCTGAACTGCAGAACCTCAGGATTGCAAATAGCAGCAACCACGAAGCTTTTGGGAAACTCTTTTGTTGGGTGGGCTTGGGTTGGTCAGGTTGGGTTTTGTGCTGGCCATGGACACTGTATAAATCTGGTAACTTTAGTGACAAAAGAAGCACAAATGAGTCAATAAATCACCTGGAGATCAGCCCTGTGAGTTGTGTGCGAGGAGCTGCTGCTGCGGTGCTGCTCCCGTTTGGGTTTCGATGTAACTGGAGCAGGCTGGGCTGTGTTGTTGGGTGGTTAATTAACCTCTTACCCATTACCCAGAGCTAATGAGCAGAGCTTGCCCAGTCTGGGCTCCTGGGGCTTTTATCCCTGCTGCCCCCGGGTACCTGCAGTCCAAGGGCCCCCTGTTTCCCCGTGTTTCACTTTGCAGGAGCCTTGGCTGTGCCACTCCTGCTGTGACCTTGGTCACCTTTGGAGCCAGGCTCTGCTCCGGGGCCCAGCAGTGGCACCAGAGCCACGGGCAGGGCCTGAGCCCAGCAATTGCCCTGCACAGGAGGCAGAACTGCTGCCCTGGGCAGTGCCCAGCCCTGAACAGGCTGCCCAGGGAGGGGCTGGAGTCTCCCTCAGCGGGGATATTGCAGAGCCCTCTGGACACAATCCTGTGCCCTGTGCTCTGGGATGGCCCTGCCTGAGCAGGGAGGTGGCACCAGGGACCCTCTGGGCTCCCTCCAGCCTGGCCCAGTCTGTGGCATTTCTTTCAGGTTGCTGCCCAGAATCATTTTGTGTGTCCCCAGATGAAGCCCCTTGGTCCCTGAGGAAGGAGTGTTGCCGTGGGCCGAGCAGAGCTGGACACTCCTCAGGGCTCTGTGGCCTCTGTGTGTGCAAGGCGTGGAGTGAGGGTCAGGCCAGTGGGACTTGGAGCTCTCAGGAGCCTTTTAATAAAATCCTGGAAAACATGGATCTCTAAGGCATTGGATACTCTGCCTGAATCTCAGAGCACCTGTGCAATGTCTAATTTAGGATGTGAGCACTTGGTTCCACGGGCTTCCCTGGAAGTGTTGAATTTAGTAAATACTTCAGTGATGGGTTAAGGAAACCGGGAATCCTGAGCAGTCCAGCACTGAATCTCCAAGACAGCTGACAATCCTACACCACATAAGGGCAGAGTTTTACAATTAAAACCTCAAGTGCTCATGAATAATTTATGTGGGCAAATCAGTTAATCACAGAAAGGGAATGGGCTGTGTGCTACCCTTTAATGTTCACTGTTGGGAAACAGGAGGGGAAGAGGCCACTTCTGTTCATTCTTTGAGAGGGACAAGCAGCAACAGCAGCTGGAGTTGGCTGGGGCAGAGGCTTGTGCTCTGAGATCACTCTGGAAGACAGAATTAGTTACAGATCAAACTTGTAAAGTTGTCATCTGACCTATGCTTGTGTCACCGAGCTTTGCAAGGGAAGTGCTTTCAGATGTGCCTCTAAATGCTCATCATCTAATGAGACAGAATAAAGAGTAATTCTTTAGGGAAAGAATTGACTGAATGGAAAACAGCAGCTATGGCCCAGCACTCAAACCACAGTACTTGGCCAGAAAAAGAAGGGTTTCCAAAAAGCACTGGGGGGCTGTGTGTTGGTGGGCTTAGGTGGGATGTGCCATGCCTGGGATAATCATGTTTTATGTCCCCTGGGGCTCTAAACTGGGTGGACTCTTCAGATGTTACAATGGAAACAGATTTAAGTGGGGGGGTTGTGCCTGGTTTGGGTTTTTTTGTATTTTTGGTTTTCGAAACTAAGTGGATTATTGGGGCTTCCTTCTGGGAGCAATTTTCTACGTAGATCTTCTTTAAGCTGTGACTACTCTTGGGGCCAGCTGAAAGTGAGGAACCCCACAGCTGTGGATGTTGTCTCCCATTACAGCTGGAGGCAGGGAAGTCTTTAGGGATTAAGAGAAAAATCCCACCAGGCCCTTGCTGCATCTTACACAACCAGGCTTTAAGTGACTTCTCAGTTTATGACTGGAAGTCCCTTGGCACAGCAGAGTTGTCATGGATACCCCAACTCCAGGACTCTAAAGCCCATCATTCATTACATTTATGAAATCTTCAACACTTTCCAATCTGCTCTCAGTGCCATTGCAAACCTGCATCAAAGCAGATGGTGCAGAGCTGCAGGAATAACCTCTTTGCCTCCTCGGGCTTGGAGAGGGCTCTGCTGCTCAAAAAGCTCCAATAGTGCCAATAAAGTCATCACCTGAGCACCACTGGGGCAGCCTTTAATGTAAATAAAGGTACAATTTGTCATGGTTTCACTAGAGATCCCTCACAGCTGCGGATGTGGGGCTGCCTTTTGCAGCCCAAAGCCTTCTGTGCTCTCTTAATCGAGGTGAGCTATTTTGGATACATGACATCAGTCAGCAAGCACAGACCTGCTGACCCAGAGCTGCTTGGTGGATTTTGGAAGCTGGGGCAAGTGCTGGGATAAAAGGTGGACTCAATTATTTCTTTCTTTGCAATGATGTGGGGAGAAATGTTCTTCATGTTCCAGTTGCAAACTGGAAAGCACAAGGCAAAGTTGAAAATAAGAGCCATCGTTAACCTGCCTTGGCTTTGGAGTGGGTCTGGATTTCAGAGTCTGTCAGACTCCCCTTATTTCCCTGTTTAATTGCCAGTTAGTGCAATAGATTTCTGTGTACCTCTTCAGAATTCATTTCAGCCGGGTGCTGAGCCAGGTGAATAGAGGAGGAGTCTTGAAAGGCAGCTTCTTCCATGTTTCCTTAATTATTCCTTCACGGAGCTGCCAGCAACAACACCTCTGTTATTGCTTTGTTGAGCAGATGTAGGGAAACAAATACATTTTTTTTTTTTTTTTAGAAAACTCAGCTTTTGGGCCTGGCTCTAATAAATTATTTATATTGACGTAAATGAGTAAGCTGTCAAGTGTGCACCAGTAGTCACATGATTCCCCCTTTCAGTGCTAAAAATAATTAATTGTAACTTTTGTGGAGCATGGCACTGATGCTTCGTTGGCTTGAGAGAGGCAGCCAGTGAAGGGCTGCCTGAAAAGCTGAGAGCTGATGATGCCAGAGGCTCCTGGCTGCAGCAGTGGGGTGCCAGATCTGTGAGTAAAGGTGCAGTGTGCCCTTCCCCAGGTGCTGTGTGCCATGTGTCCATGGAGAAATCCGGCCTTGCCTCTCCTGGGCGGCTCCCGAGGCATCTCCAGCTGCCAGGAGCTCTTTGCTGAGCACATCTGGAGTCAGAGCTGGCCATGGGCAGCTGCTCAGGCAGGTCCCAGTCCATGGGCTCAGCCCCTGTCCCGGGCAGTGGGGACACTCTGGGGTGCTGGGGACACTCCGGAGCGTTGGGGACACGGACAGAGCGGAGCGTGTGGGGTTATCCTGCAGCAGAGCTGAACCCCTGAGCTGGCCAGGGAACCCTGCTGTGGAGGGAAGGGGAGCCCAGGAGAGGGGTTAGTGCATGTTCCTGATGGAAGCACGAACCACACCAGTGCCCCAGCCAGGCCCCGAGCCAGCGCTGCAGGCACAGGAGGCGGCGACCCTGCTGTCCCTCTGTCCCCAGTGCTGGGCGGGGAATCCAGGGACAGCCGGGGAATCCAGGGACAGCGTGTGCTGCAGAAACCACTGAGAACAAACACAGCCTCCTCCAGGGCTCTGCAGGGGGGTCTCATCCGGGGCCTGTGAGAGACACACATTTTTTGTACCCTCACTGCATTGGGCCCTTGCTCTGTCACTGCAGTGCAGGTTCTGGCTTTTCCCATTTTCCAGCTGTTCATGGAACATGTTTTATTCTACACTTTGCTTCACCTCTTATGCAGAACATTTTTCTGATCTGTTTCTTTCAAGTGAAGCTACAATACAATATTAGAGAGAATTAAACAGGGGGAACCTTCCCTTTCAGAAAGAAGAAAAAAAAAAACGACAAAGGTCTTGGTGGTTCTAAACTGTAAGTGCAGGAATAAACACAGGAAGTTAGCATTTCTTTGGATCAATGACTGAATTGAAATTGGATGAATCATTGATTTTTATTTTCTTTTTTGGTGTGGCAGAGATGAGCTAAATTGCATCAAGGAATGCCATAACTTGGATTTAACAGGTTTGTGTGTGTGCTTATGGAAAATGGTCTGTGTTATTCAGGAGGAGGGTAATAAACACTGACAGCCGTACATCCTGCCAGGAGAGATGGCAGCCTGTGAAAAGAACAGGGGTGATTTGTAGGCCCTGCTATAAACCTGCTTTGGTGTTCGGTGGGACCCCTGAGGGCAGGAGAGGTAGAGCAGTGCTGCTTTCAGAGGGGGTCAGGTTCTCAAGGATTTGGTGCAGATGTTGGCAGTGTCCATGGGAATAAACCAGTGCAGAGATGCAGGGCCCTTTTGTAAAGCAAGAGGAACCTTTCTTTAGTAGTAGAGCAGTAACTTTATGAAATAGTTGTGTGGTTTGAGATGTCGAGGGGCTGCAGCTTTATTTATTTCTTTATTTTTGTGAACATCCAGGAGAAACTGTGAAACCATCCTTGTGATGGGGATGGGAAAGTGATTGTGGTAAAGCTCCACCTCAGTGGATCTCCAGTCATTAACTTCAGCCTCAGGTACACTAACCTTGCGAGGAGAATAAATCAAAAATGCTTAAAAGGTTTAGCTACAACCCCCACCCAGCAACACCCACCTTCAGCATAGTTAAAACATCAAAAAGGAAAGAGGCCTTGATAATAATGAAGTTTGGGAACTCAAGAAATTACAGAGATCACTTCAGATCCCGTGGCCTCTGAGCAAAACCGTTCCAAGGCATTTTACTTTTCTGACCTTCTTTGTACATATTTGACAGCCACAGCTTTTTACCTAAAGTGCTCTAAAGAAGATTAAACAGCTTTTTAACATCTGCTGTGTTCAGTGTGTAGGAAGAGCTCTCAGTTGCTAGCAAGATAGATGGGTTTTTGTGTGATTTGGAGAAGGTGTTTAAACATACTTTGATTTATGTTTTTGCATTCTGTTACACTCTGAGAAGGGGTAAAGAAATACCTTGCTTTAATTTGGTGATTTTCATTCAGAGGGAGAGAAATGCTTTAAAAACAAAGCACACCCACATCTAGAGGTCAGTTCTGCTGCAGGCGTAAAAAGCAGCAGCTGCTTAACAGCAAGTGGTGACTGTGGGTAATGATGTGGTACAGAAATGCAGGAGTACAGAGGGAACCTGGGAGAAGATGGAGGACAAAAATACAGACTGAGTTGAAAGAGAAACTCATATTTAACAATCGTGGGACAAATGAGAGATTTGGCAATGTTGGTGTAAGAAATCTGCCTTTCTTACTTTACGTGATGAAATATCTCTGTGATTCTGTAGGGGCACATTTTGCCTGCTGTGGGTAATCAGGGAGGACAGAGTTACTCAGGGTGGAGAGGGCTCCGAGGATGTTGGGACTTGGAACATCCATAGCTGTCCCTATGTTGGGTCTGACTGGGATGACTGGGCTGGGAAAAGGGTGTTTGAACTGGAAAGGAGAGCAAAGTGGGGCCTGGCCTGGGCCTGAGAGAGGCCCCAGACCTCTGGAGAGCCAGGCTGCCTCGGGGGCTGGGGGAAAGGCTCCTGGAGGAGCCGGTGCTGGAGCTGAGGGGTCTGCACCCAACACACCTCAGGGACAGACACCTCTGCACAAGGGCAGCCTCAAGTCACAAATACCTGTCCTGAGGTGCTGGCTCCTTCCCAAGAGCTCTCAGTAGAGGCTCCTCCTGAAAAAGGTCTCAGTGAAACACAGCTGCACCTCTGATCTGGGGAAACTGAATATTCAGAGTCTGTGATTAACAGGATGGTCCTGGAGAAAGTGGCACACACAGGACAGGCAAAAAGGACGGGGAAGAGCCCAGAACTGCAATTCTCAACCTCTTATTTTCATTTTTCTGGGCTGTTCTCATTTTTTCCTTAATTTTTGGTTCTTGGTGTGACCTCAATCAGTAGAAAGCCCCTGGCTGCTCATAACATTTGGAGTCCTGGAAGCTCCCTGCAGCTGCCAGGTGATCCTTACCCTGGCTGTCTCCCCTAAAGCAGAGCTCGCAGCTCACCATCCTGACCTGTGGGTGTCACTTTGGCTCAGATCCAGCAGAGGAGCGGGGCCAGCAGCAGTTTCAAGCATTAGGTGGTTTTATTCTCTCCAGGAACTCTCATTCCGAGCACACGTCTGAATTCAGGGCTGTACTCTACTCAGTTTGTGAACTCCTCAGGGATCATCTCTTAGGACAGAGCAGCAGCAGATGTGGAATGGGAATGGTGTTTGCCAGCGATGCAGCGCTCTGCACTCAGCCATTCCTTGATGTTCCCATAAATTCCCTCTTGGGGTTTACACCCCAGGAATTCAGGCTTTCTGCTTGGAATAGCCTCACAATCGGATCTGGAGAACTCCTTTGGAGAAGTAACTGTGGATTTTTGAACTTCAGATGAAAAGCCAGGTGCCGAATCTCTTATTTATCAGAATTTCCCTTGATGTCAGTAAGAGATGGAGCTGAGCACAGGATGCAGAGGTTCAGTCTCAGGTTTCTGGAATTCACATTTGGCTGATGTACATTGCCTTGCGTGAGTTAATTGGCCTGTATGGAGGATCATTTTTACTTCATTTTATATTTGCATGCTTTGCTCAGAGCTCCTCTGCTGGGATGAAGGAATTTCACATTGTCAGTTTATCCCAGCGATGAGTCTGAGACCAAAGTTGAGCAGAGCTTGTTTGATGCCTGGGTTCTGATAAAAGCATCTGCAACTTCCAGCTGTGCTTCTCTGAGCTTCTGGTGAGGAGCAGAAGGCTCTGTCCAGATGCTTTTGTATCCCACAGTGTCTGGGATGGGTTTAATGGATGGGATTTTGAGAGCAGGCCTGGACTTGGAACATTCCAGGGTGAATTCACTGCAGCCTTTCAGTACCTGAAGGAGACCTCCAAGAAAGATGGAGAGGGGCTTTTACAAGGGTTATGTGGTGACAGGACACAGGGAATGGCACCCCACTGCCAGAGGGCAGGGATGGATGGGATATTGGGAAGGAATTGTTCCCTGGGAGGGGGGGCAGGCCCTGGCACAGGGTGCCCGGAGCAGCTGTGGCTGCCCCTGGATCCCTGGCAGTGCCCAAGGCCAGGCTGGACATTGGGGCTGGGAGCAGCCTGGGACAGTGGGAGGTGTGCCTGCCATGGCAGGGGTGGCACTGGGTGGCCTTTAAGGTCCTTCCAACCCAAACCAGTCTGGGATTCTGTGATTCTTGCTGTGGGAGCCAGCAGGGCTGATCATGCTTCCCTCACCTCTGTCTAGTGAATTTTGTGTATCAGGGTTTGATGTGCTTTGTCCCAGGCACAAAAGCTTTTATAGCTCAGCATATTTGCTGAGATCTCCACTGCTCTCTCAGTAAAGAGATTAGTTGAGGAAATAAGTTTTGTTCCCTTGGGAGCTGTGGTGCATTGCCAGTTTATAAATACACAGATGCCATCACAAGAAAAAAATCCAAATATTGTATCAAGCTGTGATGTCTGAAACATTGTTTTATATTTTAAAAGGCTCTTTCTTTGATATTGAAGATTTAGATGTCACAAAAGGGGATGTGTATGATTTAATTTTTTACAAGGCTACAGCTAAAGAGAGTGATAAAATTCTAATGGTGCTGCTCTTTCAGGGTATTTGCAGGGAAAACCAAACATCTTCCTAAAGTAAACTTCATGCTGTATTTTCTGGAGTAGGCAAGTCACAGTGTAACAATCTTCACAAGAGGGGAAATAGGAAATAACCAACCCTCTGTAGCCTCAGACTGGCCTTTCTAAGTGCACATCATCTCCTTGTGCTTCAGCTCTCAGCTCGAGTGTCCCAGGTGATTTGAGTTCTTACGCTGAGCTGGAGGAGAGTGAAGCTGCCAGATATTTTATTGTAGCTTTGTGTTTGTCACAGGAGATGTTTGGCTCAGAGAAATCGATTCCATGCTTTTGTTTTAACTTGAGAAAGGAAAAACTTGCAGCCCTGGGAGTGCCATGAATAGGCTCCGGTTCTTTCATGCCTGAATTTTTCACATTGCACTCTGCAGCTCTCACTGAAACTCAGTGGGAGGTTGGGCTGGGGGTGCAGGAGATGTCACCTGGCCCCGTGGTCCGTGGGACCTTATCCCCTGCACCTCAGCCTCCCTCTCACACACAACTGGGTCACTGCTGAGTTGTTTCTGGTGCTGCTGTATCAGCTTCCCTGGTTCACCTCATTTTCCTCTGAACTTATGGGGAAAAAGATAACTTGCATTAATTAGCAAGGATTGATGCAAAACCCCGGTGTTGAGATGTGAAGAAAGGAAGCTGTGAGCAGCAGTGGTGTGAGCCTGCACTGGATTGCAGAGCAGTGATGGATTTCACAGCCACTGCCCCTGCCCCAGCCAGGGTAACCAGGTCCCTGCTGCCGCCTGCTTTGAGCTCTGTTGCCTCTCTCTTCTCCCTGTGCAGAGCCAGCTCTGCAGGGATCCCTGTTCTGGCAGCTGCCAGGCTGAGCCAGGCCAGTGTGTGCACCCAGTGTGCCACCACTGACCACAGACCCTGCCAGTGCCACTGCGCCGTGTCCCCCAGTGCTGCTGTTTGTCCCCAGCCCCAGGGCCAGCCCTGCTGCTCAGCTGCCCCTCACTGGCACAAAACCCCCAAACACGCCAGGTCTGTGCCCTGCACGGGGCCCTGCTGCTCCCTCCTGCTCCTCCCCACCCAGGGGCACCAGCCCAGGCTGCCCTCACTGCCACAATTTCATATTCTCTCTCAGGATGTTCATCAGGAAATGCAGCGTGGGAAGAAGAGAAAGCAGCTTTCTCTGTGTCACATTTTCAGAAGCTGTAAAAGGAGCAATAAACTTCCCCAGAAAGCACTTTGTGCAATCTGAGCATTTTTTCATCCTCATTTGTCATCTCTGTAAAGTATCCTTTTTTTCCTACAGTTTTATTGGTTTTCTTTGCCCAGTGATTCCCGAAGCCTGTCAGTATCACTTTTTAAAATGTATATACAATAAGGGACTTGGTAATTAAACAAACAGAAAAAAAACCACCCAGAAAATGCTTTGGAATTTGGTTATTTAAATAAGTGCCTTGTCCCTGTGGAGTATCTTCAGCTGAGACAAACAAAACCTCCCAGGTTTGATTCCTTCCAATACCTGAAGGAGACAACAAGAAAGGTGGAGAGAGACAATTTACAAGGGTCTGGAGTGAAAGGACAAGGACAAGTGGCTTCAAACTGGGAGAAAATAGGCTTAGATGGGATAAGGGGAAGGAATTGTTCCCTGTGAGGGTGGGCAGACCCTGGCACAGGGTGCCCAGAGCAGCTGTGGCTGCCCCTGGATCCCTGGCAGTGCCCAAGGCCAGGCTGGACATTGGGGCTGGGAGCAGCCTGGGACAGTGGAAGGTGTCCCTGCCGTGGCAGGGGTGGCACTGGGTGGGATTTGAGGTCCCTCCCAACCCAAACCATTCCATGGTTCTCCATCACCTCCCTTCACACTGTTGCCAACACCATTTTCTTTGGGCACAGGCCAGTTTTCTCCTGTTGTTGCTGGCCTCTAGTTCTAAGATGTGCCGTGAGCACAGGGATTTGCCAGGATATCCGGGGGGGCAAGTGAGCCTGCTGCAGCCTTGAGGCACTGGGACACAAACTGCAGCCCCAAAACAGGAGCTGAGCTGGCTGAGAAGCACAGCAGGGGCTGAAACAGTGGTCCTTGAGCTGTGTGGGTCAGGGTTTGGGAGAGGGCTGAAGCTGCTGGTTGTTAATCACTGCAGTTACAGCTGATTGTCTGTTTAATATACACAGAGAGGACCAGGCTTTGCTATTCTGGTCAGATACACGTGACCAGGTACTTGGAGATCTGTTCCAGGATATAAATAGGCTTTAGCAGGTAAAGCACTGCCTTGGAGTTGTAAATAAAGATGTCAAATGATAGTCCATAACAAAACTGCAGGTGCTGGGTGGAGGGTGATGGCTTTCGCTGTGTTCATGGCTATCTTATAGCTAATACCTCATAAAATGCTGTATTTTATAGCCATGGTTGTACTGAAGTGAGGGATGTTACATCCCAGCCTCCAGCATTCCCTCTGAACATTCCCTGTTCCCAGCAACTGCAGAGCCCAGTGAGGTTTGCATTGAAGGTCCATATGGGAAGCATATGGAAAAATATCTCTTTGACCTGTGATTTATTAATGGCACCTTATGAAATCTTTTGTTTGTTTGTCCGTTCTGAGGTGTTCTTGCCTTCCCTTGCAATACAACTCCCCTCCCCTGGGCAAGCTGCTGCTGTTGTTTAGTTCTGGGGAGGTGAAAAAGATCCCTGTGCTGTGCTGGGGTGACCCTGGCT
>VZRS01014927.1:0-10679 GCA_013398055.1 Ifrita kowaldi
GGGGCCGACCCGTGGTCGGCGCGGCAGAGCAAGTCGCGCTCCCGCAAGCAGAACTGGTCACCGGGCAGGAGCTGGCGGCCGCAGGCGGCGCAGCGGAAGCACTCCAGGTGGTAGACGTGGTCGCGGGCGCGCATCACCAGGTCGCTGCTGCTGAACGCCGCCCGGCACTGGGCGCACTTGATGCCGAAGAGCCTGTGGGGACGCGACGCGCCGTCAGGGCCCGCGGCCGCGCAGTCGGGGCGGCTCCAGGCGGTGCCGCGGGGACGGGCAGCGGCCGAGAGTCGGGTTTTCGTTGGGGGAAATTCGGGGGGCTTAAGGGGCTTTTGTGTTTTTTCGGGTCTGGGTTATTTTTTTTTAACGAGCGTTGACGCATTCGGGGTCACCTGCTGTAATCTCGCTTGCAGTAGGCCTTGCCGTCGCGCAGGAAGCATGTGCAGGTCTCGTCCAGGGGCTGCCCGCACTCGGCGCACTTGAGGCAGGCGACGTGCCATTCCAGGTCCGGCGACACCCGCAGCAGGAAGGGGTCCTGGATGCGGCCCCCGCAGCCCGCGCACAGGGCCAGCCCCGGCCGCCCTGCCGGGAGCGAGCGGGGTACGGTCAGGGCCAGCGGTATACCAGAGCAGAGGCCAGCAATTAGGGAAAGGCACTTTTTCTTTTTTACACTTTATCCTTTTTTCTTATTCTGTTTTGGTTTGGGGCTTTTTTCCCAAGATAGGAAGTAAGAGAAATAAAGACGGACACATGGACAGAAGGGATGGAAACACAAAAGGAAACAAATTAATACTGCCAGGAAAAAAACCCCAAAAAACCTAAAAAACCACAGAAACTTGATCAATGCAAATAAATGCAGAAAGACAGAGACGTAAAAGTAGAATTTCGGAAAAGGAAAATAAAAGCAGAAACACAAAAACAATAAAACAACTGCTGAGGAAAACTTGAAATAAATAAGGAAATAGACAAAGAAAGAAGGAAGGAAAGAAAGAAGGAAAAAGAATTTAAAGCAGAATGACGGAAAGAGAAATAAAAGCAGCTAAAACCTAGAGACGGTTAAAATTGGAACATGGGCAAATGAAAACAGTAAGAGACATGAAATCAAAGAGACAGAAAGAGAAATAAAACCAAGCAAACAAGAACAGAAAGAAAAATAAATTTAAAAAAACGGAAAGAGAAATTAAAAAGAAAAAAAAAGACAAACTGAAACACGAAAGAGATAAAGAAAGAAAAACGGTAACACGGGCAGAGAAAGAAAGAAAGAAAGAAAGAAGGAAGGAAAGGAAGGACAAGCAGAGGGAAGCAGAGAAAGATATGGAAACAGCCAAAAGAAATGAGCTCAGCAGCGCGGACAGCCGAAAGCGACATGCATTCGGTAAGGAATGGGGCCAGAGGGGCCGGGAAGCGCTAGGCACGAACCAGAATAGCGGCACCGGAGTTGCCACGGGCCGAGCCCGCAGCCGCCCTCGCCGGCGGTGGGGCCGCAGCCCTTCCCGGCGCTGTCAGCACGCCCGCGGTCCGCCAGTCCACCCGACGGCAGAGGCGGCACGGAGCTCGACCCGCAGAGTCCCACTCCCGCCCGCCCGCCCCGGCCCCGCGTTTCGCTGCGCTGCGCGCACTTACTCTTGGAGGGCTCCCCCATGACGCCCGGGAGCGGCCGCGGGAGGAGGATGTCCACCATGCGGGCGGCCCCCTGCGCACCGGCAGCGATGCGCGACGCGGGATGCGGAGCCGCCGCTCCACCACTACCCNCCCGCCCGTCGCGGTGCGCTTCGGCCCTCTGCGCGCAGGCAACGCCGGCATCGACAGCCCGAGGAGGAGATTCATTATAGCTTTTTTCCCTCCTCTGTTTCCCGTGTTATTCTCCTTGACTTTTAGTTCGCCTGTTATTTTCTCCTTTTATTTCCCTCTTCCTTCTCTTTCTCCTCTCTTTTGCATTTTATTTCGTTGTTTTCCCCGCGTTTCGGCGTGCAGCTGGCAGGTGCCCTCGGGCGTGCGCGACGGGACAGTTCCGACGCTGCGCAGAGGAGCATCTCCGCGGCAGAAGGGAAGGGGCTGCGCGGCGGACGCCGGCGCGACTCTGCGCGCCCCCGGAGCAGCTCCCTACTGAGGCCCGTATGCGGGAGAGCCGCCCCAACGGACCCGAACAGAACCAGTGGCATCGTCGGGGCGGCCGTTCTGGGCAGCAGACCCCTGACGAGTTGAAAATAGCGGAGAAAAGTAGTATTTTACCGCATTTTCATGCTCCTGATTCCGTGCTGTTCCCGCAGCTGAACCTCTCCTGTTGCTTTTTTATGCCTTCTGTTCTTTTTTCTTCCCTCTTTCCCCCCGGTCTTCATGGGGTTCCCGAACAGTAGCAGAAAAATAGGGAGAGCACTTCAGTGGCCTTTGACTCAGTTTTAAATTCGCAAAGACTTTGCAGCACGGCAGCATGAGTACCTCATAAGGTCCAGGAAAGCTTCTACATGCTGGAATTGAGATTGCCGCTGTCTTGGGGCTTCGGTCCTGTCCTTCTCTTCCATGTAATCACCTTTTTAATTTTACACATGGAATTTGACAGACATTTGCAAACCTCTATGGCTTGGGAAGGACATGGTGACTTTAGATGTTGGCTCAAGATGGGCAGACTGCGCTCATTTTTCTCAGAGGTGGGAGGCGGGATGGTTTTTCCAGCTGAAGCACTTGTCTTTTGTTCGAGTCAGGCACCCTGCAGGTATGAAACCCCAGAAGTTGAGGAGGGGGAGAGGACCCTTTGGATAAGGTGCTTCACTATTTGACCCGCTCTCCCAGCCTGACCACAGCCCCTGCTCCCCCTTTAAGGACCCCAAATGTTGAAAGCAAACCTTTTAATTTGTGCAATAGCTCCGGGGGGAAGGAGGATGGAGGGCATTTGAAGTACCCACTTCAGCAGGGACGCATGTGACCAAGGGATTTTGGTATCCCTGCCTGCCCCCGCGTGTGCGAAGGTGCAGAGGTGCGGTGTAGCAGTGTCATCCTCAGGGCAGGGTGAGCTCACGTGCTCCCCGCCTGTGTGGCGCCTGCTGGGGGTTGTGGTCTGACTGCTGCCTGCCGATAGAGTGGCTCGCTTGCCAGTGGCCGAGCTGGGTTGGGGGTAAGAGGTAGAAAGGCAATTAGATACGTTTGTTCGGTTCTTCAGACTGGGGTGACCCCGAGGGATTGGTGATGGGAACCTCCACAGCACTGCCATGGGGGCAGCACAGGTCCACGCCTGGGCACCTGGCAGAAAAGAGGATACAGAAGGGTGACTTCAGCCTGAGCCAGAATTCAGAGAGTCCTGGATGAGTCAGTATCTGCATGTGTTAACAACAAAATGCAAAAATGTCAGAGTGATAGGAGAATGAGACATGTCTAAGAATACAGCAGCTTGGCAGGGATGCTCTGTGTGTTGCATCACCCTTTTCCCACTCGAGGGCAGGATCCTTTCTGCTCTCCCAAACCTCCCACCAGTTTAGGAATTAGAAAAGTTACAGCTGAGCCAGCCAAACTTTTCCAAACCTATGCAAAGCTGTGCTGCACTCACACCTGTATCTGTACAGAGCAATGTGCTGACACCAGGCAGGTATGGTTGGACTGGACTCCCCTTACAACCAGGCAGGAAGGAACAGAGTAGGCAGTGCTGCACAGGCAGTTTACTAGAAAAGTCCAAAAAATTACTTACCAGGGAAATGCTGAAAGCCCTGCACCTCTTCTACGTGATGTACAAAAAGCTTTAAAACTACTACCGGTAATGCCATGAGGCAATGAACCAGCTCGATACCACATGTTTAGCAAACAGGTTAATTGTTGGTTCATCTGAGGGGAGGGTAAGGGAAAGCACATTATAAAATCATAGAATAATTCAGTCCAGGAGGCACCTCTGGAAGACTGTGTTCAGGTAACTTGGAACTGCTGGATGCATTTGCCAGTCAAAGCCAAATGCAATCTCTCCTGCCACGCTGATTACTCCTTGCTCTCCTCCACCCGGTGTCCAGAGATTCCAATCTCTTTTGGGGCAATTCCGGTTGGGTTTGGTGTGAGAGCTGGCAGGATCTGCCTGGCCGCGGGGTGAGGCCAGCTAATGGTACTTTCTGCTCTCTACAGAGCAACTCTGGGGTTTGCTCCCAAATAGAAATACAAGTTCCCTCTAGACGGGGGAAACGGTAACTATTTTTTTTGTTTGCAGCAGATTGCAAAGGCAGTAAATGCTGATTCTTTCAGAGCCAACCATGGATTAAGTCCATTATAAAATTAAAACAGATGGAACGCAATTTCACTTACATTACAAAAAAGGACAGGAACCATCTGCAGTAAGATTTAGCATTGCAAAGCTATTGTTATCATGTTACCATCAAAACCTTTGATGAAGAGTTTTCTTTCTTTCACAAACTTGTTCACATGAAACAAATGTTTTATTTATCCATCTTCCTAAGATAGTCATATTTTATTAAAAAGATGATGCATCTCAAAAAACCAGCTCTTGGTTCTAGTAGAATATGGCAAAACAAAGAAAGGTTGTAAAACTCCAATACTGAGATACTGGGGCTTCAGTGGGGTGGATGTAGCAAAAGGAGAATTCCCTATCTGTTCTTCCTTTAAAAAACATTTCCTTGTGTTTGGGCACAATGTCTGATACCAAAAATAGTTAATTAATGCGATAATGGGATACTGCATGTCACCTCCTGTCCAATGGGATTATCTGATGGCTAATTATGGACAGATTGTGATTAATGTGATTATGGATTGGATATTAATCTGATTCTGGATTGATCTAGTTATGTTTTAGTCTGCTCCAAATGGTTAATTGGATCTGAGATAATGGAAATGCAGCTTGCACCAGATTTTGCCACATCAGTTGATGAAGTATCTTTTGATCTGGGTGGGTTGCGAACAATAAATTATTTACAGCTGTTGAGAAAATGACTCTTCCTTAGAATGTAGTCATTCATTTTATTTTCGAAAGCCTTTGAAAACAAAATCAATATCCTTTCTAAAAGGAGATGTTGACAAAAGAAAGGCACGTACATAACTCACAAACAAATGTGACGAAATTAAACAGTGGTTAACCCGGTGGCCTAATGTCTGGTGATGCATTTGAATTGCTATGTGGAGCTTTGGGCTCAATTCTTCTGAGACCAGCAGGGGTTGGGAGCATTGCAGGGGAACAGGGCTCAGCGCTGGGGAAAGTGGTGTTGCACAAGAGCTACTGCCAGCCCTGCTAGTGATTAAGAACCAGCCATGGTAACATGGCAAAGGGAGCCCTTGCCATTTTTCCCCTCTGGATAAGAAGGATTCAGAAAGTTCATGAGTTCAGAAAAGACTTATTGGCCCATCTCCTCTGGTCTCCTTCATACCAGACCATGCGATTGGACCCAGAATTATTTTTTTCCCTCACAGTGAGCCTGTTAATTTATGGTTGACCTCAGTCATGTCTCCTGGAGATGCATCTGGTCTTGGTGTCGCCTGCCAGTGCAGGAGAGGCTGCCTTGCTCTCGCATCCTGCTTGTTAACTACTTTCACTGGAATAGACAACTGAGGGTATAGTTTAGGTTCAACTCCCAGACACTGGATCTCGTTATGCCATTATCTGCAGGATTAAAGCCAATGGGTAAATTGCATACTTTGTAGACNCCCTCACAGTGAGCCTGTTAATTTATGGTTGACCTCAGTCATGTCTCCTGGAGATGCATCTGGTCTTGGTGTCGCCTGCCAGTGCAGGAGAGGCTGCCTTGCTCTCGCATCCTGCTTGTTAACTACTTTCACTGGAATAGACAACTGAGGGTATAGTTTAGGTTCAACTCCCAGACACTGGATCTCGTTATGCCATTATCTGCAGGATTAAAGCCAATGGGTAAATTGCATACTTTGTAGACTTTATCTTAGACTTTGTGACAGAGCAAGCAGGAGGTGCATCAGCCTTTGTCACCAGGTGCTGTAAGAGGCAGGTAACTTCACCAGAACATGCTCCTCCCTAATGGGCTCTGCAGTAAAAATATCAAAAATCAAGCAGGTTCCAAAACACTGAAAACAAGGCCTACTGCAGCTGCTGTGCGTACACAAAAGTGCTATTGACTGAGCTGAAACAGAAAGAAAAGAGGAAAAAGCAACTTTCCCTGAAAAGTCCTTAGGGGCTTGGAAAGAGCTGTTCCCCTAGACTGACTGTCCCTGCTGCTGCAGGAATGGCTTGGGCTGGCATGAGTGGGAATATAGTGGCATCTGGATTCCTTTCCAGCAGTGTAATGGGCAAAAAACCCCACCTACCTCTTTAAAAAATAATGCTGGTACAATCAGTCAGAGGATTTTACACACATCTGCCATTAGCGACAAGGTGAGCTGCATGCAGAAGGAGGGTGGCAGGTCACAAAACCCCATCCAGGTGTCCACACTGGGAGGGGAGCAGAGCTCTTTTCACCAGTATTGTTTCCCTTGTCCTCCACACAAACCACTATCACTCCTGGGCAGGACAAATTGCCTTTCAAGGTAACCTGAGCCTTTGCTTTCATGAGGTTATGAGGGTCCCATTTTGCCTGTGTGCTTGGTAGAAAGAATTTCTTAAACTCCTCAGGTGATCTTGTTCTTTAGGAATATGCAGCAAATGCGATGTGGTGTTACTCCCAGACTCCCTTGTTACCGGACTGCCACATGGAAATTATTAGCAAGAGAGAGTAGTTTATAAAAAAGAGAGAATACCTTCCTGTGCTGGTTTTGTAGGCTCAGTATTAGAAGGGCTGTCCCTGGTATGGGGTGGCTTTGGGGGAGCTCTTTCCTCTGTCCACCACTTTGTAAGCAGGGCTTGTGGCATTGTTTCCTTCCAAAGGCTTCTGTAAGGCCTCATGAAAGACCAGCTGCTGCTCTGAGCCATGAAGGTGAGTGGCTGTCAGGTGATCTGAGCAGAGCACTAAGCACACCTGTGGTGGTGTGGTATTATAAAGGACCTCCAATGGCAGACATGTTAAGATGAGTTTTTGTGCCAGTGAGATGAGGGGCAGAGAGCATGTCCCTCGTTGCATACAACTCATGGCTGCGGGCAAGGGGTGATTGCAGGGGGACTGGCAACATCATGGGGTGGTTGAACCACCTGTAAGCTCACAGCACTAGGGCATAGAATATTTCAGCAGCAGAGATCTCTCCTGCTGCTGCTTCCAAGGTGGGTTTTAGACCAGTCCAGTGCTGGGCTGTGGGTCCTGCCCATCGGTTTGGGGGCCCTGCTGAGCTGTAAGCAGGTTGCAGTTGCTTTAACGTTATTGGATTTTGACAGATTAGGAGGCGAATCCTTTCGTGTGTTGGGGAAGCTTCCCAAATGAAGCTCTTTTAATTTATCTGAGTCAGCTATCCCCAGGGTGATTGCAGGAGGAGTAAGCTAAGGATGACCTGTGACAGAGAGGACCATCATAGCAGTAATAAAAAAAATTCCTGCTCTTCACTAAATCCCTTAGTCATGAGGCTGTATTAGCTGGATTCCATATGTTTTAATTAGGAATTATGTATTTTAAGAGAACCAAAATCCGATTCTAGGGAAGACATGATTACATATTTCTTATGGTCCTTGTTTCATTTGGCTTCTGTAGAGATACCAATACAGGTACCTGTACTTGTTTGCAACCATATTTTTAAAAATTTGAATAATTTATGTTATCATTTTTTCTTTCCCCCAATCCCAATAGTGTGAAAAAATGTAATTCTCTTTCCAATGTAGAAACTGGGTCAGCAGATCCTAATGAAATAATCCTGGATAACAATGCACCATACAAAGATCTGCTTCCACTAATTAATGACTAATTTTTCTTTCAAAGTACAAAGTAGTAACTTCTGCCTGCAATGGACAGTGACTCTACCTTCAGTGGCACCTGTTAGTTGCATGTTTTACCATTTTTATTGTTGTCATGGGAAGGTCAAATAGGAAAAAGCTTTTTGCCACGGTTCAGCTTGTATGGATCATGCTGATATAATCCCTACCTGATTACAGTTATAAGCTCCTAAAACACTGGCCATAAGTGATAAAGACTTCCTTTGTGCTTCAGGCTGTAATCTGCATCAAGCCAGTTTCAATAAGGATTTGTGCATCTGAAGTGTTGCTGAGGATTTGAATCAAAATTATAAACAGAAAATATAATAAAAAGCCTATCATGTCTCTGAATTGGTGATGCTGCACCTCAAAAGCTGACCTAAAGAGGGACAATGTCATTCTGCTCATGAAAATATGATGTGTGTGCTATGAAGCCAGATACATAGTGAAATGATCAATTTATTCTTGGCTATGATGCAATTAGCTAATTTTGATAGTAGCTCACTTTTGTTTTAGTGTGAGGTAGTAAAGCCCAAACTTGCATGAGATCGCTTTGTTTATTTTTGTGATTTGGAGTTTTTAGATGTACATTTGTTGTAAAGATTTCATCTGCATGAGATGTGCATGTTGGAAGCTTAGTTTTGGAGCCTAAAATAGGATTATGAAATTACATGCCACGCTTTTAATGAATAAAACACCCCAATTAAAAAGACATAATGGGCAAATTAAGGATGCCTAGGATGTTCTTATTTTGCGTCCTTATTTTGCCTTTGTTGTTGCTTTTGTTGGATAACCTAGGGTGCAGGTAGGGATCTCTATACTGTATAAAACACCACATCTCTGAAGAGTTACACTGCACCTTAACCATCATTCAAACTGGTGATAAAGAGCCACATCAAATATTTATCCTCTTTTTAACCCCCTCTCAGGGTTCTGTGGCTTCCACAAACCCATTTTTCCCCTCAACTTCGTATAAACAAGTGGTTTTTTTCACCTGGTCATTTGCAGAGACCAGGCTACGCATAAGCAGCTCCAAACACTCATTTTCTTCCTTTTTTGGGGACTGAAGGGTGGAGCCAGACCAGGCAGAAGTCAGAGAATCCCTGGAGCTACTTTAATCCGTATAATCAGGCCCAGGCCTTGAAGGAGGTTTGCCACCTCCTTTAGCTCTTCCCTTCACAGCTCTCCTTTGGGGCTTGAGGAGTTAAGGTAGTGCTCTGAGGCCAGGAAGCTGAAATATGCAGGACAGCTGCTTTTCTTCTATTCTAGAGACATTTGAGATTTGAGACGAAGTAAATTGTCCATTTAGATGCTCGAGCTGCTGGACCTGGTTAGCTTTTGCTGTAAAGCAGCACTTTTTGGCATCTGATGTGAAAATCATGTGGCAGAATAAATTTTAGAGGTGATCCTGTGCCAAGACTGTGGCAAAGTCGAAGAGCCTTTTTGATCAATCTGCCTTTTGCTTTCCTATGGAGCAACTTAGTAATGCAGAACGAATCACTGACATGCTGCAGATCATCGCTGATTCTTGGAGGAACAGTCAAATGGCAATAATTGCTATGGGGAGATTGTTCTTGGTTTTTTTTCCCCTCTAAACCACTTCAGGATAGGAAGGAAGAAACTGCATCCATGGCTCACTATCTTGTGATTTCTGGGATGGGACTTCCATTCGGGAGTGTCCCAAATCCATGTGTGCTTGGGGCTTCTGGGCTGGCAGGACTAGTTGCTCCAGTATGGCAGCTCCTGCCAACTTCTCCAGAACATCAGGTTTTCAGAGAGCCACAGCACACACTTTAGCAGTGAATTTGGCCAGAAACATTTTGCTTCATTGTTTTTTCCTTGCCATTGTTGTTTCCTTGCCACCCAGAAAAAAAATCTGGAGGTATGGAAAAACAGCAAGTCTCAGTCTGGTCCCGAGGGCACCCTGGTGCTATGTAAGGGGCAGGCACAAGATGTCTTGCCTTGGTTCTGGGAAATCAGAATAATAATAAAATAGAGCTATAAATTATTCAGAGCTTATGAGCTATTGCCTAATGTTGCCTGGGGCCAAGCACAGGAGTGTGGGTGAGGCAGCCAGAAATCTGTCCTGGTGAGAGGATGCCATCCAGGGCTGGTGATACCTGACTGGTCTTTGAAGCTTAGGTCTGGTTTGGACTACTGGTGGGGCACAGTATTTTGGAAACACTGTGATATTTGGCCTTTCCTGTGTGCCACGCACTCCATCCCTACATTATCTCTTTTGCTCTTGCTACGTCTCGTGGTGTGGGGAGTGTGGCCGGGGGGGATTTGGCAGCTCAAGGGCAGCCACAGACAGGGTCCATATTCTCCCAGGCTGCTGTTGGCTCCACAGCCGTAAATTAAGACTTTTCCCTTCTTTCTCTTTGAGAGGCACATTTTCTTTGGCTTAGGATAGGATCTGGCAAGGAGCACCAGCATTTGAAGGCATAACTCTGCTTTCTGTTGTTTTCTTCTCTTTAAAGGCTTTAACCCTTTGCAGAAGCACTGCAGGGGAACCGGGCAAAGGCGGCCGGAGGAGGCTGGCGCTGGTACCAGGTCAGTTTTGGCTGGAAGGGGTCCCCTCCCCTCGAGGTGCTCCGCGGGAGCTGGACGGGCCCCCGACGGCAGCGGCAACTTCGCTCTTGCCCGCAGGAACGGCCCGGAGCGTAGGGGGCGGGCGGATACAGCCAGCCGGGCGGGAGGACAGAGCCGGCTGTACGGGGGGAAAACAGCGGGAGGGGGCCAGGCGGCTGTGCGAGGCGACAGCGGGCGGTGCAGGGGGTCACAGCCGGCTGTGCACGGGGGGATAGCAGGCCGAGGGACACAGCCAGCGGTGAAACGGAACGCAGCCGGCAGCGCGGCTGTCAGCGGGCGGCTCGGAGAGACAGCCGGGCCGTGCATCAGCGGG
>VZRS01014929.1:0-15085 GCA_013398055.1 Ifrita kowaldi
TTTATTTTTTATTTTTTTTCAGCGATGCGGGAGAGGCGGCACAGTCCCCCCTGCTCACGCTCTCGGGCTGTGTCCTCATTTCATGCTTTAGTTGTGCTGATTGGGAGGGCTGAATCCCCTCGGCTGGATGCTTAGTGCAAACCAGTTGCACTGCCGGCTGAAATGGAGAGAGGTTAGAAGCTAACTCCGTGCAGACAGGGGATTTTCCAGAGGCAAATGGGGTCTCTGAGGGGGTGCAGCTGCAGGAGTCCCTGGGCCAGGAGGTCTCCCATTGCTGAGGAGTTTGGAGAGAAGTGTCCCACACAGTCCTCATTTGTCCAGAAATGTGTGTGTGGCTGTGAAACAGAAGAGGTGGTGGTGCTCCTCTTCTGTGAGCGAACACAGGGAAGGGAACAAAGCCCAGCTTTAAGCAGGCAGGCAGGTGAGAGCTGGGCTAGAGACAAGTCCAGACAGCTGGGGTCCTACCAGCATCTCCAACACCTTCCTGGATTTTAGCCATGACTCCAACTTTAGATGGGAGTTCGGGCGTGCAGAACGTTTTGGGTGGATTTGTAAAGCAGTGCATTAAACATCAAACCATCCTTTTGGCAGGTGAGGGACCCCTGGCACTGGGAACTTGGTGGAGCTGTAGCGGTCAAGGCAGCACAGTCTCCTCCCAAGCAGGGATCCAGCCCTTTGGCAGGGGGTTATTCCATTGCATCAAGGAAAACCATGGATGGGAAATCACTGCAGGCTTCTCCCATTCCATCTGCCTCGTTCAGGTGCTGCCCAGCCTTCCCAGCACTCTGCCAGCCTCCCATCCCAGCTCCTGTGCACACCAGGCTGCTGGTGTTGGATCACCAAGGAACCAACCCAACCATCTCCTGATGGAAGAGAAAACAAAGAGGTTTGACTGCTCAGAGAAGCTTTTTTCCCGTCTGACATATCCAGTGCTGGGGGGTTTTGTATGAAGTGCTCAGTTTCAGGGCCAGGCAGCTGCTTCCCGCTTTCCTTTGTGTTCCCTGAACCCGTGAATCCATTGGCACCCCCGTGTAGCTGCAGGATTTCAGCCCCATCCGCCTTTCCCATCCAAGGTGAACCGGCAGCCAGGCCTGGCCTTAAGTTTCCTGTCAATTTTCTAGTCCTCATAAATTTAGGAGCCGTCAGCAAAGTAAAGGAGGATCACAATACCATACATGGAGAACTGCATAATCTTGGAGACGAGAGTAAAGGAAATGGGATGAAATTTAAGACTACTAAATGCAAGGTCATGCACTTGGGGATTAACAAGAAATTCTGCTCAAAACTGGGAGCTCATCAGTTGGAAACGAGAGAGGAGCAGAGAGATGTGAGTGTATTAGTTAACCAGAGAATGGCTACCAGCCACCAGGGAGTTGCACTATGGAAAATCAGGAGTCTCAGTGTCCTTCAGGTGAAGCACTCCCAGTTCAGACCAGTGGCACTGCAGTGGTGTCATGGGCAAGATTTCACCTGGGGAGTTCTCTGCATGGAAAAGGTTGTCCCATCCACAGGGAAGAATGGGCAGGGGAACAAAGAGGTGTTAAGGAAGGATCTTGACATCTCTTGGTTGAACTATTGGAGAAAAAGCACGAATTCTTCCTTCTAGAGGCAAATGGGAAGGCCAAAAGACACTGTCGGTGCAGAGCAAATGAAAAGAGCATGAAGTGGTGTATTTTGAAATTGCAGATGTGTTGGTAGCAACAAAGCAGGGAGGCTGTGGAGTGTAACCCACTCTGCCTGTATCTGAGGAGGGAGATGCACGTCCATGTGCAGCGCTCCAGCTGGGAGCCCTGGCCACAGCCTGAGTCACCCGTAATAATCCTGTGGGAGGTTGCATGGAGCCAACAGCAACCTCTGAAACAGGGATACAAGACTGCCCTGTTGAGACAGGACTACCAGAAACCCCGCCTAAGCCATGGAGCTTTCTCAGCAGCGGGGAGACAGACAGCTTTCCATTGGAGTTTTCCAGAGCTGCTGCGGTAGAGGTGGGAACTGGCCTCTCCAGCCAGGAAAGCTGCTTTCCCTCTGCCAGCTTTGCCCTCTCCACTCCGTGTTCACCAACTTCAAACAAATTAATTGGAACACAGAACAGAGGAGCTGGAGGTGGTACCTGGGAGGATATTTTTGTAGTTGCTTTGCTTTTTTCCCCTCTTACCAGTGAGGTTAAAACTTGAGGTGGAGGGAGCATCGATGATTTTTTTTCACATCCCTGTCATGGTTATGCCTTTTCCTGGTCTTAAAATCGAGTGTCAAACACGGTTAGAAGGGAAAAAGGGATTTTACCTTGGTATTTATTTTAAGGATCTTTAGGTGCACCACGTCCAGGTCGAATGCACCTCCATGCACACCGCAATGCACATCCACCAAAATATCTGGTATCACATTATAGGTGTTACTAATTAGCACATCTATCAAAGATTCCCCAATGAGAGACTTGAATGAGCTCCCCCTCCCCAAGGAACCTTCCCCTGGATGGTTCTATCTCAGTTTACAAAATGTGTTCTGGAGAGGACCTTGGGGTCTGGGGCACTCTGATCCCTGACTATGAAACTTCTAAAATGTTGAGTCTTCTGGCTTGACAAACAAGTCCAAGAATGTCGGCAAAAAGCACTAAGAATACAGAAGTTGTAAAAAGGTATAACAGGAGTATAAAAGAAAAGGCAAAAAAATCATCATGGCATCAGTGGGTTGTCATCTTCCCCCCAGCCCAGGAAGGTGTCCAAGTCTTTGGGGACCTTCCATCCTGCGGCACTCCACACCCTCTGCAGCTGCCTCCCACAAGGTGCCACGGGGGATTTAGTGTAAGGACCTTGGAATAAAACACATGCTGGGAACAGGTTTATGCTCTGTATTTACTGGCACAGGAGCAATGTTTCAAGCTGTGCTGAGGGGGTTTTGTCACCCTCTGCACAAAGAACTCTTTCTCACTGCACAAAGAAATCTTTCCTCTTGCTGCCCTTTTCTCTGCTTTTCCCCTCAATGAACACAAACGTCCTGGTACCTCCCAAGTGTATGCCAAACCTCTCCTGGCATTTCCCACTCTGCTTCCACCAATCCCTGGTTTTAACCAGTTTCTCAAATGTGTTGAGCAGCACTTTCCCCTGAGCAGCCCTGACGCAACCTTGACCAGTTCATGGGTGTTGTAACTTCTGGTGGTCTACACAGAGCGTTTTGTGCCGGTGATCCACCATGAGGATAAAAGAGGAAGGAAGAAATCCCAGATTGCAGTGGTCCCACATCTTCTGTTACCCTAATGCTATTACTTATGTGGATAAACCATGGCTTGGTGTCTGTGATCTGTCTATACGGAGCAGCGTCCAACCCCAAACCATCCAAGTGCTCCTGCAGGGCCACAGCATCGAAGTCGCAAATTGAGGTCAAAGAGCTGCCAGAGTTGAGTCTGAATCCCCCAAAAAAGGCCTTCAGACTCCTTCTCAAGTGGTGGTTTTTGTGTCCTCTTCAGTGACTCCAGCCAGTCGTTTTCCCTTTTTTTTCCCAGCCGAAAAAGTCCTGCCAAGAAGAAAGTCTTCAGGGTCTGCTCACATTCCAGCAACACTCCGGCCTCCAGAAGTCCTTTTCACAGCACACAATATGGCATTGTGATTAGATATAAACTGAAAGTGTATTTCCTGCCCTTCAGTAATTACACTGGCTTATGGGAGCTTTATTCAGCATGAAGCTTTATTATTCTGCAGAATGAAATTCTGTATAATTTTCCTCTCCTCCAATGCGCAGATGAAAAATCATATTTTGGTCCGAGTTGGGAAGAAAGGCTCAGTTATCACTTGAGAGCGTGGTGTTATTTTCCCCCGGAATTAAAAAATCCATCTGGGTGTACGACCCCGCTCACCCTCCCGCCTCTCCATTCAGCCTTTTGTATGCATATGAACCTTATCAATTTCCAGTGCTGTGGAGAAGGGAACCACAACAGCCCCCCCAGCCCTCCCCACGCTAATGGAAACACGTGAGCTGGAGCAAGAAATGAGCACAAACCCCTCCCGCTCCGCTGAGGAGGGGAGGGAGGTGCACATGGAATGCCTGGTTTGTGGCTGCCGTCCATTGGCATCTGTGCAATCCCGTTGCCAGTCAGGGATGTTGGGAAAGGACCTTATTGATACAACACTGGCATCAAGCAAGGCTTGACTCCAAAACCAACCAAAACCAGCTTGGCCACCCAAGGTGGGAGTGCCCTGTGCAGGCACAGCCCAACTCACTCGTGTCACATCAAGATGCAGCAGATGTTTTCTTCCTGGCATCTCTTTCTCCAAAAGAAGACTTGGAAAGGCTCTAATGGGTGGTCCCATGTCCACACGCTCCCATGTTTGTCTGTGGGAACTGGGAATCGCTCTCTGTGCCCTGGGCACTCTGGGATGCTGCTGTTGCTACCATTTCTGGAAATAGTTAAAGATGATGGTTTCTCTAATAGCAAAAGCTTCTCTCATGGTATTGGTCATGAAAATTAGCCTGGAAACAGAATTCATCTGCCTAAATTTGGTATCTATGTCATGTGAGTTACACAGGATGAATCCCTGAGTGCCCAGATCAAGACTGGATAAATCTTTGAATAATTCCTGGTTGCCTTTTCGTTGTCATTTCATGTGGATGAGCTGTGCATGTTGCAAGAGGAGGCTGAAGTGAGACAGTCATGGCAGACAAGGATCTTGTAAAACACAAAATAAAACACTGGTGGTGTACTGGGAATGCTTGGTGGGAGTCCCATGTCAGCACAGGGATGCCTGGAAGCTGTGTGTGATCTGGGATCACTCAGATGGCAGCTCTGATCAATTTGTCTGGAACACCAAAGAAGAGAAGAGCAGATCCCCAGCACCCTGGTCCATGTTACATGGCCAAAGGCAGTGGTGAGATCCTTCAGGGGGGATCTTATGTACCAGTCATGGTCAAAAGCAGAGTAGAAGACAGTTCCCGTCCTGTAATTCCTCCATGCTCAACTCCACCCAGAACAGGCGTTCCAGCTCTCCAGTCTCCTCCACACCTGAGAAGCTGCTCCATTCATTTCTGCACAAACCACCCTAATAGTCCCCAAACAGCCTTGCTGTGACTCTGCCCAGCCCCTGTCCTGTCTGCATTTCAGTTCCTTTTAAATATCTACTTCTATCCACAGTAAATCAATTGTATTCCGCTCCTGTTTGTTCTCCTCTGGCTGGGGTCCCTCACTCCAACTCCAGAAAGCCTTGCAGGAGGCACCTCCACTTCACTCCCCTTCTCTGACCCAAATTTGCCATGACTGTTGGTATGTCTCGCCTTCCTCATGTGTCCTCGGGAAGTTTGGATGTGACACTTCCTGCTCCCCTGGTTCCAGTTGTCCTGGTCACAGCCGTGTGTTTTCCTGTTAATATCCCATGATGCCCGAGGTGGGTTTGGAAGGCCGTGGAGGTGTGGAGCTTTAGATGGACATTACTTCCAGAAATAAAGACACTTTCTTTGCTATTTGATGAACAGGACTCCAATAACACAAGCAACCTGCTCTGGTGGAAGGTATCCCTGCCCATGCAGGAGGGGTCAGAGTGAGATGGTCTTTAAAGCCCCTTCCAACCCCAAAAATTCTGGGATTCTGTGAATACTGAAAGAAAACACACATGATTGGATTGTCACCTGTGGTACCAGGTACTGCTGGACTGGATGTGGCAGGGAGGCATTTCTGGAGCACAGTAACCACTGTTAATTTTCAGGCGACATTCAGGGTTTTCAACAGAAAAGCATCAATTAAGGGGAAAAAAGGAGATGAAGGGATGGTGGGAAAAGGTCTCAGGTTTTGTTTCCTGCCTGCTGCCGAAGGAGCGATGGGGAGGGCAGGGCTGTCCATTTAGGAGGTCAGGGTGAGCAGGGCTATCAGATGCCATGCCAAGCTAATTCCTAATTGGAGCAGTGTTTGTCAACACCGCCAGAGCCTTAATGCAGTGTAATCGCTGGAGCCACAATCTCTGATGGGGATCTAAATCTCTGCCCATGTGGCACCACACCCAAGCCTGAGCTCTGTGAGAGGCTTTGCAAACATCTCCTGCTTTTCTGACCACCTAAAGAAAGGAGAGGAGGGAAGACACTGATGAGGGGGAAAAAAAGTAGCATCGTGCTGCTGGGGAATTCTTCAGAGATTTCCAAGTTGAAACGGGGTTTGTTTCACTGGACAGCAAACTCTCCACCAGAATGAATATCTCCCTCCAGAAACAGATGTTCAACGAACCACCAGTTGTTTCAGGATCACCTTGGCTCCTCAGATAGTCCTTCCTACTCTGACACAGCCTTCCTGGTAAAGCTTCTGTCCAACTTTGTGGATTTTTCCCCTCAGAAACGCTGTAGGAGGCAACTTAACAGAGAAGTGCGTCAAGTGTGGAGCAAGGATGAGCTTTGCTATAGGTCAGCTTCAAGTTCTGTGGTTGAATCAAGTCTTCCAAGTTCAAGAATCTCTTCTGACACAGGAGATGAGCAAAGGATTTTGTCCTTAACTACTGAGGAGTTCGGGGTTTTCTTCACTGACAAGTAACAGTAAAGGGGTTTGCACTAAGGCAGGACCAAAGAGCACAATTATGAAGGCCATCCCGTGTTACCTAGGAAAATAAGTTCCATCCACTGTCCAAATTTATTTGAGGATGCATGGAAAGATATCATTATTATTTCCATTATTTTCTTCTTGAATAAATGCAAGCTGCTCTTTGCAAGATATCACTAAGCTGACTAAGATCCTTCTGTGGTCTCCAGAGGAGAAAAATAAACAGATCTTCTACTCCCAGTTCTGAGGCTTCCTTGTAGCTCCCCTAAAGCATGTTGGGATAGCCAGGATGCAGATCAAGTCCTTCCATCTTGTAGGGTTCCACTTTTACTCCTATTACGGATGGCTCTGTGGATACACGGATATATTTCCACAACAAAAACCACATTTTCTTCAGAAGAAATCAACAGAGGTGTCCTAAATCCAGACAAGAATGCCTGAAAGATCTTGGGAGGAGAAAGAGCCCAAAGGCTCCTCACAGGTGGGCATGACCCACCAAAATGTCCTGGCTTGTCCCATACCTTTGAGCTATTGGGGCACCATGTTTAGCGAAGTTGCTGCAGAGCTGCAGAAGCATCACTTTCCTTCTCCTCATTCCTTATCCTGGGCTGCCATTTGGTACCTGCCGTGTCTCCCATGCTCTTGGCAGGATGCAGAAGGAAAAAAAAAAGACACCCAGGTATCTGTGCCTTGCATGGATTTACGGAGAGGTAAGGAAATGCATTTTCCACGTCTATGAATTCTCGCCGTGACCATGCGAGGCCACGGCTGTCCTTGTGCATAAACAACACGAGGAGTGAGTTATTACCAACCCAAAAGACCAGAGCTCCTCACCAGAGGGGGCTTTTGTCTTTCCTTTCACGGCAGCTCCGGAAGCCTCCCAGCCAAGCCTCCCCATGGCATGTGCTCTGCTTACCTGTGATTTATTGACGATAATCACGGGGCGAGCCATTTGTAATCAAACGTACAACAAAGACATCCTCGTGCTGAGAGGCAGTGATAACGCACCATTTAGTAATTTTTGTGCAGTCAGTAATTTGGAGAATGAATGATAATTTCCTGAACTGAGAATCTGCACTGACAACCCTTAGTGCTATTCACCTCGTGAATAAAGATACCTTCCTCTCCATGTCTCGTGATAAATTCCTTTTATTAGGGCCACTTATGTGGGACTTTATCTTAATCGTCTTAAGTATGGGGCAGTCTCTGTGCTGAGGTTGGGTCGTTTTTCATTACGACCTCCAGCATGCTCTGGGAAGTAAATAAATACCAGGCAGTGATATGAAAACAGTCATTACATGAAATGGGCTTTGCTAAGGCAATGCTCTGGCTGGCTGCAGACAGCACATCTGCACCACAAGAGGTGCTGAGGAACAGGGGGCATCTCTTACCTCCGCCTGAGGAGGATGAACGGTCCAACAGGAAAACTGGGTGGTTTTAACCATCACAGCATTGAGCACCACTGCTGCAGTGTGCGCCTCCCCAGTTCCAACAGTGTTAGAGCCATAGAACAGAATCATGGAATGGTTTGGGTTGGAAGGCACCTTAAAGCCCATCTCGTTCCACCCCCTCCCATGGGCAGGGACACCTTCCACTAGATCAGGTTGCTCTAAGCCCTGTCCAGCCTGGCCTTGGACACTTCCAGGGATGAGGCAGCCACAGGTTCTTATTGTTTAAGCTAAGCAAGGAAATCCATTTCCTGCAGCTTTGGATTTTCAGGTTATAATGGTCTGTGAAAAGCCAAGGGGATTTCAGGATCTAGCCAGGAACTCTGTTTGATGACCCCCACGCTGTAGTGCTTCATGGAGTCTATTCAAAACTGGGGATGGAGTGCTGGAGGCAGCTGGTCCTAAGCTAGACTGCTGTTCCTCACCACGTCACAAATCCAAGCTGGGAGCTGCCATCCGACGGCGGGATGAGCGAGAGGCTTCACTCTCCATTTCTGAGCTTCCTGGACACCATCCTCAGAGCTGGCAGGTCCTGGGCCCTGAGTGGTCCTCTGCTCTTTTCCATCTCAGACATGAATCACACAATGTCTGTGTGATCCAGCAGGAGAGGCGTGTCCCCTCCACCAGTGACACGGTTCCTGCTGCTCTGCACACCCGCTCCATCCCCTCAGCACTGCCCTAATGTCGGATAAAACAGTGCGTGGAGCTAAAATGTGGGGAGGGGGATTTCCTGAAGTCAGTGGGAGGGCTGACAAGGAATCCTGTTTCTGTCACAGGACTGGGTTTTGCTCCTCACTGGTATTTCCAGCACGGACAGGGACTCGATTTCTGTGCCATCAATAGCATTTCCAGGGAATAAACAGCATTACAGGTGAGGGCACAGCACAGACTGCCAGCTGTCTCCCAGGTAATTTGGACTGTGGTCACCTCCTGAAGGCCAAGTGTGGGCTGTGCACTGAAATTGTTGCCTGTGGCATTCACAGACATGATTTTTTGTTCTTTCCTGGCTCTGAGCACTCAGCTCCCTGCTCCTCTCTTCCCTCTCCTCATTGCAGCTGTGATTTAATTCCAGACAGGCAGCAAAGTTTGGAAACACGCAGATTATTCCTGTTCTATCTTAATCATCCTCACCAGGGAGAAATAGAAGAGGAGAGCTTTTTAAAACACTTGGATAAAATGAACTGGAACGATGAAGTACATTAAGAACAGGAAAATCTAAATGAGGTGGAAATAACGTCTTTATTGAAAGGACACATTTTAATCTCTCTCTCCTGCACTTACATGAACACACCTGATGCCAAGGCAGGAGGAAAAGGTATAAGCTGGGAGACTGCCCTGGCACTCAGTCTTTGCCAGCTGCGCCTGTGGCACTTCCCAAATCCTGGCACTGCAGTCTTCCAGCCAATGGCCAGCACTGCAGGAACCTGCCACCGAAGAGCCATGGAATCACGGAATATCCTGAGCTGGAAGGAATGCCCGGTGATCACGGAGTCCAGCACCAATGGAATCCGCTGCAGGCTGCTCCTGTGATGCTGCTCAGAGAGGTGGGAAGCACCCAGCTGGAGACAACCCCTCTTAGCAGCAAATTCCACATCCACAAGGATCCAGCTGGGTTTCTCTGCGAGGCTCCATTGTAGGAGAAGTGGCCAATCACTGGGGGAGTCCATAAAGATGTTTTGTGGGGCAGCTGTTGGTGTCAACTCTGAGCTACACTGACCTGTGAATTTGTGACCCCGAGGATGCCAGAGCACAAGAGAAGCCTTCAGTGAGAGCCAAAAAATGGAGAGAGTCCATTCCAAAACCTGTGACCTGCTGGGATGGTTGTACAACAAGGGTGGACCCTGCCATGCTCACCCAGCAATGGACCAAGCAGGGAAACTGGCTGATTTTGGAGACTCCATTGCTCAAGTCTGTGGTACAAAAGAGTTTTTCCCTCCACTTCTATTCATTACAGAGCCAGAGATCGTTTCTAAATAGTGAATTCACAATGCTGCCCCAAAGAGGTCCCAATCATCATCTGCCAGTAGGGTTGGGCTTTTTGACCTGATCAGAAAAACGATCCTTTAGATAGAAAAGATATCAAAAATGAGGTGTGACTCCCTCCATTGGGCTGAAAGGAGGCAGGTCACTGGGTGAATTTGGGATTTTAATTTTACGAATCATCTTTTGAACCGTGCTCATTGTAGTGCTTGATAGAGTCTGTTTCCCTCCTGATCCCACTGATTATAGATTTTCTTCTCAGTGGTCTCTCTCATTTCTAATGTGCTGCTATTATTCAAGGTGATTAATTGAAGTCGTTGGTCAAACCTGTACCTGGATGTGAGCTTTAACCATGGATGTGCCATTCTGAAGTCACGTTCTTGATCCGTGTTTCCTGAGGCATGGGGCAGCATCCAACATTTTCAACACTCCAGTGGTTATATTCCCACAACAGACAATGCATTAAGAGATAAAATGAAATAGATATAGTAGGAAGAAATGCACAAGGATCAGAGTCCAACCCCTGCCCCTGCACAGACACCCTAACAATCCCCCCTGTCCATCCCTGGCAGCGCTGTCCAAACGCTCCTGGAGCTCTGGCAGCCTCGGGGCCGTGCCCATTCCCTGGGGAGCCTGGGCAGTGCCCAGCACCCTCTGGGGGAAGAGCCTTTCCTGATATCCAACCTAAACCCCCCTGACACAGCTCCAGCCCTTCCCTGGTGTCCTCCTGTTCCTGGTCACAGAGCAGAGATTGGAGTTGCCCCTCGGGAGGAAGTTTAGTTCAGGTTGTGGGGGAGGATGAATGAAGATGGTACAAAAAAGCTTATAAATATGAAGGATGACCAACAGTGGGCTTGTCAGAGCTGGGAGAGGATGCCAGCAGGAGGGATGAAGGCAGCTGCTGCTTTCCTGGGTCAACACAGTGACATAAAATGGCTTGGGGTGGAAGGAACCTTAGAGATCATCTCGTTTCACCCTCTGCCATGGGCAGGGACATCTTCCACAGAGCAGGTTGCTCCAAGCCCCATCCAGCCTGGCCTGGAACACTTCCGGGGATGGATCAGAAGGGCTGGACTCAGCATCCCTCCTACATTCTGAAGGGAATAATCTACAAAACCAAATATTAAAGGTACAATTTGCTCCCCTCTGGTCCTTAGAAAGGCAGATCTGATGGCTCCATCAGCAGGGCAGGAGTGACCACCTGGGTGTCCCAGTTCGGGTAGGACCGGTGAAGGATGTGATGGTATCAGGAGCTCAGGTTAGCACTGCTGTGACAGGGTTTGAGAAACAGTGACAGGGACCCACAGCTTGTAGGGGATGGCAACCAGGAGTGGGCTGCTGTCCTCTTGTCCCATACTGTTGACAGGACAAGAGGATGCAGCCTCAAGTTGCACCAGAGGAGATTTAGATTGGATATTAGAGAAAACTTTGCTGAAAGCGTGGTCAGGGATTGGAACAGGCTGCCCAGGGCAGTGGTGGAATCATTGCCCCTGGAGGGATTTAAAGGCATGAGATTTAAAAGGGATTTAAAAGGAGGTGCACTTGGGGACGTGGGTTAGCGGTGGCTTTGGCAGCGTTGGGAGCATGGTCAGACTCAACCATCTTGGAGGGCTTTTCCAACCTTAACCACCCTATGATTCTCTGCTCCAGGTGGACACGCCAGGGCTCTGTCCCCTCACCCTCCTCGCTGGAGCCACCCCAGACCTCATTCCTTGGGTGGCCAAGACGTGCAGAGCAGGGCTCCAACGCCAATTAAAAGGAGCAGCAATTAAAGAGCGGAGGGGACGGAAGGGCTGGAGAAGCTGCAGGATGCTGGAGCCATCCTCTGTCGACAAAGTGCTGAGACAACAAACTTAACCTCTCTGTCCACGGCGCGCCTATCAGCCATGGTTATTAAATCCCACAAAAGGGAGAAGAGCACCAGTGAATAGGGTTGAAAGAAAAAGCACTTTCCCCATTTGGATTACCTCCTACAGAACAGGACCTGCCAGTGAAAGGCGGAGAGTGTAATTGCTGGCCTGAAAGAGAGGGGAAAAAAAGGAGAAAAAAAAAAAAACTATAAAGGGAAAGAAAGAAAGAAGGAAGGGGGGAAAAATTGATAATGAACAATTTATCCTCTGAGCTAACAGTTAATTAATTCTGAAAATATCTGTCAGGCTAATGGAGGGGGGGTAGCTGTGCCACAACACAATTAGTAAAATAATAATAACAAAAAAGGGGGAAAAAAAAGAAGAAAAAAGATTTTTTTAAGGTGTTGCTATCTTCTTAGAGACCAGGCCCTTGGCTTCCCAATGTCATTCTCAACACAATTTTTTTTTCTTCTCTCCCTTCGTCTCTTTTCAGAAATTGTTCTCATGAATGATTTATATATGTCTAGTTATCTGGAGTGATTTCTATGGACCCGGGCGCATTGCTGCATAATTGTTAATTTTAATGCCATAATAGCTTCAGATGGAGGAAGAGATTAGGCGTTTATTGCACAATTAAATGAAACATACTTGAGAATCACAAAAGGTTCCGTAATTATTTCAGACCATTAATAAAATGGGCATTAAATTATATGGGACACAAAAGGGAAAGGAAATAGATTTTCATTACAGCAATAGAAGCCGAGAGTAGTAATAGATCCTTGTTGAATTCTCTTTCTCTCTCTCTCTCTCTGAAATTAATTGTTGCCCGGCTTATTTCAAAGCAAAATAAAAGAGAAATAAAGTGTGTTAAAGAACCTCTGATGAAAGGGCTTTGTTTGATAAGGACAATAGCCAGTGATACACTCCGGGAAAAAAGAAAAAAAAAAAAAAAATGGAGGAAAAAAAAAAAAAAAGGAAGATTTGGTTTTGGCTTCCTGCCCTCAGTCCTGCAGGAAGAACAGGGGCTGCGTGCGGACACACGAGGGCCTCTCCTCCCCTTCCCAACCCCACCACGGGGCAGGGGATGGGAGGGAGAAGGAGGGACGTGGAAAGTTCCCCCGCCCATTCCCCAGTGCCCCCGGCGATGGCACCGGCCGTGGGTTTGGCACCAGGGGCAGGAGAGGCAGGAACTGGCAGAAATCCAGAGATGCTCTCGCAGAGGGGCCGCGCTTGGCTCTTTCTAGATAAGACCTCGAGCGATGGGTTTGCCTTGCATGGAAGATCCGGGGCCTCCCAGGGACAAGGAAGCAGCAGCTGGAGGCTCCCAGGTGTTCCAGCTGCAGCAGAGCCTGCAGAGTTTGTCCCCTGAGCAGTCCCTGGGGATCCCAGCGGGGACAACATGAGGGGCTGGGGGAGGAAGAGCTCCTGTCGCACCTGGCAAAGACAGCCCGGAGCAGCCTGGACCTGAATGCCACCAAAACCTCACCTCTTGGCCTGGGAAGGGCCAAGGACAGGACCCACCTGAAAAGTATGGCACAGGAGCCCTTAAAAACTCTGATGTCCTGCTCCTTATTCCGACAATAATTAGTTCCGATGACAAAACAAGGGGGCATGAGCAATATCCGATTCCCCTCGGAATGAGAGACCTCCCAAAAATCCACAGTGCTGGTGAGGGGGAGAGGGCTCAGAGCCTACCGGGGCAAGTTTTCAGGGATACTCAGGGTTTCTGGAAGGAATAAGTGGCACCTCTTGGCAGTCACAGAAGTCCGTGGTGACTCAGGCAGTTTGGAAAACCTCACGCTGCTTTCAGCCTCCTGAACATAAACATGCCCCTGATCCTGGAGGAGTTTGTAGGGATCTGAGTGGGCAGCAGCACAATTAAGAGTGAAAGAGGTCAAAAGAGGGTAATTTGTAGCTAATGGCGAGCTCATCTTCCACCTCCCAGCCTCACTTCACCGTCCTTAAACTCCCCTGAGAAGCCTTAATGAAAAAATACTTCTAAGACATTGCTTTTGGTCCCTGAGACGTTGTGCATGGCCAGGTCCCTCACACAGCTCACTCCAGGGGCTCCAGCGGTTTCCAAGAAGATCCCTTCCTTAAAGAGAAACATGTAAAAAGGAGTGGGGGAGAAATACAACAGAAATGTTTAAATAAAATGTCTTGGCAAAGCAAAGTTTACCAAAAAAATATTGTGTCTGAGGAAAGCAGAACCAGCTCCCACATCCCCCCAGCGAGTGTGCCAAGCAGGGAAGATGTCATCCCCCCTTGCCGAGGGGCGGGAATTGCAGAGGGATCGGGAGCAAGGAGCATCCGAAGGCAGGGATAAACAAAGCAGCGAGGGTGTCTCTTCCCGGAGCACAACCGCACTTGAAAATTCAGCTCAGCTGACGCAGATCAGACGCACGGCGCTATTTTTAGGCTCCTTGCAGTGTTTTACTTTGCAGCTGCATTCCAGGCCTGCTCCCATTCCCCCGGCACCGGGAAAAGCGATGCCTCAATGGACAGGGAAGGCCTTTGGCCGCCTGTGGATGCGTGCAGTGGGAATTTGTGGCAGAGCTTCTCCTGGGAAAATGGGTTTTTTAATAGCAGGTGTGTGTCGAGGGCAGGGGCTGAGCTCCTGCCTTCTTTGGGAGGGAGGCAGGAAGGGGAAAAGAGACTGGGGAGGTGACAGGGAACCCCCAGCACCTTTGTGCAGCTGGATCTGGGTGTTTTTTGGGAAAAGCAGAGCAGGCAGGAAGGTCTTTCCGGGTGGGACTGTCCCTGGGACTCCAGCACACTGCGCTGCAAGGAGCGGAGAGCTGGGACAAGGGGCAGCATCCCCCTCATCTCTGTCCCAGGAGACCACCAGCACCATGCTGAGCACCTGGAGCTTGGGTGATGGGATTAAGGCTGCAGCAGGGACCCACAGAAAAGGAGTTTGACACGGAGAGACTTAAGGAGAAATTGGGAAAAAAAAATTTAGGGGGGAAAAAAAAAAAAAGGAATGCCCGTCCACGGAGGGGGAGGAGCAAATGGAAGCCTAAGCAGCAAAAAAAAAAAGAAGTTAAAGCAGTGAAATCGCTGTAGATAAGCAGCAATAAGGAGGCCGTGGGCTGCGCCGCCAGCGCCCTCTCCTGGGCTCAGCCAGCGGTGCGCCGGTCCGGGGGGAGCCGGGGACCCCGGGGAGGGAGCGATGGACACCGGGGAGGGAGGGATGGACACTGGGGAGCGATGGCGATGGACACCTGGGAGGGAGCGATGGACACCTGGGAGGGAGGGGTGGACACCAGGGAGGGAGCGATGGACACCAGGGAGGGACC
>VZRS01014936.1:131-11198 GCA_013398055.1 Ifrita kowaldi
AAAGAATCAAGCCGAAATTAAAAAATATATATATATAGCTCTGGCCTTCGAGTGGAGGTGGCAGCGGTGCCGGGCTGGGTTAGTGCTGGAGGTGCCGACGCCGCGGCGCCGTCGCCGTCTCCGCGCCGGCTGAAAGAGGAGGAGGCGTTGCCGCTGATGTTGATGGACTGCAGGTCGGCCACCTGCATGACGTTGATGCCGCTGCTGGCCAGGCGGGCGATGCCCTCGGGGCAGATGGCCTCCATGGCCACCATGTTGGTGGCGATGAGCGCCGAGGGCGTGGCGCCGCCGTTGCCCTCGGCCGCGGCCGCCGTGTCCATGGGGACGGCCGAGACGTTCATGGCCACGTTGGTGGCACCTCCCTTCTTGTTCTGGTGGGTCTTGATGTGCTTGGAGAGGTGGTCGCTGCGCATGAAGCGTTTGGGGCACTCCGGGCAGGCGAATTTCTTCTCTCCTGGGGGACAGGGAGAGGGGGGTGAGGGATGGCGGGAACGGGGTGGAGATGGGGAGGTGGGATTCGGGGAAAAGGTTGGGGTTTGGGGAAAAGGTTCCTCTGGAGAGGCTCCCCTGGGATGCGGTTTTGGCCCCAAGAGCTCAAGGACAACGCTCCAACACGCTGGCATTTCAGACTCGGGGGGATCCCTGGCGCTGCCCTGTGCAGCACCACGAGTCAGACCGGACATCCCTGTGAATTCCCAAATATCCTGGGACGCCAGGACCCTCACCCCTACCTGTGTGCGTGCGCTTGTGCCGCTGCAGCTCGTCGGAGCGGGTGAAGCGCTTCCCGCACAGCACCCAGGTGCAGATGAAGGGCCTCTCCCCCGTGTGCCACCGCAGGTGTGCCCTCAGGTGCGAGGTCTTCCCGTACACCTTCCCGCAGCCTGGCACGTGGCAGATGTGCTGCTTTTTTTTCCCTGGATCCCCAGAGCTCCTGCAAGAAGGGAAAGGGTTAAACCCAAGGGAATCTCGGTGTGGCAGCCTGGCGGGTGTGGATCTGCGGGACTGGGATTAGTTGGACCTGTGGTGTTGGTGGGTTTAGGGCTCGGGGTGAGGTTCAGCCAGGCCGAGGGCCAGGTCCTGCCCCTGGGTGACAACAGCCCCATGGGACATTCCAGGCACAGGGAATTGGGGCTGGAAAGCTGGGAAAGGACCTAGGGGTGCCCAGGTGGCCACGTGGTGGCCTGGGCAGCACTGGGATTCGATGACCCTCAGAGGGACCCTTTCCAACCCAAATAATCCCATAAAACGAGGCACTTCAGGGCTGCCAGAGTGTTCCCAGTGCCGGATCCGTGGGGAGCAGCCTCACCTGCCCTCTCCTTCCTTGCAGTAGGGACAGGTGCAGGCTTCCCTCCGCGTTTTCCGACCCTGCTGGGGCTGGGGGTCGGGGCTCGTCTCCCCCTCCTCCACGGCCGTGCTCTCATCCCCCAGCCCGTCCCCGCTGCCACCGTGCAGCCCCAGCTGGGCCCCATGGTCACCTGGAACAGAACACGCAGGTTATGAAAGGCTCCTCACCTGGAGGGGAGGGTCTCTGCTGGATGGAGTTGTGAATCCCACCCTTCTCCCTCGGCTTTCCCGACATTCCCCACCCTGGGGCTCTCCCTGCCCTCCCAGCGATGGGAAGGTCAGCGGGGTGTCTGGGGGGTGCTGGTCACTCGCTGCATCCCCTGTGTCCGGTACTTCGGAAGCTGCGCTTTCCAAAGCTGGCATTCCCCAACCCCAGCCCACGATCCTTCAGGGAAGCCCTGCTGGGACCAGCACCTCGGCCAAGTCGGGAAATTTCCTTTGCAATCCCGGTTTTCTGTAGGAGCTCTGAGGCAGGAGCCAGAGGCGGCTGAAGGAGGAGAAATTTCAAATCCCCTGTGAGGCGCAGGCCGGGCTCTCCTGGAGGTGCCAGGAGGGATTTCACAACCCGGGGACAGCGCTGGGAATGAGAAAGAATTCCTGGCAGGAACAACCTCCCTGGTCCCTGGCGGTGCTGGTGCCAGCAGGCGTCAGCGGTGCCCGGGCAAAGCTCCACCGAGGAGCCAGGCCCATGCTCAGGAGGGACAGCAGCCACCAGGAATGGATCCCTGTCACTCAGGAAAGGACAAAAAGCACCAGGAAAGTGAAGAAATCTTCCCAAAAATCCAAGCTAAAGCTGCCCAGCACAGCCTGAGGCCGTTTCCCCTGGTCCTGTCACTTGGGACAGCAGTGTCCCTGTCACATGGGGGTACAGGGCAGGAGCAGCCAGGATGTCACCTGGGGCTGTCACACACAAACCCCAGGTATCCCTGAGGATGGTCCCTTCATCCAGCCTGGGACCAAGTCCCGTGGCCCTGGGAGCACGGGAATGTTGTCCCAGCCAGGCCTGGAGGAGGAAATTGCCCCCTCCAAAGGTGACACGATTTGAAGCTGGCCCTCGGCTGCCACATTCCCGAGCTCCCTGTGAAACTGAGCGACTTCAGGAGCGTCCCAGTCCCTCCCTGCAGCTCCTGTGACGTGAGCACAGTCACAGCCCCGCATGGAGCGAGCCAGGGAGGGGCTTTTAAGCTTCCTAAGCCAGCGCTGACAGCTTTGTGCTCCAGCCACGGATTAGAGATTTCCCCGGATGGGAAGAGCTGCCGGGAAAAAAAAAAAGCCAGAAGAAAACACAACTTCTCTCCTCCCCAAAAAAATCCCCCAAACCAGGAGGAAACACAAGTTTTCTCCCAAAAATACTCCAGGGAGGGGGAGAATCCAGCCAGGATGTCTTGGAATGGCTTTAATCCTCCAAGAGGCAAAAGCCCACACGGCCTTTTGGCACGGGGGGAACAAACCCAAATCCTGTTGCTGGAGATCTGTGGCTGCCTCTCAGCGAGGCAGAAATCCTGGACCTGCAGGGATCATCACACCCCAAGCAGGAGCTCTGAAATCCCTGGGATACGACAGGTTCAGGGGAAAAGTGGGCACAGAGGATAATTCACATTTATTATGCCCGCTAACACACGTCCCTGCTACGACTAAAGCTTCCCTGGAGGCTCTGCACTCGGGCCAGCAAAGCCCTGGAAAAAAATATTATTAATAGAGCAAGAGGGGGTTTAATCCTTGGAAAAAGCCTGGGGAGAAAGAGGGATTTGGGGAAGGCAGGGGAGGGGAGCTGCCCCTGGCCCTGCTCCACCAGCGACCTCTGAGACCCGCCAGGAACGGGGCAGTTTCTGGTGTCCCACTAAAAACCCCAAACCCCGGAATCTTGGCTTGGGAATTCTCTGCAGACAAGGTGCTCCTTGTGCAGGAAGAAGCTCGGGTTTGTTTGCTTTATTTAGCAAATGAACAGGAGGTGAGAAATGCCCGGCGGGAGGAGAGAGGAGCTCTCACACCCACCCTGGCCGACCTCGGGACGGGGAACAGACCCCGTGTTCATTTTTAGGGGAAGAGCTGGAAATAAAACCCAAAACCAACAACCCGGGGCTGCTTGTGCAAACTCTGCACCTCTGGCAGCAGAGGGTGAGGGGGGAGAGCTGGCACCAGGCACGACGTGGCCGCCAGGCAGAGGAAGTTTTAAAGGTGAAAAGAAAGAAAAGCAAAACCCGGGGACACGCAGCCCCGACCTCTCAGGGTGTGTTCCTGAAAAAACCTGCAAAATCCACATTTTCTAGCTCACAACTCGAGCTCTCTCCATTTCCTGCCCGGTTTTTGGGGTCACTGCCCTGCCCAGAACAAACCCCAGCTGCTCCAGACACACCAAAGCGCTGCACAAAGGGACAAAGTGGCTTTGGAACGACGTCCCCTTGGTTTTTTCCTGTCTGATTCCCTCCCTGCTTTGCAAAATGAGTTAATCTGCACCAGGAGCTCATCCATGTAAATGAGCCAAGCTCTGGCTCAGCAATTCCTTGGAGATCGGGGTGGCGGAGAGGGAACCAGGGGATGGGGCAGGCTGGAGGGCTGCAGCCCAGCGAGTAATTGTGCTTTAATTTGGACCCCGATGACTCCAGAAGCCACTCCTTGGGCAGCTCCTGTAATTGCTGGAGGTTTCTGTGCGTCAGGATGAGCGACACTTCCTCTGGACAGAGATAAACCGGGATGGAGCCGATGGAATGAGTGAGGTGGGCTGCGACAGAGGACAGAGCTGAGGCAGGGAATCACCTCATCATCTGCTCTGCCACATCCCTGAATCCCCCAGGATTTGCCAAACACCTCTGTCGTGCTGCAGATGGACAGACAGAGCCCTTTGCCCTGTAAATTCCCATCTGGATTGTCACAAAACCGGGATGAAGCCCCCAGTCCTGCCTTGCTTTCGTTGGGGTGAAAGCACCCAGAGCACCTCACCCTGCAGCAAGGCAGGTCCCACCACACCACCCCGTGACATCCAGGCAGAAATCCCTGAGCGAGGGCTGTGGAAGGAGGAAAATGCCTGGATGAGACAGGGAAGAGCAATTCCCAAGGTGGGGAACCCCAGCAGGCATCTCCCAGCTCACCCGAACCTCTGCGTGCCTCTTGCCCACTGCAGCCAAGGGTGGCTGCTTTCCCAAGCCACAAATCCCAAGCTTTTAATCCCAGAGGAGGAATTTCTGCCTGTATCACTCCCAGGATCTAACCCAGGCATCCTGGGACGGGGTGGGAAGGGATGAGGAGCCGTCTGGACGCTGCCAGCCGCGGTAAGGTGGGAGCCGACGCTCTGGAAAGGAGCCACGCAGAAACTCCCCCAACCCCGGGAGCTGGGACGTGTCTCCTGTGTGGGGTGATAAGGACAGTGCTGCAGCAGGGCTGGGGCCGGCCCAGATAAAAGAGAGAGGCAGATCAGGGCCAGGCAGACGGGTCTGGAGCCGGGACCTGTCCCGGGAGGAGTCACGGGGTGGGTGCCGCGCGCCCGACCCGTCCGACCGGCGCGGCTGCCAACCCACTCCCAGCCCCGCCGAGCCCTGGCCTGGAGCAGCAGCAGGAAGAGGAGAAGGAGGAGGAGCAGGGCTGCCCCATGGAGCTCAGGAGCCCCAGCGTTGTGCCCCACAGGGACTTGGTGTGGGCACAACCTCTCCCAGACAAAGCTGTGCTCACGCAGGCTCTGCCGGGGTCGCTCCCCTTCTTCCCAAGCGAAGCCTGGGGTCTCTGGGGATTTGCGTCAGTCCCCAGCAGAGGGCACAGACAGAGGTCAGCCGAGGAATCCAGAGGGGATGTAAAGTCCAGCCTGGCTGGGGCTCAGAGCAAGAAGTTTCACAATGTGCTGTTTTCTGCCGTGATGTCACGGGCATGGCGAGACAAACAAGGGCCGCGTCACGGGCGGGTCCTGCCGGGGCCGATCCCGTCCTGCCCTCCCCGCCACACTCGATGCCGTGGGGATGGCTCATCCAGGCGCTGCTACAAAGCTGCCCTTAAAAACCAGCAAACAGGACACAATCGGGGCTTTGTGCCACTGCCCCGGTGCCGGGAAGGGCCCTGGAAGGAGAAGTGGGAGCAGGGGGCCAGGAGGGGTTTGCTGAATGCATTTCCAAGGGTTCCTGCACCCACTGGGGGTTTTTTCCTTTCAGGATGGTCCTGAGGTCCCACTGCTTCATTCCCCCTCATCCTCCATCCAAGGAGCTGGAAGGGAGGTCGTGCTGCCCAGAAAACCCCAATCCCACCAGTGTTCCCAACAGCTCTGTCCAGCCTGCAATCAAACACCCCAAAACAAGGAGGGGTTTAATTCCAGTGCTGACCTCCCTGCTGGTCACCTGTTTACCCAGCACATTCCTCAGCCAGGTAGGGCTGGGACACGGACATGGGGACAGCAGGGCTCTGCCAGGGACAGGGACATGGGGACAGAGCCATTCTAAGGATCTGCCGAGCTCACAACAGTCCCTCTCCTCCTCCCTACGGCAAAAGAGGAAGAGAAACCCCGAGGTCACAAAATCCCCGCCATCCCCCCCCCCACAAAATGTCCCCTCCCTGAGCAGGCTGAGGTGACACCGAGGTGGCTCTCAGACCCCACTGAGGTGTCACAGCCCCCACCTGAGCCCCCTGTGCCTCACCTCACAGCCCCAGGAGGGTTTGGGGGCACTGTCAGCTGAGGAAATCCCCCCTCCCCGGCTCTGAGGGTGCCCTCCCCGGGGCAGAGCTGGCGGCAGGGCCTGTTTGCCCACATGCCACCCCTGGTGGCCACAGACCTGCCCCTGCCTCGGCTCCTTCCCAGCCCAGCTGAGGAGGAGGAGGGAACAGCCTTCGAGCCACCCCATTAACACAGACACTGAGTTAAACCTACACACGGCACTGGGCTCTGCCTCACACCCAGCAGCAAAAAAATCCGAGTTTCAAACACCTTTTCAGGCGTTGTTTTCTCCCTGGGGGATTTTTCCCCTGCCAAAAAAAAAGGAGAAAACCTCACTGGCAACGGGCCCGAGGGGCAGGGAGCCACAGCCCCCTGTCCATGGGGGTCAGGAGGGGACACAGAACCCCCCAGGAGGCCGGGCCAAGCTCTGGAAGGGGCAGGACATGCAGTGCTGCCAGCCCAGGCAGCAGCTGAGGCCACCACGCCCCTGGCTGGGCACCTCCTTCTCCTTCCCCACCACGCTGGAACACGCAGCAGGATCCAAGGAAAACCAGCTGCAGTCTCCTCCCCAGCAAGGGTTCGTTTTCCATTCACCTCTCTGGGAAGCACAGGAGCTTTTTCGGCTCCAAAAATCCCTCCCAACTCCTTGCCTGGAGCAGAAAGTTCCAGCACACGTGGAGGCTTGGAAAACGCTCAGGGATTCGGGCAGCGTTGGGAACAAACCCCTCCCTCAAATTCCCATCGGAGAGCTCGGATCCGGAGGGATCCAGGTCTGGGGGGGCTCAGCACCCCCTGGAGAGGGGCTGGTGGGGGACAAAGGGACTCATTGCCACGTCTGAGGGACACAGCCAGAGAAAAACTCCTCCAGCCTGGAGTCAAATCCTGCCACTGGATCGGCGCCAGGAAGCTCTGTCCTGGCCACAGCTTTCCCCATTTCATCCCAGGAGCCTCCTGGACCATCCCACGGAGCTGGGGCTCCCCCAAAAAGCTGCTTTGAACCCTGCTCTGGCTTTTCAAATGCCACCATGTCACAGCGACAGTGCCAGCGTCACGTCCTGGGGCAGGGGACACAGCGAGGAGGCCCCGCTGCTGCCGCTGCCACCGCTCACGGGGAATTCGTCACCGTGGGTCAAGGGCTGAGAGCTGCTGAGCTAAAAAAAAGGAGAGGAGGAGGAGGAGGAGAAAGAGGAGGAGGAGGAGGTGGAGGCTTCACAGCGTGAACGCGGTGGATGGGTGGGCTCTAGAACGTTCCTCCCTGTCCCACCTCCGAGGGCAGAGCCAGGCACGAATACAGGAACTGGGGCTCGCCCATGCCTTTCTCCAGCGCCTTCAAAACAAGGAACGAGCCAGGGAACACACAGGGAATGAGCCCCAGCCCCGGCGGGAGCGGCCCCAGGCGCGGGGATCACAGCGAGGGGACCCCGCAGGGACCCCACACACTGGGGCTGCGCACGTCCCCCCCTCCGGGTGCCAACCCCGGCTTGTGGGAGCCCCGCGGGTCCCTGCGCTCGGGGAAATCCAAGGATCAGGCTAATCCCGAGGCTGAAGTGACCCGTGGCTCGCCTGCGAGCCAAGCTGCTGTAGCAACAGCCCAAAATAATGCTGCAAAACAAGCCCGAGGGAGCGGCCGCCACCTCTCGCGAGAGGGAAGCTCGGGGTGGATTGAGCAACATTTTCTGCTGCCTCTCAACTGTGACTAAATCCAGCAACAGCCCCTTTTAGCCAGAGCCAGAACACAAAAAAAACCCCCCAAAAAACAAAAAAACCCGAGGAAAACAGTGGAAAAGCAAGTGCAGAGCGTTCCCAAAACCTATCCCTTCCGAGGCGGAAGCTGAGCAGGCTCTAGCTCAGTTCCCACATCCACGTATCCCGCTTTTCCCAGGCTGTGGAGACGGTGGGATGGATCCAGGGGATCTGAGCAGGGTGCCCCGTGCCCACGGGACCGTCTGGGCCACGCTGAGGTCACACTGTCCCGTGCCAGCACCCAGACACTTAATGAACCCTTTCTTCCGCCCCTATGAGGAAACTCCCCGCGGCTCCGTGACTGTGTTTGTTTTCATGGGGTTTTCAGCTAATCCCTGTTTTATGGCCGTGACTCTTTACAGGCTCAGCCAAGGAGCTGAGCTGGACTCGGGTCCTCACCCCAGCTCTAACCCAAGACCCCTGAGTGCCCACCAGGGCAGGACAGTGGCACAAAACCAGGTGTCCCCTTCTTCTCCACCTTCTCCCCACAGTCATCTCCTCCCTTTCTTTCCAAGATTTAAAACTCCCCAAAAAGACATTTAGGGTCTTCTGGTGACCAACACAGGTTCCACACTCCTTCCCCAGGGCCAGCACAAGCCCCACCCCACTCGCCAACACCACTTGACACCAACCACGCCCAGCCCAGCCCCGGCCCGGCCCCGCAGGGTCCAGCGTTTCTCCTTCCCGTGCCTGGCTGCGAAACGGGAACGGGACCGAGCACTCACCGGGGGCGTTGGCGATGGCCAGGGGCAGCCCCTGCAGCTGGTGCACCTGGATCCCGGACGCTCCCAAGGCACTGAGGTTAATAGTCTGGAGGCCCGGCACGGAGGAGAGCTGGGCGGCGTTGACGGTGACGGTGCCACTGGGCAGGGAGGCGATGGGGGTCAGCGTGGTGCTGGTGCTGCCCGTCTGGCCCAGTGACACGCCCTGCATGGGGGCCAGCGTGATTGTCTGCGCCTGGGGGTTCTGCACCTGCAGGTTCTGCAGCTGGATGGTCTGCCAGCTCACCTGCCCGTTGGGACCCACCGTGGGCGTGCGGATGATGATGGGGCCCGAGTTGGGCACGGCCTGGAGCTGCAGGTTCTGCAAGGTGTCTTGGGAGATGGCTTGAGTAGCGAAGGTCTGGCCGGACAGCGGGGTGGTCTGGAGGGCTTGGATCGTCTGCCCTCCTTGGACCAGCTGGGGCTGGATCAGGATCTGCTGCTGCTGCTGCGACTGCTGACTCTGATCCCCCTCCTTCTGCTGCCCCGGCTGCAGGGCCACCCCGGACACTGGGGTCTGCAGAGAGTCTGAGCTGGGGACGCTGCTGGCCCTCTGGGGGGTCTGCGCCTGCACGTTGGTGCCCACCGTGGCGCTGGTGGAGAAATTCATGACGCCCACGTTACTGGTGGTGGTGGTGGTGGAATAGCTGTTGGCATTGGTGAAGAAGGCGCCCGAGCTGGCCTGGGACGTGGCCGTGCTGCCTGAGCTGCTGGCAGCCCCTGAGGTGGCCGGCTGGGAGCTGCTGTCCGGCGAGCCCGAGCTGCTCAGGGTGCCCGTCTGGGACGTGGGGGCCAGGCTGGCGGCCACGCTGTTGACCGGCAGCAGAGTGATGTTGCCGTTCAGGGCCACGGGCACGTTTGCCACGTACTGGGTCTGCCCGGAGAGGCTGTTGTTGGCCAGCCCCACACCCTGGATGGGCACGGCCTGCTGCAGCAGGTTGGGCATGGCGATGAGGTTGCTGCTGCCCGCGCGGCTCGTGATGATCTGCTGGTTGGAGCCGGGGATGATCTGCAGCTGCCCCGAGGCATCCTGCTGCACGTTCACCTGCGCTGGGGTGGTGGCGAACTGCAGCTGCTGCCCGTCGATGGTCTGGAACTGGGGGATCACCTGGTACTGGATGTTGGGGATGACGCCTGGCAGGCCCGTGAGCACCTGCTGGTTCTGCAGGCCGGACGTCGAGGTGACCACGTAGGGCCCGGCACTGACCGGGCGGCTCTTGGAGGCGTCGCCGCCGTTGCTGCCATTGCTGCCCGGCTCCTTGGAGCCCGTGGGGGTGCTGGAGCCTGCCGAGATGATCTGCCAGCCGTTGGCCGACTGGGTGAGCTGGGCGGCGGCCGCGTTCAGGTCCAGCTCGCCGCTCCCGCCCTGCTGGCCCTGGGAGCTGTTGGAGTTCTCATTGGGAGACTCGATGCGGCTGCAGGTGGCGGCCAGCAGGGCCAGCGGGGACGGCTGTGACTCCTGGGGACGAGAGGAGGAGTTACGGGAGTGGGAGGAGACCCGAGGGGCAGGCCCAGAGTGAAAAAAAAAAACGGGGAAACAAAAAAACTTAAAAAGAGAAAACAGGGAGGAGCGTACTCGGAAAAGATAAACACTCCTTCCTGAACAAACCCACCCACAGCCGGAAAAGTACAACTGCCAGGCACACGGCTGTCAGGCCGGGACAGCCTGAACCCACAGGGAAAAGCCCTTTGGAAGGGAGGAAAGGGGAGGGAGCCTGCCTGGGAAAGCCGAGGGGAGAGGGCTCCTCCACCCCGAAGCCGGGGAATCCCCCTGCGGCACAACGAACCCCCAGGAAAGAGGGTTATTTCTGGGCACCCCGAGCTGGAGAAAGGCCAGCGGGGGCCGTGGTGTCACTGGGAGCAGGGGAACTGCGCATTTCCGAGGAGAGCCGGGGAGGAGGGGAAGCCACGGGCGCTGCTTGGCAGCGCTCACCCTCCTCTTCCTGCCTGGGCTGAAACGCTCGCCTGGGCCCAGCAGACAGCACGGCCCGGCCCTGGACTTTGCCACGAGTTCCCCGGCGCCAGCGGGGCCGGGCGGGGGCCGATCCTCTCCCCACTCACCTGGGCCTCCCCACCGCCGGCGCTGCTGGTGCTGCTGGCATCGCCTTCGCCCTTGTCGGGCTTCACAGCCGACATCTCCTCGGGGCTCTCCTGGTCTGCGCGGGAGGGAAGCGACAGCCCCGGTTAGGGACATTTTGGGGCAGGACAGCGGCACAAGGCTCGGGAGGGCCGGGCAGGGCCCGGAGGGGACACGGCGGGCTGGCTCTGGGGGGACCATGCGCTGCTGGCGCAGCCGGGAAGGGGCTGGGAAGCGCAGGGAGCTGCCAAAGGGGAGCTGGCAGCGGGACAGGGGGGAGGACCCGGCCCTGCTCCAGGCCCCAGCTCCACCCCGCCCGCTCGGGACACTCCCTGGCCCCCGCCGAGGTCCTCCCCAGGCCTCCCCCTCGCCTTGCCCGCCGGCCTGGGCACACCCCTCCCGCCCCGGGCCCGCGGATCCACCCCGGGATTCCCCACCCTGGTCCGGCCCGCGGGATCCCCTGCCCGGGGCTGCCCCACCCGCGACCCCCCCAGCGCGGGGTCCCCGCT
>VZRS01014937.1:0-21909 GCA_013398055.1 Ifrita kowaldi
CCCATCCCCACGCTCACCATGATCCAGGGGTGGTTCATGAACTCCGTTATCGTCATGCGCTGGGTCGGGTCTGTCTTCAGCAGGTTGCGGATCAGCTGCTTCACTGCAAGGGTTTGGGCAGGGTCAGGAGCCAGCAGCTCCCAGGGGGCTCTCCTGAGCTCCAACCCCAGCCCCAAAACCCCTGCACACCCCTCACGTGTGCCACACACCTGACCCTGCACAAACCCTTCAGCAAAAGCCTCTCCAGCAGAGGGGAAGATGTTGCAGCCCTGAGGGGTGACCCCAACACATCCAGGCTCCCCCCAGCCCTCAAAAGGAGACCTCAGCCTGGGGACAGCCACCACAGGGAGCACATTTACCTTCCTCTGACACTTCAGACCATTCAGGATTGGGGAACTCGTACTGGCCCATTCGGATTCGCTTCTTCATGCCAGGAGAGATGGCCAGGCCGTGGTTGGAGTAGAAGGGGGGGTACCCGCACAGCCTGCACCAGGAGAGGGAGCAGAGTCAATGTGCCACCCCAAAAACCTCCCCAGGAGCACCTGCAGGGCACAAGCCAGTGCCAGGAGCAGGAGCTGAGCCTGCAGGAGGGAGAGGAACCCTCAGACTTACAGAATGTACATGATGACACCGAGGGACCACATGTCACAGGACTTGTCGTACTTCTCTGGGCCCAGCACTTCTGGGGCTGGTGAAGACAGAAAGAGAACCCTAAATCCAAGTGGCAGCACCAGGTGAGAGGGCCCTGACATCCCACGGAGACACCAAGAGCCACCTGCAGCTCCGGGCACTGTCGGAAGCGCTGCCTGGAGCAGCGCAGTGTTGCCCCCAGCTCCCCGCGGCAGCTCAGGCTCCGGGCTGGATGCAGAGGTGATGGGATGGACGTGGCAGCCTCCAAACCCCCCCCAGCCCTGCAAAGCCCCGAGCCCAGACCCCCAGGCACTCACCCACGTAGTAGGGCGTGTAGCACGGGGTGGCCAGGGAGTTGTGTGTGGTGGTTTCCTTGGCAAAGCCGAAGTCGGTGAGTTTCAGCACAGCGTTGGGCCTCTTGGAGGTGTACAGGAGGTTTTCTGGCTGGGAACACACAGGGAAGGAGGAGTGAGCAGCAGGGCTGGGGCAGCCTGGCCCTGGCACAGCCAAGGGGGGCTCAGGGTGGTACCTTCACGTCCCGGTGCGCGATGTTGATCGAGTGCAGGTACTGGATGGCTTCCCCAATGCTCTTCATGATCTCCGAAGCCTCTGAAGGAGAAATGGATGGACAGGGTGTGGGAACAGCCCCTAACCCTGATCTCAAGTGCACATAAAAAGCAGGGCCCTTGCACCCACATCCCTCATTCCTGAGTGCAAAACTCTGCTGGGGATTAAAAGGGGCATTGAGGGGAATGGGCTGGACTGAAACCCCAGCAGGGCGTGGGCTCCATACCCCGTTCTGTGAAGGCCTGGTCTCCCCTGTCCTGAATCCGGCTGAAGAGCTCCCCGCCATCCAAGCTGGAAGAGAAACGTGCAGTGTTACAGGCTGCGGGTCCATCTCACGCTGCCATGAGCTGCCCCAAACCCTCTGCTGCTCAGCCAGGAGCTGCGCAAACTCAGCAGGAAACAATCCCCTTGCCCATCCAAGCCCTTGGGCTGCTGCTTCTGGGGCAGAGCCTCCTCCTTCCCGAAACGAGCAGGGCAGCGGCTCCGTGCTGGCAGAGGCGCGGGAGGACGTGGTCACCCCAGCAGCCCACAGGAACACGTTTACAGTAAAGGCAGCAAACGTGGCTTGAAGTTGGTGAGAGCACTCCCAGCACACGTGGCCTCATTCTGCTCACAAGCCAACTCTCTCGGCAGCACCATAACCCAGCACAGAAGTGCTGAGCAAAGCTCAGGGCAGGGGTGAGACATCAGCAGTGTCACAATGGGCTCCCCGGGCCGGGGGAGGCAGAGGCTGGGCCCCACCGCAGCACAGCGAGGTCCCGTGTGAGGAACCATTGGTGGGGCTCCCTCCCCAGGTACCCTCAGGGAAAATGCAGCTCCCAGAGAGATCAGGACTGAGATACAGGAGAATTCTTCATGAGAGCAGGGATGATGGCACTTCCTGCCCCTGCCTTATCTGATTCAAGCAGAAACAGTTTGGCTTTCCCAGGGCCGATAGCATCTCCTTGACATTCACTCGACATCTGCAATAGCAATAGCCTGCAGCCCTCGGGGCCCTCTGCTGCACAGAGCCTGTCAGGATGGACCCAGAGCCTGTCAGGATGGAGACACACCCTGCTCCTGCTGGAAGTCAAACCCTGCCTTGTGACCAGAGCATCCCTCGGGCACAGAGACAGTCCTGGGGACTCTCCCCCTACCCCTCAGCCACTCCTGCTTTCCCCACCGCACACCCCTTTCCCATCCGTGGCTGCCCAGAGTCCCGGGGTGGTTCTCAGGTGCCTGTTCCCCCACAGGAGCTGCTCTGGGGGCCGCTGTGCCGCCTGCCCCAGCGCTGCTCGTGGCGCTCCTGCACCCGCTGCCCCCCCAGGCGATCTACCAGCTTGCCAGAGGAGAGGTTTTGGCAAGGAAGCTGCATCAAATCACAGCTGCGGTTGGGATGTGGTTTCAATACTTTCCCCTTCATTCCTCCTCCTCGTCTCCAGGTTAATACCAAGCACCTACCCAAACCAGAGCCGCTCAGCTGCCGCTGCAGGATGTGCCAGGGCAGTACCAGAGGTGCCAGCTCGGCTTGGCCGCTGCCCCACGCATCCCCCGCAGGCTGCTGGGCTGCCAGGAACCCACTGCCTGCCCCAGCTTTCGATGGCCAAAGCCAGTTTGGTTATGACCCACCCGTGAGAAGCACAGGCCCCGAGCCTCGCAGAGCCGAGCGCGTTTTCAGAATGACTCAGAGACCCTGCCGTGTGCCCGGCCCTCCAACGCCGGCTCCTCTGCCCGGGCCGGCATCCCTACGGCTCACGGGCTGCATCCCCCTGGCATCCCCAGTGCTGGAAGATGCCCACCCCTCTTTTGGCACCACCCCAGCACCCTGCAGGGCCGGGGTGCTCCTCGGTGGGCACTCACCACTCCATGACGATGAGCAGGCACTTCCTGCCCTGGTAGAGGTTCTCGTAGACGTCCATGATGCGGACGATGTGCGCGCACTGCGACGCTCGCCAGTGCAGCTCCACTTCCCTGCGGGCTTTGGGGCAGTCCTGCAGCATCTGCGGGAGAAGAGAGACCCCGTCAGCCCCGAGCCACCCCCGGGGAGCTGGGTCATGACCCCCGGCTGGCACCGTGGCCACCCGAGAGGACGCGGGGGCGAGGGCCGGGCGCTCCCCGCGGGCGCAGCCAGAGCGCTCTGACAATGCCTCCATCCCCATCTAGTGGGAGCTCTGAGAAGCCGTTTGCCCTCAGCATTTCGCCCTTCCTCCCAAGGCTGGTAAAAGCTTATTCCGGCCACCTGTCAGCTCCTTGTGCCACACCAGCAAGATCTACTGCATTTACGAGCCAACTTCTGCACCCTGATACCTCCACCACTGCACCCCTGGCTGCCACTAAGCATCCTCACTCTCCCCTTTGCTGTCCCCCATTATTTCCCACCCATCAGCCTGCTGCTCCACGGGGCCCTCCTGACCACAAAAGCTCCCTCACCACAGATTCAGAGCCCACCAGCACCCGTGCCTGGGGAGGGGACAAAGCAAACATCCAGATGTTCCCTAAATAGCAGCTCTTTAATGAGCCCCCTGCCCTTCCCAAAGACAACTCACAGTTCCCAGGTGCAGGAAGGATTTGCTTGGCTGCCATGGACTATTAATTATGATGTTTGTCAGGACAAACAACCAGCCTTAATTATTGTGCTCCTAAATATAGAACAACAAACGTGTCTATCTTGAGCGCAGCTCATTTTCCTTCCTGCCTCGGGCAGCCTTCGGGGCCGAGCTCAGCCAAACACTCTCTGGAGCAGCTCTGCACCTCAGAGCAGCAGTGAGGATGTGGAAACACACCCCCACCCCGCAGGAAACAGCAGCTTTGGTCATTTTACCAAGATTCAGGCACACGCTTCCCATTTACAGATGCAATGCTCGCTGGTGGTGCTGCCCTGGCAGAGGAACGGTGATTTGCACCCCTGCCTGGAGCAGAGCTCATCCTTCGCCGCAGGGAAAGGCACAGGCAGGATGCGCCCTTCAGCCACCCGCCATAAACACCGTCCCCGGGCTTGGGTCACACTTCTCCCACCTCCTCAGCTCTCCTGCTTCCCCAGGCAGAGGAAACCTGTGGGAACCTGCGCTGGGTGTGGGGTGGGGAGGCTGCTGGCACCAAACCATCGGAAGCTCAGTGAGGACCAAAGTGGCCAAGCCAACCTTTGCACAACTCCTTTCCCGAGGCACCAACAGCCTCGGGGTAAAAGGAAGACAGGGCAGGAGGCTGGACAGCCCCTCCTTGCTCCTCTATTGCTTAATTGCCCTAAAAACTGGATCCTGCAGAAGCCAAAACCATAAGCAGGAGTAACGCCAGCCCCCTGAGGAGCCGTGCAAAGGGCCTGGAGAAAAGCCTGGCTATTTGCAGCCCCACTCGGAAGGGCCTGGCGTGGGGAGCCAGGAAGCTGAAGAGAAAAGAAAAAAACAAAACAATTTGCAATTATGCACTGGGAAAATGGACCAGCAGGAAGCAGCTAGTTAACATCATTCTGCACAAGACAAACAGCAGAGGTACAGCAAAATACATCCCATTTTTAGAGGTCACTCCGAGCGCTTCTATAGGAGATTAATTGGATTTCTAATGAAGTAGGAGGCAGCAGTCTCCATTACCTGCACCAGAACGGCCCTGATGTTTGCTTTTGTACCCAGACAACCTCCGGGAGCAAACAGCTGCCCCGGAGCTCTCAGCTGTGATCCAGCTGCTCCCTCCGCTCCCCTGCTGGCTGGGCACAGAGAGGTGATGGAGAGGCTTCGAGAGGAGCAGATTAAGCCTCGTTAAGGGAATGATTTGGTTAATTTAGGAAATGTTCCCGGTGGCAGCGGCGTGAGGGGGAGCTGAAGGCCAGATGCACAGAGGCTGCGTGGGGAAGGCCATTGCTGCTGCAGGATGGATGTGGGGATGGCCAAGCCATGGCAGAGGCAGCCCACAGGCCCAGCATCACCTGCTGCACCCCAAAACCTCCTGCCCTCAGCACAGGCACCGGCTCCCCGGGCCCTGGGATGCCGGGAATGTGCCGAGCATGACGCAGTGGTGGGGCAAGAGCAGCGCTGCCACCAGCTCGTCCTCTTTAGGTGGGAGCCGGCAGCTCCCACAGCTGCCAACCTTCCCTCCCCTTGCCCAGCCCCAGCCGGCAGTGAAACCTCCCGTGGGTGATGTCCTGGCACTGCTCCGCTCACAGGAACTCCACATCCAGCGTATTTGGGGGTGTGGCAACACTGCCCACGGCCCCGATTCAGCTCCGGTGCCCAGGGCAGCCTGTGACCGCAGCAAGATTGATATTTCTTGGCTCCCAGCGAGGAGGCTGGGATGGGAAAATCACCTCGTGTTTCCCCGGAGGTTCAGCGAGGGTGAACTGCCCCCATCCCACCCCAGCTGATTTCGAAACCCAGTAACCCGGAACACAACCAGGGTTAACCCTTCGATGGCAGCAGCCAGGACAAGCTGCCGGAACCCCCGACAGCTGCTCTCAGTTCAGCTTTTCCAGCTCTTATTTCCTGTTCCCCTTCCAAAGAAGGGCTCCTCGGAGATCCAACCCTTCATTATTTCAGACGGAAAACGCTGCACTGCCTGCCTGCCCCTGCAGGAGTGGAGGGTTCCGGCAGCTGAGCCGGGCAGTAACCGGATCCCTGAGTTACACAAGTGTCCCCGGGACAGGGTACAAGGGCAGCGCTGCGGAGGAAGCTCTGCCACCACCTCGGAGCAAATCCGGGCAGGATTCAGACACGGAGGAGCTGCATCCGTTCCCCATTACGGCTGTTGGGTGCTTTAGGTGCTCAGATTTGCAGCCACTGCGCATCTCCAAGCATCAGCTCATCGTCACAGAGCATCCCCGTGTCCCTTCAACATCGCAGGGGACAGGGCTCAGCCAGGACGGCCGTGCCAGCCCAGAGCTCTGCCCCATCCCGTCTCCGCTTCCCACTAGGGCACCTCCCTGCAGGAAAGGAGGGAGAGCAGGGAAAGAGCCACCCCACCCTCCTGGCAATTAGGGAGGAAATTCAGCTTTCAGCCGCATTCCAGCCCCCCTCTCAGCAGCCTGACACCGCCGAGATTCGGGCAGACAGCGTTTGCTGCCATCCTGTGCCTTGGCTCAGCCCAGCTCCCCCAGGAGCCTTTCCATGCTGCGAGAGAAATTAGTTCTGTGCCCAGCTAAACACCCTCATTAGCTTCATTAGAGCCCTCCAGCCGAGGGCTCCCGCACTGCTCCCATCAGCGGATGGCACCGCCCAGCCCAACCCAGCCCGACGTGCTCAGGACCCCGAGAGCAGAAAAAGCTCCTCACGAGCTCCTGCAGCAGCTCTGGGCTCTTCCCCACCTTGGAAAGACAAACCCTGGAAGCAGCTCTTGAAAACAAAACAGCTCATCAGAGTTTTTGCAGGAGGACAGCACCCCCCCTGAGCAAACCCAAACCCAAATCCAGGCTCCAGCCTGGTCCTGTGGGCATCAAAAAAGAGCTTCAGCTCCAAGGAAGAGCTCAGCATCACATGGAGCTGAATTTCCCCCACCATCACCTCAGGACAAGCACAGCAAAGGTGGATGGGCACGAGGAAGGAAGGGAAGCTCTGGAGCAGAGCAGGGGGCTGGAGCTGCCCATGCTCACGTTCCCTCTCCGAGCGTGTCCTCAGGCACCACTGATTCAGTCTCGCCGCCTCCTGCTGGGATGATGTTCCATGAGTCACGACAGGTTGGAAAAGGAAGCTCCCTCCTCCCCCGGCACGGCAGGAGATGCCCGAGGACACTGTCCCACTGTCCCTCCTCGCAGTGGGTGCCACCACAGCCCCAAACGTTCAGCGAGCCAGGAACGCTCAGATGGGCAGGATATCCCAGTGCCAGAGCTCGCCCAGGAAAAACTCACCTCCCACGGGCAATTTCCATGGAAAGTGAGGATCAGGCTCACCCCTGGGGTGTTGAGCTGTCCATTTTCCAGGGCTGCCCCACGCTCACCCCGGGCGCTCCAGCTGTTCTTGCGGGCAGGGTGGTTTTATTTCCGTGTGTATTTTGATCCCACCCAATTCTCCTCAGTCCCCAGCAGAACAGCTCAGGCCATGCAGCACCCACCCCTCCACCAGGACCTGCAGGAGCGTACCCAGGCCCCAAACCTCTCCCAGGAGTGGGACCTGTCTGCACCACAGGGGTTAAAATAAACTCAAGTTGCAGTAAGAATAAACCTACAGTGAAGAGAGGCAGGCTGTCATCCCCCGAATTATCAGCAGGGAAGCAAAGCAGAGCTTCCCCCTGCCTGGATCACACACACAGGCTTTGGATTCCCCTGACCCGGCTAGCACAGGGCAAGGAGCATTTTTTCCTAATAAAGCAAAAGGGTTTCTCTTCAAAGGATTTTCCTCTTCTAATCTTCCCCTGCAAACTTGCTGCCAACTGGCGCCAGCTGCTTTACACATTTGTAGGGCCGGTGCTGGAAGCTTTGCACAGGCTGTTCCCACCTCTGCCTGGATTGAACCGAGCCTGTAATGCCAGAATATTTGGGGAGCCCACAGGTAATGAACCCAAAGCTGTCCCAGTCCCTGCCAGACACAGCTGGGAGGGAGAGGGCAGCAGAAGGACATGGAAGCAGCAAAGCCTGGTTCCGCTTTTGGTGTTCATGAACGACAGAAATAAAATCACGAGTCCCAGAGCCCCTAAGAGGAATTGTGTTACCAAACAGAGGGAAATTCATGGTTGAACCACAAGGCTGTAACAATTAAAGGTGCAGCTCAGGAAACCTCCCCCACATTATCGTGGCTCTTATACAAACCTTTACATTAACCCCAACCCTGCTGCTTACACCCACCACAACCTGCCCGGCTGCCCTGGTGACGGGACTTTCCCAAGCTGGGCTTCATTTCGGCTCTGCCCACGCCCAAAGTGCCACAGAAAGAGTTTGAAGCCCCAACACAACAGGCAGAAGCCTCATCCTCACGTTTGTTTTGCCCGGGGAAAGCCAGAGAGTGACGTGTCCGGAGGAGGAGCCGCGCGTGGGTCTGGCAGCATCCTGCCCGCAGCGTGCCCCGTCCTGCCATGCCAGGATGACTGTTTGGAGGGGTGGCTCTGCTCCCTGACGGAGGTGGCTTCATCCAAGGCGGTTTGCAAGGCAGGACAGCACCAGGCATCAGCTACCCACCTTCCAGAGGGATGGGGGCCAGTGCCACCAGAGCCGGGCGAATGCTGAGGCTTTGACCAACACGAGCGCAGCCGGCTCCATCCTCCACGTTCTCTCACCTCAGGGAAAATGGAAAGGTTGGAGAAAGGATCCCAGCAAGACAGAATTATTTAGATTGGAAAGGACTAGGAACGGAGGAGCAAGACAGGAGAGGCAAGCGAGGCCGAGCAAACGCGAGCTGACACACACACGCTCGAGCTGCTCGGCCGCATTCTCCCAGCCTGAATGATCGCAGTGCTCCGAGGAAGACCCGGAGCCACCACGGCGAGCTCAGGGAGAGCTTCCCCACCGCACGGCCCGAGACGAGCAGCCAGCCAGGCATGAAGAGGCAGCGTGAGCGAGGGGAGAGCTAAAAACCCTGCCAGGAGCAGCCGGCGCACGGAGGGAGGCAGATGTCGCGGCGGGGGCAGATGTCGCAGCGCGCTCGTCCCTGCTCCTGCGGGCGATGTCGCAACGGGGCGGAGGATGGCGATGGGGCGAGGGAAGAGGCAGCTCTTACACGGAGCTTTCACAAGGGGCCTCGCTCGCCCGCCTGCGTTGCACAACCCCGGGTCCCCTGAGCTCTCAGCTGCCCTGCCCGCGGCTCCCGCGGGGGTCCGTGCCTGGTGGGGGATGCTCGGGACCCCCCGCCCCGCAGTCCCCCCTGTCAGGGGCATCTGCTGAGCATTTCCTCGCCCCTCTCTCCCCCTGCGACAGATGCAGCAGCCATTCAGCCTTTTCAGGCGGCAACAAAAGCCTCTCGAGGCACACAAAGGCGAGGAGCAGAAGAGAGGCCTGGGCTTAAATAAGAGCCACCTGCCAGGGGCCCGTGCCCCCCGTGCGATCGGGGCGCTGCCCCCCGGCCAGCCCCGCGCTGCACAGCCCATTTCCCAGCAGCAAAAATGCTCTTGGCACATCCTGGAGATGAAGTGCCCAAGTGGGCACCCAGGAACAGCGTCCTGGATGCTGAGGGGAGGGTACCAGCGTGGTAGAGGTGTTGGGGATGAGGCTGGAGGGAGGAGATGGAGGTGGGCGGGAAGGGGCTGCAAAACTCGCAGGAAGAAGTCAAAGCAGGTAAATGGCAACAAGGCATCGGCACGAAGCATCCCCGCTGACTCACAGCCAGCAACAGGCTGGGGCTGTTGTTTAAAGAAGAGAAATAAAGAGTTTCAGCTTCATTTATCTGAGAAAAACAAAATTAGGGGCTTATTCAGTCCCATGTTTTTGTTTTGGGATCCTCCTCTTCCTTTCAGCCCTCGGCAGCAGCGCTGGGTTTTGCTGACTCACCCGAGGCTCATCTCTCCAGGAGACACCGGGTGAGGAGCCAGGAGCAGCTCAGGCACGAGCCACGGTCCCAGGGTCCCACGTCCTGCTGTGCCACAGGTCCCAGGGAGCACATCTGGCCGGAGTGACAGAGCCACCACCCTGCCAGGACCTTCCCATGGATCCCACAGGGCAAAGGGGGTCACAACGGCCAAAATGCTCCAACCCAGCCCATCCCATCCATTTCTAAAGACATCCACGATGTCACTGCCCACCAGGAGCCACCGTGGCACTGGGTTTCAGCAGGGAAGGGACCGACTGTCTTGGGGCCAGAGGAAGCCACAGCCCAGCTCTGAGCGGAGCCATTCTGGGTGGGGATGCTCAGATGCTCTCTGCAAACCAAATGCCTGATCCCACACGGCTCTGCCACCTCTGCCAGGGCCTTTTATCCACACAACGCAAAGTGAAAGGAAAATAAGGAGCCACGGGAAGGGCAGAGATGTTCCCAGCCACGGCCAGCGGGGTCGGCTCCACACACAGCACCTTCACCTTCCACCTCTTTGCAGAGCTGAGGGCCGGGGTCAGCTCCTCCTCCCAAACCCTCTCCTTGCCAGATTTGCTGTCGGAGCTGACGCCGCCGCGAACGGAAAAGCACACATGTGCTTTTATGATAGGAAGTGGTTGATATTTGCAGGTGTGATTAATCCCGAAGTAAACACTGATGTAAACCATTAACTCAGGGCTGACCTCTGTCCTTTGTGCCTCCCTCCCACAGGCAGAGCTTGAAAAAACCCCTTATCACCAGCACTGCACGGTGCTGCCTCCTCCAGCCCTGTACCCCACAGCCAGGGGCTTCCCCTCAGCGTCAGATGGACCACACAGCACTCGGAGCATCCCTCAGCCTCACACCGACCCTGGGGACAACCCTGCCTGACCCCACCGCTACCTCCGACCCCAGGGACAGCTCTGGATTCCCCACAGCTACATCCCAGAACTGCTTTTATTTTTGGACGTGTCCACCCATTCCCTTAACGTTTCAGCTGGAAGCGATTTTTGGGGAGAGGCCCAGACCCGCGCCTGCAAGCGGAGCAGCCGTGAAGCCCTGCCAGGAGAAGCCCCACAACACCCACAGCTTCCCGGCAGCTCCTGGGCTCGAGCTCTGCCCAAAAATGAAATTTCTCAGGGCTCAGCCCATGGGCAGGGCCCCCCACGGGACAGAGGAGAGGCTGCCACCCACCCCCCAGCACAGGGATCCTGCCTGTGGCCTTTCCACACCCATCTTGGAGCAGCATGAATAAATACATACGTATTTAAAGAAGGGAAAAAACCAAACTGAAACACAAAGCTGCATCAAGGCCAACCCCTCCTGAAGCACCATTTGCCCCTGGCACTGGGAGCAGGATGGCCTCGGGATGTGTTTCCTCCACCAGTGCCAAGCCTGGGGAGAGTTTCATTTACGCACCCTCGAAGCTCGGTGACGACAGCAGCGTTTTGCATCATTCTGTCCTTCCTCAGCTGTTTATTTAACACAGTTTCACCCCTGTCACAGGCTTTGCAAACACCAGGGCACAGCAAACACCTTGCTGAGATAAGCCCGGGATGTTCAGCCCAGCTCTGCAGGGATCCAGAGCGCAGCATCCCCCCGGCTGCTGGCACCCACCGCCCACCTTGGCAGCACCCCAGCGGTGCCAGAGGGGCTGGAATCACAGAGAACCCACACCAGGCACGATGCCCACAGCAGCCTGGAGGCTGCCAGGGTGTTGGGAGCAGGATGTGGCTCTTCCCAGTGTGGCACACACAGCTCCCGTGCCGGGTGGCTGCTGAGGGTTTGTTTGGAGCAGGGAAAGGCCAGGCCAGGAGCAGCTCAGGGATTTCATAACAGGGCTTTGTCTGCGCGGGTGCTGGGCGAGGAAGGGGCCCCGCAGCCACCGACAGCCCTCCTCCTCCTCCTCCTGCTGCTCCTCCTCCTGCTCTCCTCACATGGCACAGCAGACACCAACCTCTGTCACCACCAGCTCCCTGGGATGCCCGGGGCAGGGAGAGGGGCAGCAGTGTGTGCAAGGAGAGGGGATGGCAATGAAGGGGCAGAGGGACACGAGGGGATTGCACCCCACTGGGTGATCCAGAGCTGGTCGGGGGCACACGTCCCCCACCAGCCTTTGCCATCTCCCCAAATACCCCCAAAACTCTCCCTGCAGCCTCCCAGGCTCTCCTTGCCCCACAGGCCGCTCTCCTCCTCCTCCCATCACACAGAGGTTGTACAACCCCAGCAGCCAACAGGACCTGCAGAAGAGCTGGTGGAAACCCCCATTTGCCACAAACCCACGTGGGTGAAGAGCCAAGCAACACCCAAACTCGAGACCCAGCACTACCTAAGGTCGTGCACTTCCACCTTACCCGCAGCAGCCAGTATTTTAGGGGAAATCCTGGGCTCTGAATCAATGCAGTGAAAACCTGAGAGCCTCCTGACCACCCAGGAGCTGAGCAGGGCACTCCTCCTCCAGCAGCCATCCTGAGACTCCTTCAGCCAGCAGGAAAACACAGTTGTGTTTCTATTTTGAAAAAAAGCCCTTCTCTGCATCCTGCTGGCACCACATTAAAGCTCTCAGGACATGGTGGCTATTCTTAGCTCCCTGCAGGCTTTTGGCAGCCCCAGGAGCCTCCACGGCACCTGTTGGCAGCAGCCGTGCGGCCCCGGAGCTGGGGAGGTTTGGTGAAGCTGGGACAGAACCCAAAGCAGCAGCGTCCCAGTCAGCACCATCACCTCAAAACACCTCGGCCAACAAGTGTGCAAAACTCACCGTGAAGTGCCTGGGGAGCACAAACTGCCAAAAAAAACAAAGGGGAAATTTCCCCCCTGTTGGCATTACCAAGGCTGGGCTCAACACAGAGCAAGAAGTCACCGAATCATGGAGTGGTTTGGGTTAAAAGGAACCCTTATAGATCATCTCATTCCAGCTCCCTGCCATGGGCAGGGACACCTTCCACCAGACCAGGCTGCTCAGAGCTCCGTCAAACCTGATCCAGCCTGGCTTGACAGCAGAGGTTTTGTGCTCTTGCATCTTTTCAATATACAGCAAAAAATGTGTGGAAAAGGCACGGGAAAGAGCCACTGATCCTCCCATGGATGCTCAGTACCCCACTGCTTGACAGTGTTTACCAGCAGGCTACTTGATTTCCTACCAAATACCACAGGCAGCAAGTGGTTTGGACTCATTTTGCCTGCTAGATTAAAACGGAGAGGGGATAAAAGGATAAACGCACGGATATTTAAACAAACCAACAGAAAAATCTCCTCCTGCAGCTACTGCTGCTCGCTTGGCAAACAGCCTGGTCTTCTTGGGCATTCCCATACCCAGCTTTTAAAAAGAAACCTCTCCCCTCAGCCAGCCTTACACACACCCTCATCCCAGGGCAGCGTTATCCGGGACCCCCGGGTGCAGGGGCAGCCCCAGGGCACGGGGTGAGCAGGGGGCAGCTGCTCCCTCCGGGTTGGCCGGGGGCTCCTGGGCCCTGCTTTGTATGAATTTAAGCTTTTTCAATCCCACTTATTCACGAGAAGAGCTTAGGGCTGGGGGAAGCCAAAGAGCAGACAGGGCAGCCTTTGTGCGGCGTGGCCGCCCACCCCAGGGCTCGGGCAGCCCCCGCGTCTCCCCACGCAAGGCCGGCAGCACAGCCTGGGGCACTGCGGGGAGCAGCGGGGCTGGCACGGCCCCTGCTGCCCCACGGAGCCCGGAGCAACACCTCGAGTGAGCAGAGCCTCATTTCCTGAGCCAGAGGGAGAAATGAAGCCTTGAGCAGCCCCTGTGAACAGCAGCCACACTGCACTACCCCCGCCTCTCACACAGGGAAGGGTCCAGGGCTGCTGGGGGGGTTTGGATTCGAGGTGGGCACAAGATCCAGATGTCCAGTGCTGGTCTGGAGTTAAGTCACTAAAACCCTCGAGGGATCAGCACCATCCAGGCCAACCCTCCTTTGGTGACATTTGCATGGCTGCTTCAGGGCAATCTTTGAGGAGAAGGAAACATGAAAGGAATGCTTTGGTTAAGGCCAGAGGTGCTTGACCTGCTAAGAACACGCTGCCCTTGCTGCCAGAGCCTGGCAAAACTGAGCTAACGGGACACACAGAGCTGCCTAAACCTTCTCCTTGCTCTCATTCACTGGACCCCCAGGGCCAGAGCTGTGCCTGCCCTGCAGCTCCTCCAGGCGAGGCCCAGAAATGGGAATATCATCCCAAAACACTGCACTGAGGCACACAAACATCATCTTCCAGAGCTTCCCCACACTGTGGCAGAGGCAGAAGCCTCAGACCCGCTCTGAAGCTCCTGGGAAACAGCTCTGGCTCCCGGGAAGAAGCAGCTCTGGCTCCCACCCAGCACCCGCCCGAGCTGCAGCTCAGCAGCACCCAACGACCACATTTTAACCCGTTCAGAACCTCCTCAGCACCTTCCTCAGCCCAGCACTGACACACAGGGCTGGCTGTCTCCTCCAGCAGCAAAGAGCTGGGGAATGGGACCACCAAGACACTTCCAAAAACCCCAAAGGACATGGAGCACGTCCCTGCTGAATCCCACTGCCCACAGAGCATCTCATGTCCTGGCAGAGTTGTTCTTTATAGCAACCCTTCCTTACAACAAGAGACACTGGGAGCCTGAACTCCAACATGGAACAAGCAGGGCGGGAGGGGGTGGACAGGGAGACGTCAGTGTCCTGCTCCAACAGAACTGCACAGCCCCTCACACCAGGAGCAGGGTCATTCCCTGTGGGAAATACTGAGGACAAAACTAAAGGGCTTCCCAAGCCTCTTCCAAGCTCCTGGGCCAGCAAGGGGAAGATGTTCTCTCCAGGAGCCTGAGCAGGCCTCCAGCAAGGGCTGCAACACCTCCAGGCTCCCCAAAACAGCCCTGTCCCCTGCCAGCGCTGCTCTGCCGGAGGCACGGGAGGTACCCGGCCGAAAATGCCAAATTCCCAGCTCTGATGACTTCCAGGAGATAACCTGAGTTTAAACTTCCTGGCAAGCCCGCCCTTCCCAGCCCCGGCAGAGCCGCTTGCGCAAGAGCCGCCTGCCCGGGGCTCCTTCTCTCAGCAAATCTGCCCAGCACAACGGGCAGCGAGGTTGGGAAATGGCCCGAGAGGAACAGAGAGAGTCACACCAGAGCCCCGAGGGCACCGGGCCGGCCGGAGGAGGCTGGGGCAGGTGACCATGGCTCCTGCAGCCTGGCTCCGGGAGCTGCAGGGCTGTGGGAGCCAGCACACCGCGGTGACAGCTCAGTGACACCCACAGTGGCCCCTGCCTGTTCACTAAACACGCGGGAATAGAGGAAGTTTAAGTTGTTCCTAACACTGAGCTGGGAGCTGCCGTAAGGCTCATTGCTGCTGGAATTCAAAACACATCCCTGCTCCAGACACCTCGCCTGCTCTTTATTTTATTTACTGCTTTTGTTAGACTAAGCCGAGGATAACACGCATACTTTCGGGTTTGTTTGGACCTGACTGCATCTGCTTTTCCCCCAGCCCGGCCGAGATACCCAGGATTCCAGCCCCATTTCCAAGCAACACCCCTTGGAGCCGGCTCCCGCCCGCACCTACGGGCGCGGGAGGCGATGAGCTGCCGCTACTGGAATTGCAGCCTGACGGGGACGCGCTGCCAAATTTCCACAGCAGCCCCGGCTTGTGTTCCAGCCACATTTCCCTGAAAACACACACTTGGCAGGACATGCAAGGAGCCTTTGGAGAGGCTGCCCCAGCTTGGTGCCGTGCACCAGGGCCAGAGGACGCGGGAGGACAGCAAGAGCGGCTGCTCCGGTCCCGAGTGCGCAGCAGAAGATGCTCCCAAGCCAGGAGGTGCTGCAGCCCTTGGGAGAGGGACAGCACAGAGTCCCAGCCTGCTGTTACACAGGTTTAGCCTGATCCAGAGTGTGAGGCACACAGCAGTGACCCCAAACCTGCCCGACCCCCATCTTCTGGAGCTGGAGAGGTTGAGCTCAAGAGGGGCACCCACCTGCAGCCAAGAGCACGACACGAGGCAGCAAACTCAATTACGGTGACAAAGGAAATTAATCCATCCCTCCCCTGATCCCAAATCTATAGGCTAAACCAGATAAGGACACCAAGAGCAGAGCAGCAAAGTCCCAGCCTGGCTGGGCGCCTCAGGAACATTCAGATCTGGGTTTGTATTTTGGACTTTATCTCTGGTTTAGGCTACAGCTCGCAGGGCAGCCGGGCACAGAACCACGTGCGGCCCTGACGCCAACGGCCTGAATAATCTCATTACATCTGACGGCACAGGCCGTGCCAGCTGCAGCCCTCCTGAGCCAGAGCGCTCACCTGCCCTCCCCACTGGGACAGGGCACTTTGGCACAGCAGAGCACTGAGGGAAGGCCCTTATCCACAAGAAGATGCCACCATCCTCCTCGGCATCCCTCCTCAGAGGGATGATGGAGCCACAAAGGAGCTCCCAGAGTGCTCAGAGTAGATCCTGTGTCCCCCTCCCAGTGACACTTTCTAAGTGACATTTTTGTGGCTCACAGCATCTCCAGCAGAACTTTTTGTTTCAGGTCATCTCAGGTCCAGCAGCACTCAGGGACTCAGGGCCGTTAGTCCCCTCCCCGGGCCACAAAGGAGCAGCGAGTTAATGCAACCATTAAACCTGCCAGCCGCTGTAATCCCCACCTCAAATTGGTAAGATCTTAAAATGCTGAAATCTTTGAAATGACTCAGCCACGGGGTACAAAGGAACAACAGTTAAAAGGCTGCTAAAGCTCTCTGCATTCAGAGCTGCTCTTGCGTGCTCCGCTCCAACCCCCGCGTGCTGCTCCCCATCCATCTCCTGTGGGGAACCAGCCCCAGAGCTGAGAGTCCTCCCGAAAATGAACCTGCAGGCACCGGTCATGCTCACAGCCCTCGTGCCAGGCAGAGCTGAAAGGAGAAGATGTTTTCAGAGAGCAAGAGAATCACTGAGTGGTTTGGTTGGAAGGGACCTTGAGGGTCACCTCGTTCCAACCCCCCCTGCCATGGGCACGGACACCTTCCACCAGGCCAGCTTGGTTTTTCATCTTGCAGCAACTTCCAGTGGGATACAGGTCTCAGGGGCTGTTAAAATCCAACACCGTCCCCCAGATATGACCACGATGCTGACTCAGTGGGACTGCCCGAGCTCCAAACTGGTTTTCTGGGGAGTGGTCAGGCCAAGCTGAGCTCCCATGCCAGCCTCTGGACTTGGTGGAGGGATCGCCCTGGTCCTGCTTCAAACTCTCCCTCCTCCAAAATAGGCCTGCAAGACCAGCCAGGTCCTGAAGAGCCTCTCCCAGCTGCTGCCTCACCTCTGCAGCCCACAGAGGGCAGAGGAGCTGAGTGGCCTGGGGTGGGCACGGGGCTACCTGGGGGCACCTGGCACAAGCCAGAGCCCTGGAGCTGGCCTGTGCCGGGCTGTGGCAGCCGCCCTGGCCCCACAGCCAGCCCCGGCACGGCGCAGGGGAGGCAGCAGGGGAGGCAGCACGTTATTCTTGGAAACCAGGAGGTGAGGTCATGCTGCCTGAATGCTGCAACTCGAGGCCAGACGCGCGGGGCCAGTTGTGCTTGGAGAGGAGCCTGACTTCTGCAGCGAGGGCCGTCTGCAGGTCGGGAGGCCGCCTGCGCTCCGAGCAGGAGGAAAGGGTTTCTTAACGAAGGAGGGCTCTTCCCTCTCAAGTTTCTCAGCAGACAGCAAAACCACAGCAAAAGGATGGGCTGGAAAGAGCAAAGCTCTCGGACCACCCTGGTGTGGGGCACAGGAGGCCACCAGGAGGGCTCAGGAGATGGCAGACCACAAACCGGGAGTGAAGCTGTTCCTGTGCCACAGGATCAGCCCAAAGGCCACTTCCAACCCGGCCACTCCTCCGGACGCCTCCCACGTACCTGCACCGCCCTGCAACCCAGCAAGAGCTCATCCATCTCATCAGATACCAGAGCACGTCCCAGAGCTTTCTGGGAAGAGAGAAGTCACCAACTTGATCCTTCAGGCTTCCTCAGCAGGAACCTTCTGGGAGTTTTCATCACCTGTGCCCACCCATCGTGCTCCAAACACGCCAGGAGAGCTGGCTCAGGCTGCACAGCTTCAGTTATTGTTTATAAATTGTTTTGGTTGCTTCGGAGCACGTGTCTGGCAAAGCCCAGCCTCTGCTCTGCATCACTCAGTACTGAGGCAGAGCCATCACCTGCACAGCCCCCTGAACCAGCACTGTCTGTAACGAGCCTTTCCCGGCGTGTGTATGAAGTGATGGCACTGAAGGCACAAACCTTGCCAAAGGCCAGCACGGCTCAGTGTGAATGGCAAAATCATCACTTTACCTGGTGGTATTTGGCTATTATTAAATCACACATCCAGGGGCTGTGTTTTCATCCTGTGTGCCACAGGCAGCTCAGCTCCTCAGCCCGGTGCCGCCTCTGACGTTCAGTAAATCACTACATCTCAGTTCCCCGCCTCGGAAAACATGGGAAACGTCTTTTGCAAGACCTAGGGCTGATGGCATTAGGTTATTATTGAGAGGAAGAGCCCCGCCACTTCCTGAGCACGTACCAAAGAGAAAACCCCTGCTCCCAGGTCTTATCAGTCCATCACAGTCGTAGTTCTGACTGCTCAGAACATGTGAAGTGTTTAAAAGAGATTATGGCAAATCCTAAATCGTTTAAACAAACTCAAAGCCCAAGTCAGTAGACTCCTTTGGTCAATGAGATAATAAACCACTGCTTTGGAAAAGTCCCAGTGATGTCACTGCAGTTTCCACGGCGTTTCAACCACAGCTTGCACAGAAGGCCACAGCGAAGACATTTCTGATTATACAAAATACATGGCAGAGCTAATAAAAAAAACATCTCTCCACTGAGAGAGGGGCAGAAGAACAGCACACACAGCAAGCTGCTTCCCATGAGCACGAGCCCAGGATCTCCATCTACTCCCTCACTTCAGGGATATTTTTCCAGATGGATTTTCGGACCTGCTTTGAAGTCGAAGCCAGCAACGAGGGCAGCACGTGGGGTGCTTTGGCCACCCGAACTCGCTCATCCACAGAGCTGCTCAGTGCTCAGCCCCGAGCTGCCTGCCCTAATTCCACGACAGGCGCTTCCCAGAACACTGAACCATAAGCACCATCCTCCTTCCTCCTTCTCCAACAGGGGAACCATCACTCACAGATTATCTGATGAACCCAAGAGTGAGACTGAGAGTGTTTCACAACCACGCCCCAAAGCACCAAGGATGCTCCAGAAACGGGCAAATCCACAAGCAGCCTCCACGGCCCTGAGCTCCTCCAGCCCTTCCAAAGCTCACCAAGGCAGGTGAGGATCTCCTGCTTTGAAGTCGAAGCCAGCAACGAGGTTTGTTTATTTGTTTTAAAGGAAACCTGCTCCACAAAGAGCTCAATCGAGCCATGTGTACCACAGAGAAAAACTCATCACCTGCCATCACCAGTCCCCGCTCTCCAGCCTGTCTTAGCTGCCATTTCCTCGTGGAATCAAGGCAGCCAGCCCAAAGATTAGTCTTAAAAGTGGAATTTGCAGTAGGCAAAGAGCCCTCGCTCCCTGCCCCACCACTGCAGCCTGACCACAGCAAACCCTGCCAAGTCAGGCCAGCAGTGACCTACATACGGCAGCCTCCACAGAAATTACAAGCCTAATTTTGCCTAATAATAAATCACACCGAGGTACAAGGAAGAAAGGGGTAAGGAACCAGGCGTTTCAGCTCCATTCATCACCTCTCCCCGGGCTTTCTGTTCCCACCCTGCAGCAGATGATCGTGCTTCAAACAGGGTCAGGTCACGGGTGACTGGGACCATCCGTGGCTGCTTCACACCAGATAATTCAGGGATGCCACGCTTCAGGCACCAAAAATTACAGTAAAGTTTGGGGTGGGAAACAGAAAGATGAAGAAGAATCTATAAGAAAAGCAGAGGAATCTCTTGTTTTCACCCAGGTACTACACAGCAAGCAGAACTACCATCCATTACGTCGCACACAGCATCATTTCATTTAATGATGTGTCTCTGCCATGGACTATTGCTCTGGAAGGAGGAGAAAATTGGCCTTAACGTTTTCACTGCTACTAGAACACTGTCTCCAAGCTGAAACTCTCCTGGAGCACTGACAAGTTCTCTTCAGCAAAGTGACTCTCAGCAAAACCCTACCTAAACCCATCTCTTGATTTGGGAGAAGGAGCTTTAACAACACAAAAGTCGCTCACGACCCAAGAGGAAGCACAGCCTGACCAGAAGACACCGTTCCCATCAGGGAGAGACACAACTGCATCCCACCCTCGAGTGAAGGATTGCATTGTTATACAAGATTTTGGAACAGCAACCCTAAAGAATGACACTCCAAAGGGAAAGGTTCACTGCACAACCAAAGCAGGCAGCAGACAGATTTCAGCTGTGGCTCCTGGCGATGGGCCATCAGGATTCTTTTAAGCATCATCTGAAACATGACCACTCGATGCAATCACTTCTGTGGATCCTGCTTTAGGTCATCTTTCCACTCTGATGAAGCCCATGAGTAATTTGGACCCAAATACCTCTCCACAGGTCTCTAGCAAAGACATCAGCCCGGCTGCGTACCCGAGGAGGGAATGAAGTCAGCACACATCATGTCTAGGGCAGTCACCCACACCAAGTTTGGGCTCGGCAGCTCGGTCCAAATATCCCAATGGAATAAGCCAAGCCTGTAGCTCACACTCACAAGGGCAGGACGGGTACCCACGGGCTCGTCCCAGAGCCCAAACTCCCAGCGTAGCAGTTTTGAAGGTGCTGGAGGGAATCACTTACAGTAGCAGCTGTGCTGCTCTTTGAGAAGCCAGGGACACGTTCAACCACTCAGCTGAACCCGTCCCTCCCTGTCAGGAATGCCAGAAGAGGCCAGGACAGGGGACAGGCAAGACAATCTCTCTTCCTAAAAGAGATTCAGTGTCGGATATACCTCACCCCGCAAGAGCCACGCAGACGCTCTGTGTCACCCTCTGACATCCCAGCTCGGAGTCCTGCACTCCAGGAGGCTTTTCAACAAGCCAAGGAACCCGTGTGACACGTGACAGCAAAGCCTGACCCCTCGCTCTGGCACGGGCAGGGTGACAGCACCAGTCCCGTGCCCCAGCCACGGCGGGCACGGGAACCTCCGGCCTCGCTCTCCTCCTCCATCCTTCCCCTTTCAGGGCTGCGAAAGGGAAGTGCTGGGATCTGTGCTTTAAACACATGACTCAACTTCAGAGGCGAGGAGGAGCCCGTCTGTCAAAACAGAAGAGGATTTCGCTAATTTTCAACCCAACGAGATGACAATACAATGTCGTCCTGGAGTACAACGCGGGGCGGGCTCACGAGAAACGTCTTTGGCGTTCCTGAAGGAAAAGCCAAACTTTATCTTCTGACCCCTTTTCCCTAACGTTCAGTACCTTGCCCACCCCACCACCTCTGCAGCACAACTTGTGCCCCCAAAGCCCCATTTTTGTTCCCTCACTCAGATTAGCAACCCCAGACACCAACAGAGGGGCAACTCTAAACACAAAGGAAGTGGGATTATGGGTTTGGGTGGGAGTTATAGGTTTAGGTGGGAGTTATAGATTTAGGTGGGGTGTTTTTAGCCTCCCCAGCTCTCGAGGTAACGCCAAGGACTGGAACAGCTCATGTGTGGGCGCAAATTGCACGGATGCTGGAGAACACGGCGCTCCCACCGAGCAGACAGCCTCGCTCCCGCGTCACCCAGCGTGCCAGGAATCCATTCAAACTTCCCCAAGCCTTGCTGGCAGGGAGACACGCTCCCCTCTTTGCTCAAAAACCTCGTTTGGAAACAAGGAGAAGGATTCTGTCACCTAGTGCGAGCTCAAACACACCTTGTAGCCACTGTTTACCTACGCCTGTCAACGAGAAGCAAGTTAGGGACGAGGGGTAACATCGTAACGCTGAAATATTCCCTGAGGGAAGCGGGGGACGACAGTCGCTGGGTGTTACAGCCGGGAGGGGACATCGAACGGGGACAGTGAGCAGCTGCCGGTGCTTACACCACACACCACGGAGGGAACCCCACGTTCCGCGATGTGGCCCCCACACTCGGGGATGCAGACCCCGGCATTCCGAGATGTGCATCCCCCGCGGGGATCCCAGCCAGGCCACGGTCTCCTCTCCACTCCTGACCCCCATCTCGGGCTACCAAGATGTCATTTCGCTTCGTTTCCCACTACAAAGCGGGAAAGCCGCGTCTCGCTGCTCTTGATAGGGGGGGAAAAAGGCGAAATTAAAGCGCGGCCGGAGGGGCGGGCGGCAGCTCATTGTCCGGCCGGCCCCGCTGCCGCCGATGGCCCCCCCGGGACCCCCTTCCCCCCGCAGCAGACACCTTCCATC
>VZRS01014937.1:21987-47216 GCA_013398055.1 Ifrita kowaldi
GGGGCGGGGCGGCCCCGGGGCTGAGCCTGCGCCCGTCGGACCGGCCCCGCCGCTGCCCGAGGGGCGCCGGGGAGGGATCGTGCCCCGGGGGTACGGGCGACCCCCGGCCCCGCCACCGAGCGTGTCCCCGCTCCCCTGAAGCCGGCGGTGCGATGGCAACAGGTCGCGGCGTTCCCAGTGACCCCCCCAGTGACAACAGGAAAGACTGGTCACAAGAGCGTGGAGCGACAGGACAAGGGGGAATGGGCTCGGGTTCAAAGAGAGAAGGTTTAGGTTGGATATTAAGAAAAAAATTCTTCACTGTGAGGGTGATGAGGCCCTGGCACAGGGTGCCCACAGCAGCTGTGGCTGCCCCACCCCTGGAAGTGTCCAAGGCCAGGTTGGACGGGGCTTGGAGCAACCTGGGACAGTGGGAGGTGTCCAGCATCTCATCCACCACTGGCCAGGAAGACAAGAGAGGGAACCAACACCACAGCACACAGAGCGTCAGGGGATGGGAAACCAGTCCAAAAGGAGTAAAGCCTGTCCTGATGATAACAAATTAACCCCTATTTCTATGTTCATCCCAGAATCCAACAAAGACGAGGCTAAAAGAGAAGATATCCACTCTGAGGTGCAATCTGCCCTTGAGCTGCCCGACCTGCAGTGGAATCCAATGAACATTCCTTCTGCTAGAGCACCACAGGAAATCAAGATATTTCATTTATGAATACAAAAAGTACGCTGATAGTCCCTGTTTTCTAAGTACAGAACATGTGGGTTTCGACATCCATCCCTCTTACCCAGCTCTACCACAAAAGGCAAGGAGTGTTCCCTGGGGAAGGGATGAAGGAACATCACGGCACACAGGACCTACACCGTGTCCTCCACAAGCAGCTGCCACCACAGGAAAGAAGAATCCAGGTCCTAAAAAGGGACAGGACAGGGAAGGTCAGGACAGGGAAGGGCAAGCTGTGGCCTCTGTGTGTCCCTACACACAGGCACGGCCACCCCGGAGCAGGAGGCATCTGCTCCACCTCTGTCACCTCAGCACCTTCCGAGATCAATAAAATCTCAGGGTTTTTTTAATCAAAGCAATAAAACTGCTCCCAGTTTTACACAGGCAGTTCTTACCCCGTGGCTGATCAATAGCGGGGTGAAGCAGCGGATCCAGCTAATCAAAGTACGTCATTAGCAGCAAGAGACTGAGCGTCTGTCAGGAGGTGGCAGTGACAGTCACCAGATGGGAGAGTGAGTAAACCTACACCAGGCGCTGGCAGCTTTATAAATAAAACTCTTGTCGAGCTCCCAGTGCCTCTCACTGAGTCCTGAGTTTCCCTGAGAAACCTGGAGAGCAGCAGAGGCCTCCGCCTGCTCCCGGCTAAGCGTTGGCTGCAAGAACATTTCCCACTCGGAAAATGGATTCATTCTGGGACTCGCAGCATCTCCCAGAATCTGATCCTGCATCCTTCACCCCGAGGGGCTTTGGGGCTGGGAGTTAAACCCAACAGACCCCGTAACCACAGATCAAAGCTGCTTCAAAGCTGCTGCTCTGGGGGGTTTTCCCACCTTTGGCGTCCCCTTGCTTGGGCTCGCCTCAGCACGTCTGGGGAAAGGAGCCTTTTAAGCCAAGTTTTTCTCCGCAGAGGAATCTGGTCAAAGGAGAATGATTGACCCATTTTGTTGCTCCGTTTCCTTTAGTTTCATTCATATTTGCTTTGTAACCCGACCCTTCAGCTATTTCAAAGATAAACACCAGTCCAGAGGAGGCACAGTTTGGGAGCCTCGGGTCCTGGGTTTCCCATGGAATCCTCCTTGGTTACTCACCCGAGGCAAGGGCTGCGCTGGCTCCTCCATCACAGCCTGGAGCTGGGACATCAGAGCCCCACTTCCCTCTGCCTTCAGGCTTGGGGGGTCAGGAAACCACAGTAATTAATCACAGAATCATGGAATGGTTTGGGTTGGAGGGGAGCTTAAAGCTCATCCAGTGCCACTCCTGCCATAGGCAGGGACACCTTCCCCTATCCCAGGCTGCTCCAAGCCCTGTCCAACCCGGCCTTGGACACTTCCAGGGATCCAGGGACATCCACAGCTTCTCTGGGAACCCTGTGCCAGGGCCTCACCACCCTCACAGTGAAGAAGTTCTCCCCAATACCCAATCTAAACATCCCATCTTTTAATTTAAAACCCTTCCCCTTGTCCTGTCACCAAGTCTCTTAACTATTTCTAACTATTAACACCTTTTAACTATTTCTAAGGTAAACCTGATGCTTGTAGGGATTTTGTGCTCACTCTATTTCAAGTCGTGCTTGTTGATAAACTTCAGCTTTCTCTTATAAAATCCATGTCACGAGGGCAGATGTTTCTTTCCATTGTTACACCTTTTACAAGGTAATTGCAATGACAGAATCTTCTGCTGGAGTCGGTGGGAAGCAATGGGCCCCTCGGTGTGAATTTATTAAGAAATAAAGATTTTATTAAAGAAATAACCATGGAGGGGCAGGCAACAGATGGCCCAGCGTGACCATAAATATTTGATTTGCAGTTCTGTGCCCCTTATAGCAAACCTGATCAGTGAAAGCTCGCTGGGCAGCGGAGCCTCGGTGAGGCAGAATTATAGAGATTTCTCCAGAATGATCCAATCTGTCCTACAGACGGGACAGAGGGTGCCAGCTCCGTGTTCGGCGCTGCCGGGGACTCCGTGCCCGGCTCGGAGCTCGTCGCCACGAGCCGCCACGAGGTGGCCCCCGGGCCCCGCCGAGCCCCGCTCCGCCCGGGGCTGCGGGAGGGGCCGCGGTCCCAGCCCTGCTCAGGGGGGACCCTGATGTGCCACCTCTCCCCTCGGCTCAGAGGGAACCGTCCCGGTTCGCCCCACATCCCGGGGGAGCTGTGTCAGAGGAGGGTCAGGCCGGATATCGGGAGAAGGTTCTTCCCCCAGAGGGTGCTGGGGTCTGCCATCCACCCGCTCCCCTTCCCGCACACCCCACAGCAGAGCAAGAACCACCGTACGGGGTCCAGCGTGGGAAGAGCCCACCAAATCTGGCTGCTTTTTATCAAAAAGCCAAGAAAAACGCAAAAGAAACCAACTCAAAAAACCGTCTGTGAACATCAAACCCAGCAGCAGTGACCTCCGATCCTCAGCCAGGACAAAAATCATCCGGATGTGAATGGGAACTGATTTTTCCCTCCTTCTACTCCCATTTCCAAAATGAAAAAGCACTGGCTGGCAGCAGGCTCAGCCATCACATCTACGTGACAGAGGTGGCTGATCCATGAACGTGCTCTCCATGGCAAATAATGAACCAGATCGTTATTTGATTATAGCAGAGTTACCAGGAAAAAATAGACCATGAAGATGAGGGTAACGATCATTAAGGCTGTGTGCATCCTGTTCTTCTCCCTGGGTGGATTTGTGGGAGCAGGAGGCTGGTGGAAAGCTATCCCACTTAAAAAATGATAATTCCTTTAAATAATCCCGTGTGCTTTTAGCAGAGGGGTAATAGAGTTGAAAAGATGTTGTTAATCATCATTACAACTGCCAATGCCACTTGTAAAGCAACGGAAGGATTGAAATAAGGACAGGAGGCAGCACTGGAAGTTGCACCGAGGTTTTTTCCACTGTTCCCAGAGCTCCAGCTCAGCTCCCAGCAGCTGCTCCCAGGAAGCGGCTGCATCCCAGTGCCTGGCAGTGATCCTTGTGCACGGTTTGCAAATCTATTTATAAAGCACTGTGGGATCCTTCAGGATGAAAGGAGCTATTCTAACTCGGATTTATTTCCCAAAAATGCGACCACAAACTTTCTCCACTGCACCACTCGGGACGAGTCTGAGCAATAGGGTGTTTATGGAGACCCTGTCTCCCAGCCCTGCCGGCACACGGGATGCGTCTGGCGGGCAGCATCAGCCCCTTGCCAGGGATATTTACCACGGGCACCACCCTTCCGCGGCAGCAGGGGATGGAGCAATGCCCCTTGGCACGTGGTGGGAAGAGGCAGCAGCTCCAGGGCCGGGATTCCCGTCGGGGATTATCACCCGCGGGCTCCGGCGTTGCTCGCATTCCCGAGCGGGACGGCTCCCCAGACCCTTCCCGCTGGACATTCCCGAGCTGACACACAGAGCCCATGATTACGAGACATGGCAGGAAATACTGCTCGGGATTAGGAGTGTCTGCCCCATGGGGATGAGGATTTTCCTGCCCCTTTCCCGGCCAGCTGGAGCCGGGCACACGGCGCAGGGCAGGGGCCAAACCACGGTCCCCGGACTCAGCAAGACCCGAGGGACAAACCAGCGTGTCCTGGGTGCATCCTACAAGTGTCCACCCCAAGCAGTGACCCCCCATCTCAGGGAGGGTTTAGCACAAGGAAGGGGAACACTAAAAGCACCCAAAATCCCCCAGCACTGACCCCTTACTCTGCTTTTCTCAACACGGGGATTTTTTCCACCTGGAAACCAGATCCTGATTCATTCCCCACCAGATGATGCCAAATGTACTTCCCTAAGTCACAGTCACAAAAACCACCACTCAGAAATGTACAGGCCCTAAAATAATTGGCTTTAAAAGGGATGGAGCCCAGCTGATGATCAAAACCACAGATCCCACACCAGGGAAAACCTACGGCTCAGGCTGGGGCAAAGGGACCTCGTTTTAAGGCCAGCACCCTGAGCTCCACTGTCCCTGGATGGGAGGTCACCCCAGGCTGCAGAGGGATGACCAGGTAAGACCCTGGAGCAGGATCTTCACACCAGCTCCAGCTGAACCCAGCCTGGCACGGCCCCCACGAGCCCTAAATGTGCTTTCTCTCTGTGCCACCTCCCAGAGCACTTCTGTCTGCTGGCATCCACATATAACCCAAATCCCCAGCAGAGAGGAGGCATTTGTGTGACAAGATTATGGAGATTAGCCCCATTAGCATAAGCAGCTCCTGGGCTGGCCCTAATCCAGAGGGACACACGCAGCCCATGCGCTGCTGCTGCTGCTGCTGCCCTGGCTGTCCCGAAGGCCCTGTGGGAGATGGGGACACGATTGTCACCCACGTCCCCGTGGCAGGGTGGGCACCGTGAGCCAGCGGGGACCCACAGATCCTCTCAGCTCAGCTCAGCTCAGCTCAGCTCAGCTCAGCCCAGGCCCTGATGGCCGCGCTGGGTCAGGGGATGGGGGACAATCCCAGAGGTGGCAGCGGCCCCACCCCAGCAGCACCGCTCTCCTCACCGGTGCTGCCGGCAGCGGGGCTGGCAGGGCTTTATCGGGGTTTCTGCGTACAGTGGAAAAACACTTGGGCCACCGAGCGAGAGGCTAAAAGTGGCCGGGGTCAGGGCGAGCAGCTGCCGGGGCCGTGCTGGAAGGGCCGAGCTCGGCAAGGGCCGGAGCCGCCGCGGCGTGCGGAGCCCGGGCAGCCGGGATTGCATTGCACAGCCTGGGAGCTGGCACGCGGAGCGGCCAGAAATAAACCTGTTTGTGTAGCAACTGGCAACACAGCAACGGCAGCCAGCTGAGCTGGGACTCTCTTTTTCGGGTTTTTGTTTGGGCTGGTTTTTTGGGAGGCCAGGAATATTTATTTCTTTGGGTGGGAGAGATTCGTTGTAAAGAGGTTTTTGCTTGGGATGTGAACTCCCCGGAGCATCCACAGGCTGCAAGTGGCAGCAGGATCTCTCCGTGGAGGTCTGGGACTCCCAGCAGCATCTTCATCGCCCTTTCCTGTACCACAGGCTTTAGGATGCTGGGGTGTGTGGAGAAATGCTGGATACAGCACAGAGCAGAGCCTGCAGGATGCAGGGACAGGCTGGACCAGGTGTATCCCAATATTTGGGGGACATCACTGACAATGCTGCATTCCAGTCCCTTTCCAGCTGTTACTGCACCTTGTGGACAGGCAAAAGGAGTCAGGAATGATCTGGGCTTCTTCAGATGGACTCATCAGGACCCAGGATAATGCCCACACAGCCCTGCAGTGGCAGGATCCAGGAGGACAGAGCAAGCTCCGAGGTCAGCAGACAGAAAACAGGGAGGGTGGCCTGATTGAAGTGTCCAAAGCAGTTATCTATAAAATAACCTTCCTGCAAGCACAAGGCAGAGCACAAGGTCGCCCCATGGCTGGGACAGAGCAGTGACAAAGCTCCCACCTCCCACCCCTGCTGCTGGTGGTGCTTAATCCCCTGGCAGTGCCATGTGGGAAGAGCTCTGCAAATGGCATCAGGGAGGCTGGAGACAGGGAAAGGACTGAAACTGGGCCCACCAAAAGCTGCATTTGTTGTGCCCTGTGGGAAGGTAAAACATCTTTCTGTGATGCTGCCAGGAAGGGCCGTGGAACGAGACCAGAGCCTGAGAAAGCAGCTCATGAAGGCCAATTTCCCCACGGTGTGTAACTAGACCCAGCAGTGTGGGTGATGCATAAAGCTCTGGGTTTAGTTTAATAGGGGAAAAAAAAGTCATCAAAGAATATTTAGAAAGGTTTGTGTCATTCTGGTGCATTTCCCATCACGTGGGGATGTGTCCAAGGATCACGCTTAGTCCTGCAAGTGCTGAAGAGGGGCCTGGAAATAGTTACAACAAAGCATGTGATCCATTAGACAGGGGAAAGAAGAACAAAACCCAGCTTGGAGATTCTGGCCCTCTCTTACCTTTCCTGTCACCTTATTGCTTCTCCTGAAAGCGCAGCCAGTGCCCCCTGAGTGAGAAATGAGATGACGAGGGAGGTGAAACGCTGCAGCCAGGCCGTGTCACCACGGCCTCGTCAGCTCAGCTCCACTCAACTGGCGCCGCTAAAACCTCCTGAATCAGCACCAGCTGCCTGGAAAAGGAAAGCTGGGCTGTTTGCTCCCCTCTTGCACCTCCCGAAATAACCAGCAGCTCCCCTGTCCTCACCCCCTCCGAGCACACACACCCCCAGCGTCCCCAGCAATCGGTGTCCAGCTGGCGTGTCCGGCCTCGTGCTCCCTGTGCCCCACAAGTGACCACGTTAAAGGGGCATTTTTGAAGATCACCAGGGCTGTAAATGTCTGAAATTTTTGGAAAGCACAGCTGCCCCCTCCCCGTGCCCAGGGTCCTGTGAGGAGGTTGTGAGGTGCTGCAGGGCACCTCCAGCGAGGAGGAAAATCATCTCAAACCACCCCCATTGTTTCCACTTCTATCTCATCTAAAGAGGAAACAGAGCATGAAAAGGTGGGCAGCACATTTCTTCAGGCTCCTTCAGAAGCCTGAGGAGCTGCAGGGGCTGCCCAGCTCCAGCCTCTTTCTGTCCTGGGTCCGACAGAAGTCGGCAGCGTCCAGACCAAGCTCTGCCAAGGGCTGAGCTCCACACAGGAAAACAGCAGTGAAGGGAATTGTGCAGGGGATCTACGGGGGATCTACAACTTCTGTCTCAGAGAGTCAGCCTCAGACAGAAAAGAATTATCCCTCTCTGCTTGCTAGCCTGTATTAATTCGTGCTCGTGGCTTTGGGAGCAGAGGAGTTCTGGTGTAAATTACTTGCACGACCTTTCCTGTTTGATGACTTTACAGCTGGCTGCTCACACCTCAAATATAATTTCATTTATGCCATCCATCATTAGCACCTGCTGGAGAGCCTGGCAGCTCCTGTCGCTGGTGCTGCTGTCACCGGGGGCTGTGGCAGTGGCAGGACACGGGTCGGGCACACGGGGAGGTGTCAGTGCCCTGCACAGCCCCGGGCAATGCAGGACACGGCCAAGGACCTTGGGCATTCTCAGTCAGACCTGGGATAGGATTAAGTAAAATCCTTTTGTCCTTTCCTCCTTTCTCCCCCGTGTCCGAGCGAGCTCTGCGGCTCCTGCTGAGTGTGCCAGGGTGAGCAGCATTTTCCCAGCTCCTTTCCCTGCCCTACAGGATCATCCCCACGTGCATGCCCACCACAAAGTCCTTGAAGGCCACAGCAGCCAAACTCCACTCTCCCAGCGGCTTCTTGGTTATGATTTCTTGCATTTCCATGTCCTCAGCAGCTGCCTCGCAGCCAAAAAACCACCCAGGGCACGACCTGGCTGCGTCATTTCTCACCTGGAGAGCCCCTTGCTCACAACCCCCGACCTGACAGGTAGAACACCTCAGACTGCAGCTGAGGTGTTCTCACACTGCAATTAAAACTGAAGGAATTCCTGTTAAATCCGGCACAGTTTGTGTCACTGGTCCGTACAACAGCCTCCGACAGCCCCTTCTGCGGGCTAATCAGGCGTGTGCTTTATTGCTCTCAATCCCTTCTCGGCTATGCTTAATTACACTTAATTATTATAATCACGGTCTCTGCCTTCCTACCTACAGCCCACTAGCCCAGCAGAGCAATCCTCGGCGATACTGCCGGGCTTGTAAAGCCGAATTCCAGAGCTTCCGAGCCGGCGGGAGGAATGCAAACCCTTACATGGCTCCGCTGCTCTGCCAGGGGCCGGGGCTGCCTCTGCCTCGGCTTTAGAAAGCTCCTCTCAGCGCTTAAGAATGGGCAGACTTAATTCGGGCAGCTATTCCATCCCCGCAGACAAAGGAAACAAGCCGGAGCACACTTAAGGAGCAATTATTTAAATCCCCCTGTCTGCGAGAGGCGGGGGAAAAGCTGCTCGGGCCAACAATCGCCGCTCCCTGCGGCTGCCCAGAGCCACATCCCAAACTCTCCTTCGACTCCTTATAAGTTCAGCTTTCCCCAGATGTCTCAGGGCACGGCTGCCTGCATCTGCACCCGGGAGATCCCATTTCTCATTCCCCCACAAACACTGGGGAGAGAGGGATGGGACCACAGGAAAAAATCCGGTCAAGAACGTGTGCTTTGATCCTGGGTTTTCCACTCGAAATCCAAGTGAAGAGAGCGATCTTCAGAGGGAAAGGCGTTTCTGAGCATCTCTGCACGTGGCTGTCCCAAAAAGTGTTTGCAAAGCCCGTTAGGCTAATGTGAGGAGAGAAAACAAACCCCAAGCTGCCACCCCTCGCTCCTGGCCTGTGCCACGAGGAGCTGGGCTTACAAAAACCATCAGACGAATCACCCCAGCACCAGCACTCCGAGTTTGCTCACTGATGCTTAAAGAAAACCGAATTAGGGGCAAAATTCTCCCCTTTGATTCACGCAGCCCCTGCCATGAGCAGGGACACCTTCCACCAGCCCCAGCTGCTCCAAGCCCTGGCCTTGGGCACTTCCAGGGATCCAGGGACAGCCACAGCTGTGCCAGGGCCTCACCACCCCCAGTGATGAATTTTTCCCCAATATCCAATCTAACCCTGCTCTCTTCCAGTCTGACGCTCTTCCCTCCTGTCCTGATGCTACAATAATTAATAATAATTGGAATACACCACACGACTGACGAACTCCAGGCTTCTGCTCCCCATCTTGGTGCAGATTCAGGTTTTTACCAACATCCCTCAGCACGATTTTGCTGGGCAGAAAGAGGTGGGCACAGCTTTGGGGTGGGATTCCCCAGCTCCTCTGCTGGCACCAAACATTATTTCCCCTCACAGCGCCCGGGTGCAGCTCAGACAGCAGAATTTGGGAGACAATACCTTATCATGTTACATCAACAAGCACTAAGCAGGGCAGATAAGATTGTTTTTTTAATCTGAGGTGCTGTGCTTGAGAAAATGTCACTCAGCCCCTCTCAGAGAGTGTCCCATGGACTCACGGCAGACTGAACACAGAGCTACACATTTATATACACATACCACAGAGACATTTAAATCTCACTGTATAGTTTGTTTTTACTGTTTTCAGCTTGCAAACTTTTAAAAAACCAGATATTTGCCATTCACCCACATTAAAATGAGGCAAAAATTCCCTCAGTGTTGTCTGCACACTCTGTGTGTGTAACACACGTGGTTTAATCACACAGGTTGTAGCTGGAGACCTTTTACTGCAGCATGATTTCATCTTCAAACCATCCCAATATCCACTTGTGTACAGTAAGTTACCCATTTATAGGTTTCTAATAAAAGCAAATCTTCCCTAAGTGGCTATTACTGGATTTCTCCTTTCAGCCCGGGGATAAGCAGGATTCTGGGCTTTAAAAAGCTCTCTAGTGGGCTGAATAAGAAAGTGACAACTGAAGAATGTCATGGCAAAACTCTGGTGTGTTCTAATTACAGCACTGTTAACGAGAGGAACATTTGTCAGAGCAGAGCTTCATCACGTTTAGCACAGACACAGAAACCTCCCACTCACACTGTGACAATTTTCTCTCCTCTCCAGGCAGATGCCACAGGAGGCGGTGCCTGCCAGCACAAGGTAAGTTCCACCACCTGGAAAGAATTATTACTTTTTTTCTTTTTTTCCTTTTTAATCAAGGACTTTGAGGAATCTGCACACTCGATTGCTAAAGAAAATGATGCATTTATTTTCTTTTAGAAACGACCCAAAGTACAACTTTAAGAACTCTGCTGATTACATTTAGATACATAGTTGGAGACTGACTGATTTCCAGCGTGTTCCTCCACAGTTACATCCACATGCACTTCCAAAGTCTTCCACATTCCCCACCCTATTACACCTCTGCACAATATTTACAATAAAAAGGCAAACCTGCAGGTTCTGAGGACGCTGACATTTAGTTGGAACATCTGCAATGTGTCAGAACCCCTGAACAGGAACGTGGTTGGGGTGAGGCAGATGGAGGCTGGTAAAACCCTGAGTGCTGCGTGTGGGGGCTCAGGGACAGCACAGGCTGCCTGACCCTGCTGGTTTGGAATAAAAAACCCAGGACAACGTTCAGCTCTTCACAAGGAGCCTTGGATCTCACCTGGGGAGTTACAAAGGGAGTTACAAGGGGAGTTACAAAGCTGAAAGGCGTCGGTGGCGTTTCGGAACACGAGGGCTCTCTAATGGCGTGGAGGAGGTGTATTTATTCCCTTCATTAAATTCATTAAAAAATAAAAATCAAGTGGTGTCTGTGACCTTCTGGCTCTGCACAGGTCCCTGACAGGAGGGGGCAGCCAGGGGGGGATTTGGGATCTTATCCCAGGGAACAGGGACAGGAGGAGAGGGAATGGCCTCAGGCTGTGCCAGGGGAGGCTCAGGTTGAACATCAGCAGGAATTTCCCCATGGAAAGGGTTGGAAAGGGCTGCCCAGGAAGGTTTGGAGTGCCCATCCCTGGAGGTGTCCAATGACTGGACATTGGTGTGGGTGACGAGGTGGGGATCAGGCACAGCTTGGAACTGATGATCCTGGAGGGCTTTTCCAGCCTCAGCGATTCCAGGATTCTGTGAAGCACCAAATCTAAAATCCCCCTGTCCAGCTCCCAGCCCTGCCAGGTACCCACAGCCCCGAGCACTCAGCACCTGCAGAAGCCACAGGATTTTTCATTAAAGTCTTTGAGCACGGTTTGTTTTCAGTCTCAGCTGGTGCTGCACACAAGTCCCACAGATCTTTCCATATTATTTTGGCTCTCCACTTCCACAACGGAATTAAACTTTGGCAGGCAGGGGATTTGTATCATTTCAGCAGAGATCTCTGGGTGCAGCATCAGCCTTTTGCTTGTGTGCCCGGGATTAGCAAGACATTGCTGAGATCATCATATATATGTTTCACAGCCAGGACAGCTATTGGTATTAAACAAGAAAAAAACCCAGGAGAGCTGCAGCCTGCAGTGAGCAGCCCTTTAAAAAGGACCCTGTGTTTGTCTGAGAGGTAGTTTTGAAGAAGATCAATGCAAAGAAGTTCTACAGCTGCTTAAAAAGTTTTCAACCGCGTGAAAATCCTGACAGGTAAAAAAGATTGTAAGCAACACACTCTCCCACAAAAGTCATGTTAAATCTGTCTAATTAATCTGCTGGGAATTCCTAGGTCACTGGTCAGCCAGGATTCCCATTCCAGCTGGCTGGGAGGATAAAAAACACCAGTGAGGAGGGTCTGTGGTACCCAGAAGAGCTCTAGATACGGGTTTGGGTCTTTCAGATGCGCTGCTCATGCATTGTCACTGATTTATACAAAAATATTGCTGAGCCAAACAGGTGAAACTGCAGACAGTGAACAGTTGTTATTTGCACCTCTCACAGGGCAATAAAACATTATAAAGGAGCATTTTAAAATGAGTTTGGGTGACTTTTAGGAGTGCAATGCCCGATTTGCTGTAAACACAAGTGATTTGTGTGTGTTCTGTGGTAACTCCTGAGGAGAACACGACTCAGGTGCCAGCGCTGGCAGATCAACAAAGCAAAGCTGCCATGAAAATAAAAACTGCTCTTAATCCATTCAGACATTTTCAGTTTTGGGATACTTTCAACATTCTCAGCAGTAGCACAGCCAATGACAGTGNGAGACTGACTGGTTTCCAGCGTGTTCCTCCACAGTTACATCCACATGCACTTCCAAAGTCTTCCACATTCCCCACCCTATTACACCTCTGCACAATATTTACAATAAAAAGGCAAACCTGCAGGTTCTGAGCACGCTGACATTTAGCTGCAACATCTGCAATGTNATTTAGTTGGAACATCTGCAATGTGTCAGAACCCCTGAACAGGAACGTGGTTGGGGTGAGGCAGATGGAGGCTGGTAAAACCCTGAGTGCTGCGTGTGGGGGCTCAGGGACAGCACAGGCTGCCTGACCCTGCTGGTTTGGAATAAAAAACCCAGGACAACGTTCAGCTCTTCACAAGGAGCCTTGGATCTCACCTGGCTCAGGGGCAGTCACGGAGCTGGAGGCATCGGTGGCATTTCAGAACATGAGGGCTCTCTAATAGCGTGGAGGAGGTGTATTTATTCCCTTCATTAAATTCATTAAAAAATAAAAATCAAGTGGTGTCTGTGACCTTCTGGCTCTGCACAGGTCCCTGACAGGAGGGGGCAGCCAGGGGGGGATTTGGGATCTTCTCCCAGGGAACAGGGACAGGAGGAGAGGGAATGGCCTCAGGCTGGGCCAGGGGAGGCTCAGGTTGGAATTTCAGCAGGAATTTCCTCATGGAAAGGGTTGGAAAGGGCTGCCCAGGGAGGTTTGGAGTGCCCATCCCTGGAGGTGTCCCCTGGACGTGGCACTGAGTGCTCNCAATCTAACCCTGCTCTCTTCCAGTCTGACGCTCTTCCCTCCTGTCCTGATGCTACAATAATTAATAATAATTGGAATACACCACACGACTGACGAACTCCAGGCTTCTGCTCCCCATCTTGGTGCAGATTCAGGTTTTTACCAACATCCCTCAGCACGATTTTGCTGGGCAGAAAGAGGTGGGCACAGCTTTGGGGTGGGATTCCCCAGCTCCTCTGCTGGCACCAAACATTATTTCCCCTCACAGCGCCCGGGTGCAGCTCAGACAGCAGAATTTGGGAGACAATACCTTATCATGTTACATCAACAAGCACTAAGCAGGGCAGATAAGATTGTTTTTTTAATCTGAGGTGCTGTGCTTGAGAAAATGTCACTCAGCCCCTCTCAGAGAGTGTCCCATGGACTCACGGCAGACTGAACACAGAGCTACACATTTATATACACATACCACAGAGACATTTAAATCTCACTGTATAGTTTGTTTTTACTGTTTTCAGCTTGCAAACTTTTAAAAAACCAGATATTTGCCATTCACCCACATTAAAATGAGGCAAAAATTCCCTCAGTGTTGTCTGCACACTCTGTGTGTGTAACACACGTGGTTTAATCACACAGGTTGTAGCTGGAGACCTTTTACTGCAGCATGATTTCATCTTCAAACCATCCCAATATCCACTTGTGTACAGTAAGTTACCCATTTATAGGTTTCTAATAAAAGCAAATCTTCCCTAAGTGGCTATTACTGGATTTCTCCTTTCAGCCCGGGGATAAGCAGGATTCTGGGCTTTAAAAAGCTCTCTAGTGGGCTGAATAAGAAAGTGACAACTGAAGAATGTCATGGCAAAACTCTGGTGTGTTCTAATTACAGCACTGTTAACGAGAGGAACATTTGTCAGAGCAGAGCTTCATCACGTTTAGCACAGACACAGAAACCTCCCACTCACACTGTGACAATTTTCTCTCCTCTCCAGGCAGATGCCACAGGAGGCGGTGCCTGCCAGCACAAGGTAAGTTCCACCACCTGGAAAGAATTATTACTTTTTTTCTTTTTTTCCTTTTTAATCAAGGACTTTGAGGAATCTGCACACTCGATTGCTAAAGAAAATGATGCATTTATTTTCTTTTAGAAACGACCCAAAGTACAACTTTAAGAACTCTGCTGATTACATTTAGATACATAGTTGGAGACTGACTGATTTCCAGCGTGTTCCTCCACAGTTACATCCACATGCACTTCCAAAGTCTTCCACATTCCCCACCCTATTACACCTCTGCACAATATTTACAATAAAAAGGCAAACCTGCAGGTTCTGAGGACGCTGACATTTAGTTGGAACATCTGCAATGTGTCAGAACCCCTGAACAGGAACGTGGTTGGGGTGAGGCAGATGGAGGCTGGTAAAACCCTGAGTGCTGCATGTGGGGGCTCAGGGACAGCACAGGCTGCCTGACCCTGCTGGTTTGGAATAAAAAACCCAGGACAACGTTCAGCTCTTCACAAGGAGCCTTGGATCTCACCTGGCTCAGGGGCAGTCACGGAGCTGGAGGCATCGGTGGCATTTCGGAACACGAGGGCTCTCTAATAGCGTGGAGGAGGTGTATTTATTCCCTTCATTAAATTCATTAAAAAATAAAAATCAAGTGGTGTCTGTGACCTTCTGGCTCTGCACAGGTCCCTGACAGGAGGGGGCAGCCAGGGGGGGATTTGGGATCTTATCCCAGGGAACAGGGACAGGAGGAGAGGGAATGGCCTCAGGCTGTGCCAGGGGAGGCTCAGGTTGAACATCAGCAGGAATTTCCCCATGGAAAGGGTTGGAAAGGGCTGCCCAGGAAGGTTTGGAGTGCCCATCCCTGGAGGTGTCCAATGACTGGACATTGGTGTGGGTGACGAGGTGGGGATCAGGCACAGCTTGGAACTGATGATCCTGGAGGGCTTTTCCAGCCTCAGCGATTCCAGGATTCTGTGAAGCACCAAATCTAAAATCCCCCTGTCCAGCTCCCAGCCCTGCCAGGTACCCACAGCCCCGAGCACTCAGCACCTGCAGAAGCCACAGGATTTTTCATTAAAGTCTTTGAGCACGGTTTGTTTTCAGTCTCAGCTGGTGCTGCACACAAGTCCCACAGATCTTTCCATATTATTTTGGCTCTCCACTTCCACAACGGAATTAAACTTTGGCAGGCAGGGGATTTGTATCATTTCAGCAGAGATCTCTGGGTGCAGCATCAGCCTTTTGCTTGTGTGCCCGGGATTAGCAAGACATTGCTGAGATCATCATATATATGTTTCACAGCCAGGACAGCTATTGGTATTAAACAAGAAAAAAACCCAGGAGAGCTGCAGCCTGCAGTGAGCAGCCCTTTAAAAAGAACCCTGTGTTTGTCTGAGAGGTAGTTTTGAAGAAGATCAATGCAAAGAAGTTCTACAGCTGCTTAAAAAGTTTTCAACCGCGTGAAAATCCTGACAGGTAAAAAAGATTGTAAGCAACACACTCTCCCACAAAAGTCATGTTAAATCTGTCTAATTAATCTGCTGGGAATTCCTAGGTCACTGGTCAGCCAGGATTCCCATTCCAGCTGGCTGGGAGGATAAAAAACACCAGTGAGGAGGGTCTGTGGTACCCAGAAGAGCTCTAGATACGGGTTTGGGTCTTTCAGATGCGCTGCTCATGCATTGTCACTGATTTATACAAAAATATTGCTGAGCCAAACAGGTGAAACTGCAGACAGTGAACAGTTGTTATTTGCACCTCTCACAGGGCAATAAAACATTATAAAGGAGCATTTTAAAATGAGTTTGGGTGACTTTTAGGAGTGCAATGCCCGATTTGCTGTAAACACAAGTGATTTGTGTGTGTTCTGTGGTAACTCCTGAGGAGAACACGACTCAGGTGCCAGCGCTGGCAGATCAACAAAGCAAAGCTGCCATGAAAATAAAAACTGCTCTTAATCCATTCAGACATTTTCAGTTTTGGGATACTTTCAACATTCTCAGCAGTAGCACAGCCAATGACAGTGATGGACTCTGGTGATTTCAGGCCCCCCCAGTGTTTGGCTTGCCCAAAAACAAGTGTGGCTTTGAGGCTTGGCCATATCTGGTGAGCACAGACGCTGAGACTGCGCCCGCCCCTGATAAATGACAGTGACACAGCCCACGGTCCAACCCCCCACGAGGGGCTGGAAAACTCCTGCTCCAATTCACAGGGAACTCAGCAAGTCCAGGGTTTGCAGGGATGGTTCCTCAGAGGATATTTATTGCCTCACCTGGAGGGCTCTCCCCGTTTGGGAATTCTGCATCAAACAATTCACCAACAGCAAACGTTTTCTAAAGAAATTGGGGATTAGTGATTGGAAACAAGACCCCAACATTCTCAGCTATGTTTCCTGGGCTAGGAAGACATTTCCAACCCACTAAATATCTGCTGAGGCTGCTTCCTTTCCCTTCTCACCCAAATTAGCAGTTCACTGAACTACGTTTGATTTTCAAATATGGCAGTCCCAAGTAAGTAAGATCCAGACTTAAACAAACACCTCGTGCAGTCAGGGCAGGCTGAACACTTTTTCTACATGAAAAGCCATGGTTTTGCCAGCTATCTGCTTTATCTGCAGCTTCACAGCCCCTGCCTTAAGCAAAACTACTTCTCCTCACTCACTTGGTGTATTTTGTTAAAAGAAATGTAAAAGGAAGAAAAGGAAGAAGATCATCTCTGGCTTCTGAAAACATGCCAGATCTATTAGAGATTCTACTAAAATCAACGGTATCTTCTGCCACTTCCCTCCAGAATCCACTTCCCTGGTTCTTCATTCGAATAAAACTTCACTCAGCCAAGCAAAATAAAAAATACCAGCCGTGTGTTGTTGTAAGTGACCCACGAGCAGCCCATCCATGCTGGCTGCTGCACGGATAAAGGCCAGACTGTTATTGTAATATCATTACTAAGCTCATTGAATTGACACTTGTAAAACAAAACAACTCAGAAAGCTCCACACACAAGAACCTCCATTTAAACTCCTGGGAACCTCAGTTTAAAGTCCTTTGGAGCTTTGGCTGCGTCTTTTTGAGGTTTTCTCCAGGCCTCCACCCAGTGCTGTAATGACCCAGGGAAGCCAGAGCAGCCCCATCTCCTCAGGGGAAAGGTCTCCCACTGAACATTTGCTCATCTTATCTTTAAAATCACCCCGGTAACTCCTTTGTTTGCATACTGAGAGTCTTCTTCCTTTAGCATTCAAAACCTGCTGCAGAGAAAGCCATTACATTTAAAACCTTCTCCTCATAAAAGCTCTAAACTGCATTTGAAGTCGTGCTCAGGCACCTGGCAAGGGATCAGATGGTTTTGGAGATGGACTCGGGCCATGAGGCTGCGAGAAGGAGCAACCCCAGCGAGCTGTGCTGTGGTTGTGACAGGTCACACCACCCTGGCATGTTCTGGGAAGATAAAGGGAGAGGAAATACAAGCTCATGTAGCTCAAGAGTGAGAAAACGTAGGCACCCAAAGGCCTGAAGGAAGGCAATTAGAACCAAAGCAACCCTTCCCATAAAATATTTCCATTTGGATCCGCCAGTTCTTGCACCTTTTCAGTCTTTCCTGGTTATGTTTCCAGAAATTATGTTGAGATTTCAGAGCACACTCCCAATTATTAATGTGTGTTCCCCCCTCCCTCATTTTCTAGTCACAGCCCTGAGCCTGAAAAAGTCTTACTTGTCTGACAGGGGGTGGCATGTTTGCATTTTTATTAAAAGAGCTTCATGTAATCCAATGGAATTCACTCTACACAAAGAGATAATATTTTGCAATTACCAGAATCTCAAACATGGATATAAACCAGCTCTTGAAGTTCAACATTTTTGTTTTAGAAACACAGGAAAAACAAAGACACACACACCTGGCAGAACTGCTGATGGAAATCTGAGCTCCAAAGAAACAGGTAATTCAATTATTACCTGAACAAACTGGCTCACACTTGTGATGGACCAGGCCTGATCCCAAATTCTTGTGATGGACCAGGCCTGATCCCAAATTCCCCTACAAGCTTTCCATAGATTTTTAGGAGGAAATAGCAAGTGTTACAGAAATTAGTAGTTTTATTTAGATATATCCTGTGTTTCATGGCAGTTCTATGCTCCTTTGCAATTTTATCATCAGAGTATTTTCTTTTCCAACAACAAATTCCTTTGGTGTCTACATCCCATCACATTTTTTAAAATCCCAGGATAGATAAGGGAAAAGCAATGCAGAGAAATAAAATTCTTCAAACTTAAGCAATTTGCAAGTAAGTTCCTAATGCATTACATTAATGCATTTGTGCTTTTGACATGAGATTTAAAAACTTTCCCCCGGAACAAAAAGAGTTCAGCTGGAGATAACAGGAAACGTAGTTTAAATCAAGTTCCTTTCCTGTCATAAGCAAAAGAACCCGTTAAACCATGATAAGAAATGGTTTGATTTCATTTTTCAACAGCACATCTGCCAAACTGTCCCTGCAGCCCCGAGCTGAGCTGAACCCTCAGCAGTGGAATATGCACCAGGTGTGAGTGAAGCAACTGGATAAAAGTTAGCCCTTTAATGTGTACATTTTGGACTGATCTTCCAACATTCCAGACTGAGCCTCTAACAAAAAGTAAATCCATTAAAACCCTCTGCATTTAATTCCCTCCCACAGCATGAACAGACAGTTAACACACGAGGGGTGTATCCTGGGAACCCAGCGCTCCCCACTAGCTGACCAGTTTGGGGAGCACAGTACACAGAGGGATGTTGCCACTGGCATCACCGGCCAGATTGGCCCTCAGCTTGTTGGGGACTCCAGCCACGGGAGGCAGCTTGTTGGCAATTCCTTGGAAGGAACCTGAATAGCTCGAAATCCGTCTGCTGGAGCTTTTCTCCAAGCTGGCTGCTTTGGTCACCCGTTTGCAGATCCAGGGGTGCCGCAGGGCCTGGCTGGGGATCATGCGAGCAGAAGGATCCCAGCTGAGGCATTCCTTCAGGAAGCCAATGAACAGGGGATCGTCACAGCCCTTCAGAGCTGTCACCCAGTCCTTGTTCCCCGGGGCACCCCGCACCTTGCCCCGGCGCGAGCGGCTCCCGCCCAGGGTCACCTTCCCGTCCGGCTGCGTCATCACCGTGCAGTAACGGGGGTGACCCTTGGAGTTGATGAAGTTCTTGGCTCGCTTGGATTGATCCAAAAGCTTCTGAGGTGGCATTCCGAGAAGTTCCATCATACAGGCCAGCTGGTCTGCCTCGTCCTCTCCAGGAAAAAGAGGGTAGCCAGTCAAAAGCTCCACCAGAATACAGCCAAAACTCCACATGTCTATGGGCATCCCATAGCGGCTTCCCAGGATCACCTCTGGCGCCCGATAAAACCGGGACTGGATGTATGTGTAGACTCTTTGGTGCTCAAAACAGCTGGACCCAAAATCTATAACCTTGATTCCACTCCTCCCTTGCTGTTTGAGGAGGATATTTTCTGGCTTCAAGTCACAGTGGATGATTTTGTTTCTGTAAAGGGCATCCAAACACTGCAGGATGGAGTGAGCAAACTTCCGAACCAGCTGGAGGCTGAAGCCCTGAAACTTATTCCGTTTGATCAGCTCATACAGGTTCATACTCAACAGTTCAAAGGTCATGCAGATGTGGTTCCGAAAGGTGAAGCTCTCCAGCATGTGGATCACATTCATGCTGCCTGTTTTATCCTGCTTCTTCAGGTGCTCCAGGATCCTGATCTCCTCGGCGGCTTGGCGATGGAACCTCTTCTCATTGCGAACCATCTTTAAGGCCAGGTGTTGGTGGAGTTTGTGATCATAGACTTTGGCAACTTGTCCAAAACTGCCCTTGCCAATGATTTTGAGCACTTCATACCTGTAAGCCAGGTGGTCGTGGGGCACGTGGATGTAGCTGCCTTGGTCATCGTCGTAGCCGCTGTTGTTGGGGCCGCCGATGACCCCCTGCCTCTTTTTGGCAGACGGCCCCACAAAGTAAATCTCAGAGAAATTAAAGATCTCCTGCTGCTCATAGGCTGATAGCTGATGTTTGAACTGTTTGACAGCTTGCTCTGGAGCTTGGGAAATGGCTTTATGTGCTTTCAAGGAGTTTCCATTGCCTCTAGGACCCAGGGTCTCTAGGGTTTTCTCTTTCGTCAAGGAAGGGAGAGCTCTTTCTGGAGTAAGGCCTGCAGACTGAAGAGTGCTGCTCCTTCTGTTGCCAGAGTCCTCAAATAACTGCTCCACTTTGACCTGATTTCCAGTCAGAGAGTGATCCTTCATCATGAGTTTGCTGATAGAAACCTAGAGAGAAAAAAGAAGGAGTTTCGTTTATCTTTTAAAGCACAGATTAAAAATAAAATCACTACCAGCACAAAATCAGTAACACTGATGAGTTTGGCATTTATTAGGAACAAATATAAAGTGCCGGACTAAATTCAATTACAAGCACAATTATAGAAGGGTACACAAAGAGGAAGCAACTCACTGAAACAGCACTTGTGCTTTTAAATCCAGAAGGGGAAACCCTAGACAGACAAAGACTCAAACCACCACAAAATACCTATCTCTCGTCTGCAAAGAGCCAGGGAACAGCTATGTTTAGCTTCAAACGTGGGTGCAGCAGCACAACCATCGACAGATGCAACTTGCACCTGTCTGGAGCATGGAATGGAACGTGGATGTGCAGAGAAGGGGCAGGAAAGGGAGCCAGGCTGCCAGAGGAAGACAAAGCAGCACCAGCAGGTGACATATGGCTGGTGTGAGCCAGCTGCACCAGGAGCAGAAGGATGGCAGGGCAAGGCAAGGTAAACCATCCTGTAAAAAAAAATTAATTGTGGGGTTTTAGGTTCAAGAGGAAAACATCATCATATCCAAAACTCCCTCTGAAATCACGGTGGAGTTACAAAACACTGTGGGCTGGAAGGGACCCACAAAAGCCATCCAGTCCAGCTCCTGGCCCTGCCCAGGACACCCCAAAATCCCACCCTGTCCCTGAGAGTGGTGTCCTGGAGCTCTGGCAGCCTCGGGGCCGTGCCCATTCCCGGGGAGCCTGGGCAGTGCCCCACCAACCTCTGGGGGAAGAACTTTTATCCAACCTAAACCTCGCTGACACAGCTCCAGACATTCTCTTGGGTCCTGTCACTGGCCACAGAGGGAAGAGAGAGCTGCACAACTCCCTTAACACAGACCTGGAAGCTTTGAATAATCAAGAACACCTCCCACTCCAACTNAGGTAAACCATCCTGTAAAAAAAAATTAATTGTGGGGTTTTAGGTTCAAGAGGAAAACATCATCATATCCAAAACTCCCTCTGAAATCACGGTGGAGTTACAAAACACTGTGGGCTGGAAGGGACCCACAAAAGCCATCCAGTCCAGCTCCTGGCCCTGCCCAGGACACCCCAAAATCCCACCCTGTCCCTGAGAGTGGTGTCCTGGAGCTCTGGCAGCCTCGGGGCCGTGCCCATTCCCGGGGAGCCTGGGCAGTGCCCCACCAACCTCTGGGGGAAGAACTTTTATCCAACCTAAACCTCGCTGACACAGCTCCAGACATTCTCTTGGGTCCTGTCACTGGTCCACAGAGGGAAGAGAGAGCTGCACAACTCCCTTAACACAGACCTGGAAGCTTTGAATAATCAAGAACACCTCCCACTCCAACTCATCTGAGAGCAGTCTGCAAGCACTCCCTCTTACCACCGTGTGCTGAAATATTTACATGTGAAACAAACCCATACAAGGTGAGAAAAACACTGTGAAATTTCCCAAGCTTGTCAATTTTACAATTTAGGAAATGCTGAACTCCCTAGAGGTCAGTTCCCCCCTAGCACAGCAGTTATTCCCTTTTCTGCTTGCTGGCACTCCTTGCTGAGGCAGCAGAGGTGTTGTCCCACCCCATGCAGGACTGAAGAAGCCCTGACTGAAGGAGAAACATCTGTTTTCCATTTCATCCTTTAATCTAAAAATAAAGATCTCAGACACATGCCAAACCGAATCCCTGAAAACCAAAATAACTACACAGGAATCAAACAAAAAATATAAATAAACCTGCAGCCCCACAGCAATAAAACCAAATTCCTTTTTAGTTACATCCAGTCCAACATCTCAGCATGGTCAGCAAATCAGGGAAGTGAATGTTCTCGCCAAAGCCAATTACACACAACTCATAAAAGAGTCTGTCTGTTGGTGCTGCCCTGAAATGCTAGTTCTTGCTCACAAGCCCCAAGAAATGGACATTTCCTACAGAAGTCAGTCCTTATCAACATGGATAGATCCTACCAAGTCCCACTTCTCCTATCAACCCCAAAACGCAGCGTACTGGGAGGGACACGCCTTGCCAGAGTCTTAAATAAAAACAACAGAGCCCAGCCCTGGTAACTCGGAATAAACGCCTTTTTCTTGGAGCCTGGCTGAACCCCCGAGATAAGAATGACATTTTTTCAGAGCTGGCTCAAAGACTCTTCAGTCCAGCAGACCCAAACAGAAAGTTTACAAATAAACAGAGGATATAAACACAGAACTAGGGTCACACATGTTCAAACGTTCTCTACGCAAGAGCAGTAGCAGCTCTGCTCGTGCTGCAGTTCATACCAAACATTTTGTACCTTTGAATCCCTAAATAAACAAGGAATTCATGATTCCATTTATCCTGGAACGATTTCTTAATGAAGGAATGATGGCTTTGGATTTCAAACCTGACTCAACGGTAGTAAGGTCTCAATTTTCATTCTTAGAGGGCTCCCAAAATCAGTTGCCACATGATGATGAGACACAAATATAGCTCCATCTTCACTTGAACTCAGAAGAGCTGCACTCAAAGTCAGATGACTCCTGGGTAACACCAGCTTTCTTTCAGCAGCTTTGTTTTACAAATCACAGGCTCCCCAGGTCTGTGGTTTTATTGCTGAAGTGCTACCAGCAGGCAAGAAGTGAGGCTGACAACACCAGTGGCACCCTGCTGAAAACTCTCACTCACAAAACTTCATTTTCATGGGCAAGGAAACAGTTAATGCAATTCCTACACAACTGCTTTTCAGGGACTTTCTGAACGCTGAATTAAACAGACTGAATTCCACCCGTGGATTCTCAAAGCAGAAAGACTTTCTGTTCTCCTGCAGGCTCAGATGAAGGAATGGGCAGCTGCAGTCACCAGGACTCCTCAATTCTCACGTAACATTACATCATAACAAAAACCTTGCAAGAAGGAAACCAAAAATCCAGGTATTTTCCCATTAAAAGTGAGCAGCATCATTTTCAGCCTCAGCTCCTGTTTGCCTGATACCACTGAGGCTGGATTTTATTGATACATCACCATGCAAACTGGGCAATCCTTAATCTTGCCCTAAGAAGTTAACAGGTTTCAGGGATAAAACACAGATGAAGACAAGCCAAACAAAATATTCACGGATTTATATTTGTATTTCACTGGATAGTTCCATTCTCCTGACTTGTGTTCTGTTATGAATAAATGAAGGCACACTACAGCTTAAAACGCTGCAGCTGAAATGTTTCCACATCCCTGCAAACAAAATAACCCCAACCCACTACTCTTCAAACCCTACATTCCTTCTACTCCCCCTCAACATTGCCAAAAAGGGAAAATAAAACAGACTTATGCCCCTGAGTTTGCACAGACCAAATTTGTTACAACAAAATCCCACAAGGTGATGATTTTCAAATGCATCTTACTCAGGGCAATGTCTATTTTCACTTTTTAGAGCGTGAGAGGTTTTTTTTTAAGCTTAAGCTCCTTCCCTTCTGCCAGAACTCAACAAGAGCCAGAACACATTTAAAACCTACCTAAAGGACAGAGCAGAGTATAAAAGTACAGCCGAACACGACCACTACGAAACCAATTAAAGGCAAATAAATCTCCCGGTTCCACATCTGCTGAGGGACCAGAGCCCTGATGAAAAAGCCTGGCAACACCTTCAGTTCATAAGGAGCTATTTTGGTAGCAAAAGAAGTGACAGATAATGCCCAAGTTTTCAGAGCAGAAAGATACTTTTGTGAGACGTTTGGCAGCCACACAGACTCACACTGCTCCTTCTGCTGCTCCTATGTACTTATCCGTCGGAATTTTCATGAGGGAAACCAAAATGGAAACGTGCAGGAGGAGGCAGAGCAAAGCGTATGTGGATTTACTTATCAGAGTACAAGGTGACACGGCAGAACGCTTCAACCTTTTGTAAAGTAACTTTTTCTGATTAAAACACGAGCTGAGGGCAGTAAGATGGGATTCCTGAGGCTGCCAGCAAGTTCTGCAGTGAACACAGCACATCCTTTTTATGTTCAGGAAAAACAACGATATTAAGAAGCCACTACAAAGCTGCAAAATCCCACTTTTAAAATTTATGCTCTGTAGGGAGGTGTCAAACCCCTGGATAGTTCTCACTGCCACACTACACAACGTGAAGACACAGAAGACTTTAAAATACTCACATGAGGTCTTGAAAGGCAAGGAAGTCCTGAAGGGCTCCGTTCTTCATTTGTAGGCTCTGGGTATCTACACTCATCTATCCTCATATAGGAGTCATATAATCCATCCCCAATCCTGGCTGGAAAGGTCCGACACACAAACCAGTTATTCACAACAACGCACACTGACAGAGACAGAGCCAAATGCTGAAATGCAGCTCCCTTAGCACATTTTAATCTGTGAAATCATTGATTCTCCCTCATTCATTAAATGATCTTTAGTATTTAACTATATTTTCATACCACAAGAGCGCGATGCTTCTGGGGAATCTTAATTAGAGATACTTTTAATTTAGAGGTTCTTTTTTGTTAATCAACTTCTGCACTGCAAAAAACACATCCCTAAGAAACACTAACCACCATTCTCCCCGCCTCCCCTTAATCGGGATAATCCCAAATGAGCTGAAAACGAGCAAACACTTAAACACTTGATAGGACTATCCTTTAAAGCAGGTTATCCCTTAAAAATGAGATGCGGGAATTACAGCCGGCTGCAAAAAGGGGGGAAAAAAAAAAAAAAAAAAAAAGGCGGCGTCTCTCGCTGTCGGCCACGCTCAAGAACTCAGAATCGCAACGCCTATCGCGACAGAGCCGACGAACGGCTGGGACCACGCGGGGGGTTCGGCGGCCCCCGACCCAAACCGCATCTCCCCCTTTCCCGCCAGCCCCGCGGGACCCCCGGCCGCCTCCTCCTCCTCCTCCTCCTCGTCCTCACCCGCTGCGAGGGGCCCGTCCGGCTTCCTGCCCAGCAGCATCGTGTCCGGGGGGCCCCGGCGCGGGCCCCATGCCCGGCGGGTGCCGCTGCCCAGCGCGGCCGCTCGGCCCCGGCCCGGCCC
>VZRS01014937.1:47982-82060 GCA_013398055.1 Ifrita kowaldi
GCGCCGTTTCCAGCCGGACGCTTTACGGGCGCGGACGGCGCCATGGCGGCCGCCGCGGGCTGAGGGGACGGCGCGGGCCCACCATGTTCGCCAGGGCGTTCCGCGTGAGGGCCAACACCAGCATCAAGGGCTCGGACCGGTGAGTGCCGCGCTGGGACCCCGCAGGGACCCCCGCCGGGCCGGGGGGACGCGCGGGGCTCGGCCGCGGGGTCGCGGTCGCGGGCTGCTTTCACCCCGCTGCTTGTGATACGCTCCCGGCCTGAGCACGGAACGTGCGTTTCGCTGGAAGGTGCTGCCGTAATTAAACCAGGTTTAATTGAAATGTTATGCCGAGGCCTGAATGAGCTTTGCGTGCTTATTTATAGCAGCTTTCAGTGCCTTACGCGGCTGTAAGTGAGCTGGAGAGGGGCTTTGGATAAGCACATGGAGTGACAGGACAAGGGGGAATGGCTTTAAACTGGAGGAGGGTAGATTTATATTGGATATTAGGAAGAAATTCATCCCTGTGAGGGTGGGCGCTGCTGTGACCACAGAACCCGCCCTGTGCTGGTCACTGGGGCTGAAACCTCAATTAAAACTGGGAAACAGGGAAATCTGGCTGTGCCCTGCTCCCCATCCAGCTGCGGGTGACACTCCCAGGTTGAAATCACAGCACAGAACAGAGGCACGGGCAGCAAACAGAAGCTGAAAGCAGATGTTTAAGGAAGATATGAGCAGGGCAAATATATTTGGCGTTTTCCTGGTATTCTTCTTACACCATTTGTAAACCTGAATACAAATGTTTCAGATGAACTCCTGTGGAAAGGTGGGAATTTCAGGAACAGCCAGCAAAACATTAACAGCAGATGTAGGAATTGTTTTGAGGGATGGCCTAGGCAGCTTTGTAACACATTTGGGATTTTATCATTGCAGGAGGAAGCTACGAAGTGATGTTGCAGCAGCTTTTCCCACCCTGAGCACTGAACAACTGGCTGAGTTGATTCCAAACAAGGAAGAGCTCAATGTCATCAAAATATACTCTCACAAAGGGGAGGCCGTCACTGTTTACATGAACCACAGGAACCCAATACTGTTTGAAGCTGAGAAAGTTCTGTATCCAACAGGTAGGGAGAAAGGACTGGAATAGTCCTCCCTCTTTGCTTTCCTTCCCAGTTAATTATTGTGGCACTGTTTTGATTTCACATTTCTTTACTACCCAATTAAGGGTTTTATTATCCAACTAAGTTTAATCGCCTTGATTATTCGAGGAGAGTTTAGTCTTAAAGATGGGAAGAAACAACAGCTAGAAATGTTCTTAATGATGCATTTTTAAATGTGCTTCTCTTTTGGGACAGTGTACACTCTGTGGGTCTACCCAGACCTTCTCCCTGCCTTTGCAACATGGCCCCCAGTGCTACAGAAACTTGCAGGAGGAGCAGGTAAGAGCACCAGAGCTTTGTCACTTCACACTGCAAAAAGGAGTTGCCTTCAGGGCTTTTCAGGTGTTTGCTTTCAGCGGTGGCAAAAATGTACCTGAAACAAGTAGAAAGAACTAGTACTCAAAAATAATTCGTGGTGTCCTAGAAAGGAAATAAATTAGCTGTAAAAAGAATCTGTGAATGAAACAAAGTAGGTGAAGCTGTTTCAATGCTGTTACCTGTTCCATGTGGGAGGCTCAGATTTTGAAATACTTTGTGAGGGTGATGAGCAGCTGAACTGGGACACAGAGCTGCCTGTGCCATTGGTCTGTCCCTTTTGAAAGTTCCTTTGCTGCCACCCTGCTTCCTGTCAGTCCCCAGGTGAACAAGCTTATCCTGCGGATAAGAAGGGGATTTATTTTGGAACCTACAGTGCAGTCACTGTCAGCCAAACTGTGGATTGTGCAGGTGAGGTTGGAGCCGAATTCCTGGGTTACTGGCTCTACCACCTCATTATGGATCAGGACTAACAGGAAAGGAGTCTGTTTTCTGGAACCTGCTTTGGATGCAGTTCAGACTCAGGAGAATCGGGGCATTATGAACTTCAAATTGCTGAACTGCTCAAGCAGAGAAAGATTAAATTGCAGCTGCTGCAGCCTTGGTCTGTACCTGGAAGCGCTCACGTAGGAAGGGATGTCTCTTTCCATGACACGGTATCTAAAGTGGAACTCGGGTCTCTGTGCTTTGTTTGCTTTTGTGGAAAATAAAGTGCTCGAGTGTAGCTGTGATAGACATCTGAGCGAGCCTCGCTGCTGACTCGTAATGACCCAGTTTCTGGGGAAAAAGACTTGCTAATGGAGAAGGACATTGATGAAAGAGGCCTGCGGGCCATTCATCGCCCCTGGCAACCAGGCTACCTCTGTGCAGGAGCCAAAGATAAGGAGCTGGCCAGGAGACAATGGCCACAAAGGCAGGGGGAGAGGTAGAGCCACTTCTCAGAAAGGAGAGGAAAGGCTGCAGGCTCTCCGGTGCTGCAGGAGATTTAGGAAGCATTCAATTCCAAAGAGCGGCAATGTTTTGGGATATCTCTTCCATGAATTCAAATACCCGCTGTCTGCCCTGGTAATTTACATAATTTAATGCTGCTTAGCTGGTCACATTAAGGCCTTTACGTGATTTCTGTCCCCAGCCATGTGGAGCTTTGGTGGCAGTTGCAGAGTTCATCCTAGACTTGATAAAAATAGTTGTGACAATGAATGGGGGGCTGTGAACCTGCTGGGATCACCTTCCCTTGGGACAGGGGAGACTAAATGGGTGATTCCTGACACTTCTCCTTGTTCCTTTCCCTTTCCACGCCATTAATGAAGAGTGGTGCTGGGAGCTCGTTAAAAACAGCCCCTCGGGTCTGACAGTTTCTTGGGATGTGCCCAGCACCGTTATGAATTGGATCCCGCACTCCACGGGGGAAAAGCGCTGCCTTAGGAGGAGAAATAGAGAATCCTGTTCTCTCCGGCGTGTGCTCAGCTCGTGTTTTTGCTGAGTAACGGGAGGGAAGGGGGCGGAGGAGGCGGTGCCTGAGCGTTTCATTGAGAAACGGATGCGCTTCGTTCTTCCCGCAGACCTGATGCTGCCAGGAGTTGTGGTGCCATCTTCTGGCCTCCCTCAAGTGCAACGGGGCACGCTCTGCGCTGTCACCCTCCTGGGAAGCAGGTACAGAGGATTCTCCAGTTCAGAACCTGTCCAGAAACTAAAAATGAAATGAAGGGTTTTGAGGAAGTCAAAGCGGAAGTGGTGTTGTGCATTTGATGCACCGTGGAGCTAAGCAGTGGAACGTGCAGCAGAAAAAAATCCACTTAATTTTCTGGGTTAGGATATGTCTGAGCTGAGGTAGGAAGCTTTGTAAATTGGTCTTTTTGGACCTGTGTGGACCAATATTTTTAGCAAAAGATTGTATTCTGCGCAGTTGTTTCTGTGTCTGTGTGGAAATTCTGAGGGAGGGAGTGCTAGAGCTCTTGGTTTTCTCTCACTGCTGGTCTCTTTTGGCACTGCATGTGCTTCTGGTAGTTTATTAAAAGCAAGAATGTGTCACTGCACAACCTTCACTTCATCCCAGCTCCACTTATCCTCGGGATTCTTTGGAAAATTTTACATCCCAGAAGGATAACCAGGAAATATGCAGCTGCTTTAAAGAAAAAATCAGCTTGTACAGAACAAGGGCATTGTAAAAGCGATTCAGTCTATCCCAGTGGCACAGCCTGTGTGCAGTGCACAGCGTGTTTGTGTTGTGCTGCTCCAACATTCCCTTCTTTTCCCAGGGCTCCCATGGCAGTTGGAGTTGCCACCATGTCCACGGAGGAGATGCTGGCTGCAGGAATGAAAGGGAAGGGCTTTGCTGTGCTGCACACTCACCTGGATCACCTCTGGTGGGTAACTGCCAGCCCTTGGGTAAAATGTGCAACAGGTCTCACGTGTTTACTGAAATCCAAATCTGTGCCCCAGTAAATTCAGTCTGTCAGGCCAAGTTACTGAATTATTTGGGTACAGCTTAGATAGGATCTTTATTCACAATTTATGGAGGAAGATGAGTTCAAAGTAAATTTTATAGTTTAGAGATTACAGAAAAACACCAGTGCAGCTGCCAGTGCCTTTTTTCAGGGTGACATCTCTTCCTTGTCCTGTGATTTCAAAGCAGCAAAAGGAAAGCTGTGTTCTGCTTTTTCTTCCTTTTGTAGGGAATATGGTGACAAATCTTCTCCTCCTACCTTAGCTCCCTTGGTAACGGATTCTGCTGCAAAGGAGAGCGCTGGAGACGAGGAGGAGCTGCAGGGGAAGGAGCCTGTCAGCAGCTGCTCCCCTGAGCCAGAGCAGCACGTGCCCATCAGGGATTTGAGCCTGAGGGACAGAGACACTTGTGCAGAACTGCTGGGACAGGAGGAGCTCCGGGAGGACAGAGCTGCAGAACCAGCTGAGGATGCCAGCACAGAGGATCAGCAGGAGGCTGAGGACAGCAGGACCCCACAAGGTATTTTTGGATCCCAGTGAAACCAAACCGTGCCCCTTTGGGTTGCTGAAGCCCACAGAGAACTCACTGCCTACCTGTCCTTTTCTTTCCCTGCAGAGCAAATGGATGCATTATTTAATCAGTGCTTTTTCCATGCCTTAAAATGCAAAGTAAAGAAGTCAGATCTCCCTCTGCTCACCAGCACATTTCTAGGCAGCCACATGTTCTCCTGCTGGTATGTGGGAAGGAGGTGGAATTGGGATTTGCATGCTGGGATTTGATCTTTAAAACGTGGAGATTGAGTGGGATATTTAGGAAGAAGGTTTTGACTAAAAAGTAAAATCCAGTTCTTACCTAAGGTTATGCTCACTTCTGCCATCAAATACTTTGGTCAAATACAATCCTTACATCAAATACTTGGATGTAAGGATTGTCCAGACCTGGATTTGCACTTGGGAGCCCACTTGACTTGGCTGACACTGGTTTCAGCATGGTTTAGTCACCTGAGTGGCTGCTTGCCTGCCCACCAGAACATCAGCACTAATTTCACTCATCACATTCTATTTATCAGCTTCTTTGAAGTAATTCTTTCTCTGTGTGATTTGTATTCCCACTGTTAAGAAACTTCTAGCATAAGTAGCAAGATTTAAGAAGAAATGAAGGGTGACTTATAACTAAAGAACTTTTAAAAAATCCATTTATAGCCCTGCTGGAAAACAACTGGACATAAAGAAATCAAGCTATAAGAAGGTGAGATTTTTCTGTTGGTTCGGAGTTTTTTTGGCAGTAATTTTAATAAGAAACCGAAGGACAGAAAAGGTTTGAAACCCAAGAGCAGGAGTTTAAAATGCTTGACTCCACATTTCTGATTGTTGCTTCCTTCAGTTCTCTAAATTCCTGCAATGCATGCAGCAGCAGCAGATCTTACAAGTGAAGGAGCTGAACAAAGGTGTGGAGAGCATCGTGGAAGTGGACTGGAAACACCCAGAGTACGTAGAATATCCCAGTCATCTTTAAAAGAGTTGGGAGTCTCTGAAAGAAGGGAGTGGAATTTGCTATTTCCAGCTCTGTTTCCATCCCTTTTACTCTCACCAAACAATTCTTGTTGCAGCATTAAAGCATTTGCAGTGCCTGAAGGGTTTTCCTCAGCCTCTGCTGCCCAAGACAGCAAGAGTGAAGACAGAGAACAAGTGTACCATGCTCCTGAAATCATTCCACTTTATGGGGTCTCCACAAAAATGATCCCACTCTTTCAGGAGTCTGGACACAGGTAAGCAAAAAAAAAAAAAAAAAGGAAGACAGAGACCTAAAACTGCAGATGCTGTTTCTCTCCTAGTGCCAGAACCCAACACCCAAATACTTGAGTTAAACTTTCTCTTTCTCTTCAGAAAAGGCAGCATCCTCTCAAGCAGTGAGGTGAGAAACATCATCATTAACTACGTGAAGAGTAACGAGCTGGTTGATGAAACAAACAAAAAGTAGGTACAGGTGGGAGTTTTCCTGCCCTGCTTCCACAGGAGAGGCTGAAATTAGAGAAAAAGAATGACCTGGTTTGCTCCTTGTGTGTGCTTTTGTTTTGTAGCTTTGTAAAGGTGAATGCCATTCTGTGTGACTGCCTGTTGGATAAATCAGAGCAGGATGAGATCTCACACCTTAAATGGGATGAACTCTTGAGCAGGTGATTGTTCTCTCGATATCCCTTCCCAGAACTGCACGGATTTATTGCCTGCATCTCAAAGCCCCGTGGTGGGAGCTGCCTGATCTGTAATTTCCTGGAGATAAATGGGAACGAGATGAGATCTCACACCTTAAATGGGTTGAGCAGGTGCTTGTTCTCTCGGTGTCCAGAATGACACAGATTTATTGCCTTGTTCAGGTGCCTTGAACGACTGCAGCCCTTACACCAGGTGGCGTTTTTTGGACAAGAACCCGTGGTGAGGAAAGGAAACATTGAGCCCATTGACATCAGCATAGCACAGAGATCATCAAACAAGAAGGTAAAAAAAGACAAATGGGGGGGGTGAGCAGATGAGATGCCCAGATCCCGAGGGCAGCTTTGGCAGTACTTGTTAAACCCTCAGCAGTGATGTTTCCAATCTCTGTTAAACCCCACAGGTGACAATTGTCAAGAACCTTGAGCTGTATGGTCTGGACCCACAGTGTGTGGCCAACGCTCTCCAACAGAAGGTCCAAGCCAGTGCCACCATCACCCCAGCACCAGGAGCAAAGGACAGAGTCCAGGTCCAGATCCAAGGCAACCAAATCCATCATCTGGCCAAGATGCTGCTCGGTAAGAAGACTCTGGAACTATTTACAGCAAAATTGAGATTTTAATTCTTATTTAATTCTTCCTTACCTGAAGTGAGCTCTTGGTTGTGTTGCAGAAGAATATCAGCTACCTCGGAAATACATCCAAGGCCTGGAGAAGGCTCCAAAGCTTGGCCGGAAGAAGTAGGAGAAAAATCTACTCTGAGGATTGCTCAGCTCTCATTATTTATAGAAGTGTTCTCTGCCAGCAAATCAAGGATCATGTACAGGCCCTGCTCATTCCACAATGAATCCTGGATGTTTCAAGGTCTGGAATTCACCCAAACAATAATATTGCTCCAGGTGTTCATTTTTCATAAAAATAAAAAGCTGAATAAACCCCCGGTGTTATCCTTTTGTGGTATTTTCTGGAAGTTGTAATGAAGCATTGGATGCTGCAGTGACTTTTGGGTAGTTTAACATTCTTGCTTTGCATCTTTGATCAAGGGTGTGGAATAAACCTCCACTGAAATACGAGAAAAATACATTCCAGCACAATCCTGGGATGGTCCAGAGTGTTCTGCCTCTGATTGTCAGAAGTAAAACCCACTCGGGTTTAGATTTTATCCTTTTAAACATTTCCAGGTATTGAAATCAGACACTTCAGCACTGGGCATTAATTGTATTAGCTGGGCTTTTGTAGTTTATATTATTTTTATATATAAAAATACATTTTAATGTGTGACATGAGATGTAATTTATTACAGGTAAAGCTCTGTCAGCCCCAGCTAAAAGATTAATGGAACACTTTGGTCAGGTCTTACAGGGGTGGATGTTCTTTAGCTCTTTAACAGTAGCTTAGGAAATTTAAATTCACCTCTAGGAAGGACTGCTGCGTTTCCCTTTAGCCTTAATCCATGGAAGTTCCATAGCAGAGCACCAGAAAAAGAAGGCCAAGAGATTGCTTTAATTACTGACAGTTTTATTATCATTGTCTCTTACACTGTCTGCATATGAACAAATAGTTCCAGAACCTTCAAAAAAAGCTGAGACATTTTGTAAAAATGCCATAGAATCACTAGGGAGTAGTAAAAATAAATTACAGCATTGCAAAAATGCATTTCACTTTGCCATAGAAGCTCTACTATTCCATCCTATACACATTATTTTACAGGTTTTACAGTAGCCATGGAAAATAAACTCACACGACCTAGGCAAGACAATTGCTAACCAAAGGCACTGCCAACGGGATTTTGCGCTTAAAGAAGGGGCAAATACTTCTAAAAACAGCTCAACTGACCCATGAGAATCTGAGTTTCAACACCCACCAGCTCTTCAGATGCCCCTCATCTTGAAAAAACCAAAAGAAAGAGCCCTCCTGGGGGCAGGAGGTTTTCAGCAGCATCCACAGTGATTGCATACGAAGCCATGCCTTCTACAAACTGTCAAAGACATGCTGGGGCCAGGAGGGGAGAGGGGACACTCACCAAAACTCACCAAAAAAACCCAAAAAACAAAATGAAACCTGCACAACTTTTAGCCAGAAAGAAAAGGGATTTCAAACCAAGCGTGTGGCTCTTCCCTCTCAGAGCCACTGGCAGTTTTTACAGCGTTCTTCCCCACGGTGGAACTGAAGTATTTATACGGTGCTGTCAAGGCTCAAAGCACCAGATAAATGGTATTTAAATGACTTCACAAGTGAATAGTGAAGTACTAAGTCTGCTTGTAGCTGGACAAACAGCCCCAGAGCATGGAAAGTGCTGCTCTGTGGCTGCCAGCAGTTGTTAAAGGTCATTGGGTGTAGAGTACAGTACAGCTGGAGGCTCTTCTGCACCAGAGCCCTGCGAGCAAACCCTCACTGCTGACCAGAACAGGAGCTTGGCAGAAAGTGGCTTTCACACAAACCGAGGGCTCGAAGTGATGCAGTTACTCTCATGTGGTTTAGAAACAAACACTCAAAATCTGGGAAAAAAAAAAATCCCAAGCAGTCACCTTACAGAAAGAAGCGAAGCAGTTCCTCATCCCTCCTCATCCCACAACGGCCTCGTCACACCAGTGCTGGGGGCACTTGGGGGAGCAGGAGGGACCAGGCCTCTGCACAGCTTCCTCCTTAGTCCAAATGCAAAGTTTTCACACTTCAGGGGAAAAAAAGGCACTGAGGTAAATTTTAGACTCCTCCACGTTCCCCAATAACCTGTTGCCTCCCCTCCCACTGGGTGCAGGTGGGATCCCAGCAGCCACAGTGAGCTCAAAGGGGCAGCTGTCCATCGAGCCCACACAAACCCCTTTCCCTGCTCCATCCCAACCCAGCATCAACATTCCCTGTTCTCTGTGCCCTGCTGTGGTGGAAAGTGAGGGAGGGCTGGCCCTGGCTGTGTGCAGCGTGCTTGGGACGAAGCACTGAGGGTAAACATGGGGCCCTTCCTCTCCCAGCGGGATCCCTGGAGCGTTCCCAGCCCGGCAGGGATCCCTGCACGGCATCAGCACCATGGAGCGAGGGCAGGGGCCGAGCCTGCAGCTCGAGCACTTTTCTGAGGGATGCTCGGCCTGGTGGGAGCCCTGAGACAGGCAGAGAGGGACTTGCTGGCCTCTCCTAACTCCACGGAGAGAGCAAATCCTGGGAAGCTTCCTGGATGTGCAGGAGAGCACCAGTTGAGAGTGGGGAGGGAGAACGGGGTACAGGGAGGGTGTGACAGGGACAGCAGGGCTGGGACAGCACCACGAGGAGGGGGAGCAGGAGGAAGCACAGGTGGGGTGAGCAGAAAGCATCCAAGGGTAATAATTCCCTTACTTGGTGCCACCTCCACACCCCAGCCCTGGCTGGGGCTCCTCTCCCTCGGGGCCAGACACGTTCACAGCTCAAAATGTGATTTGTGAAGGGGCTTTGAGCTTTCCTGGCTTCCTCTGACGGACACGTATTGCTAAACCTTCAACACTGAGCCCTCAGCCCGTGCCCCAACCATCGCCTTCACACTTTCCAAACAGAATTTCTGGAGACATAGGTCCCAATTCCTACAGAGTAGAGAACTGGTGAAACACTGGCTAACTTAGCATCAGGGGTATTTACTGTAATTCAGCTCTTTTCAAAATTAGAAGTCAAATAGAATCAAAATGAATGATTTTCCCAGGAATTACTATTACCAAGTTGCAATAATATTTACTAACAGACTGTTGGGGTGTTGCAGCTGCCTTGGTGGCATAACCTGACATTTCCTTGGCTGCCTTAGCCCTGAACAAGTCCATCCAGCCCTGGTTACAGCTGCAACACCCACGTGGTTTGGTGCAACAACCTCCTCCCCTTCTGCTGCTGCTTCCTGTGCTCTCCTTACGAAACCAGAACTGGGCTACGAGGGCACTGTGGGCCACAGCACCTCCAAACAGGAACGAGCAACTCGCTGGGAGGAGCAGGAGCAGCACGAGCTGCCCTGCTCAAAACTTCAGCCAGCAGATGGGTCCTGTTGGGTGCCACACTGAGAATTTTCCACGGAGCCTCTCCAGTGGATGGCATGGCTGGAAAGGCAACCAGCAGCTGCGTTTGCTTTGTTGGAGCTGTTTTAGAAACAGGCTTCCCGTTCTTGGACTGGCTCTGGTCCTGGGAGAAGAGGTTTCAGAAGAAGAAAATGCAATAGGATGGTTTTAGGGGTGCTGGGAGCCAGTCCTCATGGAAGGTCGAAGAGGGAGAATGACAACTAAGGTGTCCTGAGAAGTCTTTTCATTTAAAAACAGTCTCTAGCTTAGTCTGATGCCCAGGGCCTCCTGAAGGTTATCCAGGTTTGCCTCTGGCTTCTTTCAAGGTCTGTTGCAGTCTCTGTTTGAACCTCTCGTACTTCCTGTGCACTTGCTGGATTTTGTCCTTCTCTTCTTTGTCCAGGATCATCAGGAAGTTCTGCAGCTCTGGGATGGAGAACGCGTCCCACTGCAACACCAGCAGAAACAGAGGGGAAGTGAGCACACACCTGATGGGGTCTGTGGGTTCTTACCTCTGAATCTGTGAGGAGGAGCAATAAAACACATCTAAACGTATCTGATCTCCAGGGATTTTAATCTCATGTTGTGAGAGAGGAGGGGTGAGGGGCTACGGCATGAAGAACCATCCCAATCCTCCCACCCCACAGCCTGGGAAGCAGAATCCTGCAGGATGCAGCAGCTCCCAGCATTTGCTTAATTGTGGTGGGGAGCAAGATTTCAACCAAAAACTGGCTGTGAATTTATTACCTGAGTGTCCCTGGCTTTTACTTAAATTAGTGGATTACTTCTAACAGTGCTCAGCTAATCTAATTAGCGAGGATTAACCCTGGGGTGGCACTGCTGGGTTCCATAAACAGATTACAGAGCAGCCATCAAAACCAGCCTCAGCATTTCCACAGCTCAAGTTTGAATTGTTTTAAAAACCCAGAGCATTTAGGAGCAATAAAAGACCAACCCAGCCCCATTAGGGGGAAACAGCCCTTTCTGTGCTGCCTCTGCCACACATCTCCCAGCCCTGCCACGTGCTCCACATTCATGTGAAAAACAAGGAAAGAGTCACCAAAGTACCTCAACTTCTCCTGTTTCGTTCTCCTTCAGCACAAAGCTCAGCACATCGGTGTCAGGGCCCGCCAGCAGCCGCAGGTACAGGGGGTACTCGGTGAGAGGGAGCTTCTGGAAGAGCACTGCAAGGGGACAGCAAACACCCACCGTGAGATCGGGGCTGCCAGGGCAGAGGGAAGCTCAGGAGGTCAGCTGCAGCATGGAAAAGGATGCTCGGGATCACAGGGGAGGGGGCTGAGTCTCTAGCACAGACTCATAACAATCTCTGTAAGGTCTTGGGGGTTTCAGCCCCTTCCAAAACCATAATTCCCCATTAACTCAAGCAGCATCACCTCCTGCGGAGGTCTAAATCACCTGGATTTAGACTTTGCCTGCCTGACACCCCAGTGAGTCCCACAGGACACCCAACAGAAGCCAAACTCACCACACCAAGGAGGGCTGGCAGATGCCAGGCCCTGAACTCACCTTGCCCATCTTTCCGCATCTCCTTGAAAAGTGCAAACTTCTGGGGATTATCCACCACCATGAACTTCTTCAGGAGCCCCTGGATCACCTCGCTCACCGTGGTCGTGCTGCTGATGTGGAGCTGCTTGATGGCATCCAGGGGCAGGTAGAAGGAGGTCCTCTTGTCCGTCATCTCAGCCAGGTTCACCTCCTTGAGGGCATCGTAGATGGACTGGGGCCGGATCCTGGCCGGCACCGTCACGGGGCGGCGCAGCTTCAGGTGCACCTTGATGAACCCTGTGTACGTCCCATCGTCGTTCTGGAGCAAAGCACACAGGGATCAGGCTCCAGGGAGCTTTTCCAGTCCCCTTCCCACTGCAAGAGGCTGGTCTGCAGCGTGGGGTGACAGCAGGACCTGCCCCCGCTCCGGGAGTTCCAGCGATTCTTGTTAATCGTGGCAAAAATACCCCGTAATTTCGGCACAGTCACTACTGATTTTCTCTTGGCAGTGACTCATCCCTTCCCCTCATCTGTGGGATCTTGTTTTATTTCAAGCCAGCCCTCTACAAGGCAGTTATGGAAATTCCATTACACGGAATTTGTAGTTGCACTTAATTTGGATTCGGAACCCCTGGTTCAGCAGGATCTCCCAACCTTATTCCTTATGTTGGACTCCCCATTTAAGGGATTCTCACATCTCCATGTAACAAATCATCACTGGAGATCAGCGGATCCCACCACAGGTCTCTTACCCCACCCTGAGCTCTGCAAAAATGCAGGAATCGGGAGAAAAGCCTGGTTCTGCACAGTCCACCCAGGAAGCCTGGCAGTGGTGAGGGCAGAGCATCTCTCTCTAGAAAGGTTTTGTGTTCCTAAATCCACTTCCAACAGCTGCTGAACTGCCCCAGTTCCACCGGGACTCATCCCCACTGCAACAACGGGGGCTCATCCATTTGGGGCAAGCCTTTGTGCCAACTCATCACCAGAGATCAGTGCCAGGAGGGAGGGATGGAGGCAGGGAAGGGTTACCTGGAGTGGCAGTGACACTGGAAAGCCACTCAGGAGGAAAAGCAGCGTGACAGCCACCAGCCCTCTCGCCCCGTGCCACCTTCCCCACAGGCTGAGAGCCCGTTCAGAGCCCACAGAAACCAGCACCAGTGTCTGTGTGTGAGGCAAATCCAGCCCAGTACATACCAGTTTCATCAACAGGCAGTTGGTGACCTTTGCATTGTACTTTTCAATCTTCTGTTTGATCTCCTGGACCGTTGGAGGCTCGGGTTTTTCTTCTTCTACAGTTTGTGTTACATTCTGGAATCAGAAGAGCCAGGCTTTAGCTGCTTTGTGTGTTGGGTAATGCTCCATCTGTTCAGCTCCACGTTTTCCTGGGAAGGCAGGGACGGATCCTGCGCAGATCCTGAGCGGTGATGACCCAGGTGGGGATGGTCCCTGCGGCCTGGAGGCTGAATGTGCAGGATGCCACAGCCCAACCCCAAACCACCTCTGACACCGGTGACAGGCAGTGGAGGGCAACACAAAATGCACCAGTTGGTGGCACAGAGCGTTAAACATCCCAGCAAACCAGGACAACACATCCAGCCTTCAAAACCCACTTGGAAAGCAAAGCCACCTGCACCTGGGAGCATTTATTTACTTTTTGCAATGCAAGAAAAGAAAAACCCCATCCTATTTCCAGTATTCACAGCTCTGACTCCCCGAAACTTGAGCAGCTTCCAGTGGGTTCACCCAGGCAGAAGCTGGAGTTAAATCTCTCACTGCTCTTGTCCAAAGCTTGGGAAATTATAGCTCAGAGCAATAAAAGCCCACGAGCAGCAGGCTGGCTGTGTGGCTAATAATAAATCAGGCACTGCAGGGCTGGTCCAGACATCCCAGCCCGTGTCAGAAACTGCTCAGTGCCTGCGTGGGCTCACCCACAGGGGGACAGAGGCTGCTGCTCGCCCAGGTTTGGGGGAATTTCCTCCAAAACCAACAGAGCTGACCTGTAGGTGGGCTCTACCTGAAGGCCCCCCATGGAAATGTCACTAATGAATAATCACAGAATCATTAAGGTCAGAAAAGATCTCTGAGATCGAGTCCAGCTGCCAACACAGCACCACGTCCCCAAGTGTCACATCCACGGGCCTTTTGAGCATTTCCAGGGATGGTGATTCCACCACTTCCCTGGGCAGCCTGTTCCAATGCTTGACCACTCTTTCACGAAGAAATTTTCCCTGCTATCCAATCTAAACCTGCCCTGGCTCCCCTCCAGCCAGGAGGGCAGGTCTCTACAGCACTGCCTGCTTTATCTGCTCCATCTGCAGCAAACAAGCCTCTGTGTGTCTGGGCAATGCTCAGCGGGCTGGATCTCCCAGCTTGGAGCTCTGCTGCCTTCCCATAACTCACCACCTCCCCTGGAGACAGCCTGGGAACGCATTTTGCCAGCTCTGCCTGGAACTGTGCGCAGCGCTCCCAGATTTTATGTGGGCTCGCTCAGAAGTTGGCATTAGCGGGGAGCAGAAAGCGTGAAGGGATGTGCCATCAAGGCTGGGAAGGCTCAGAATGAAAACTGTAACCTCTGAGAAGGGAAAAGAAAGGGAAAAAAGGGCAGCTTGGGGAGCAAAGATTGTCCCTTCCCAGACAGCCCCAGAGCACACACGACAAGGACGCAGCAAGCTGTAAATAAGCCAATACTGCCCAAGGCTACCCATGGTATTTCTTTCAGAAGGAGCATCAAGCAGAGGACAAACTGAAACCCTGGCTGCAATCTGGCAAGGCAGCTGCAGTGCTGGGACTCGGGAGCCCGGGATTCACTGAAGCGATTCCCCAGTGACAGTTCCCGATTTCACAATTTCCGCCCCGGAGCAGCAAACAGCTCGAGAGCTCTCGAGACACCCACGTGGAGCTGGCACCCAGGGGACAGCGCTGACACTGGGTGCAGCCTCCTTCGTCACTGCCTTCCTCGGGGCTCTGAGAGAGGGAGAGGGGCTTCAGACCAGGGCCTGGAGTGACAGGACAAGGGGTGATGGCTTAAACTAAAAGAGAGGAGATTTAGATGGGATATTGGGGAGAAATCCTTCCCTGTGAGGGTGGGGAGCCCTGGCACAGGGTTCCCAGAGAAGCTGTGGCTGCCCCATCCATCCATGGAAGTGTTCAAGGCCAGCTTGGAGCAGCCTAGGACAGTGGAAGGTGTCCCTGCCCATGGCAGGGATGGCACGGGATGATCTTCAAGGTCCCTCCCAACCCAAAGCATTCTACGACAATAAAAGCGAAGCTTTCCTGGGTTATTTGAGAATTGCACATAAATATCCATTGATCAGAACTCCCCAATCTGTCAGAGCCCTTTGGCTCACGCTGCACCTCAGTCTATCCACTGCACCAAGCCTTGGCCACACACAGGTGCTGGGCTGGCGGGGGAATCTTTAAAAATCATCTTTAGAAATCATGCTGAGGGTTGAGATTTTGAAAGTAGCATGAAGGAAAAGAAAAAAAAGGAAAAACAAACAAAAAACCCCTTCCCTATAAGTTAACAGAAGATGAACTCTCAGAAACCCTGCACTTCCTCACGTCACCCCTGTCACTGCACTGACACAGGCACAGCTGTGCTGCCCCAAACCAGGGCTGGCCCCCACCCCAACCACACAGTGAGGGAGGGCAGGAGACCCCTGGACTGTCCCCTCCTGCACGCAGAGAGTTGGAGCTGCAGAGCTGAGAGCACCACACATCATCCATGGCACGAACACAGTCCAGCAGAGACAGCATCCATCCATCCAGCCATCCATCCATCCATCCACCCATCCATCCATCCATCCACACATCCATCCATCCACACATCCATCCATCCATCCATCCACCCATACATCCATCCACCCATCCATCCATCCACCCATNCATCCACCCATCCATCCATCCACCCATACATCCATCCACCCATACATCCATCCACCCATCCATCCATCCATCCACCCATCCATCCCTCTTCCATCCACCCATCCATCCATCCACCCATCCATCCATCCATCCACCCATCCATCCCTCTTCCATCCACCCATCCATCCATCCCTCTTCCATCCATCCATCCATCCAGATACGCATGGCAAAAGCAAGCACAGCAGCTCTGCCTGTCCCTGGCACCGCAGTTTGCTTCTCCCCAGCAGGGCAGGTCCCTCCCCTCTGCGATGTTCCCAGCCGAGGGACACAGCTCGTGCCAGCAATTAAGAGCCTTGGAGCGGCTCGGTTTCCATGGAGGAACACGGCACAGCAGGGCCGCAGGAGCCTGGAGCGGTGCCCCAGGGCCTCGCAGGAGGCACACGGCAGACGAGGATGGCTTTGGCTTCCAAGAAACCCAAACCGCTCGCAGCAGGAGGGGCCTGGCTCAGGAGCAGTCCCCGGTGTCACCGCACCACTCCGGCAGCAAACACTGCCCAGCTCCGGCGTCCTCCCTTCCCCACACGGGGCAGCTCAGGGGTACCTGCAGCCTGCTCAGCCCCCTGCCAGCCCCTTCCTCCCACACCCTCCCACTGCAGGAAAAGAAAGTTTTGATAATCTCTTTCCATGCATCCATCCCACGGGCTCAGTGACAGGACAGTGTCCGGATAAACCTGGGGACACACAGTGAGGTCACGGGAGAAAAATGAAGGCAAACTCCAGCCAGCTGTCCCAGAGGATCCAGAGTGGGGCCATCCCAGCTCCAGGAGCTATGTAGGGCTGGGGGAGCCCATAAGGGCACTGGGGATCCAAGGGCTCTTCTTGCCATTCAAGTGATGCACCCCGAGCCCCCCAAGCAGGGACCACCCACCCATCCCAAGCCTGCACACCTAAATATTCTGCTTTTCTGTCTGCCAGACCCAAACCAGCCCAGCAGCACCAGCCCCGAGGCACAGGAGCCCTGGGAAGAGAAGTGCTGCTCCTCCCCCAGTGCATGATCAGATCAGCCACTTCTTGCTCCTCACAAACCAACCCCAACCTCCGGTTGTGCAAAGTTTCTGGTGCAGAATCTGCAATTCTGGCTAAAGGGAGAAAAACAGAAGCTTTTAACCATAAACCGTTGCCACATTTCCTGTTGCACCGGGACAGGATGAGACGAGCTGTGAACAAAACCACATCTCCGATCTGCACCTACACCCTCGCGGGCGCTGCTGAGCCTGCAGCTTCCCCGCATGGAAAACAGGGAAGAGCCAGCTCAGCCTTCCTTGGGAATCACCTGGCCCCGGACACACGACATCAGCGTGGCAGCAGAGGAGCCGGCACATTCCCCTGTGCCACCCCCTGTGCCACCGTGCCACCCTCCTGGGCCACCGGCAGGAAAACCACGGGAAACCTGGAGCTGCCAGGAGGGCTCCACGCCCGCTCCATGGAAAAGCGGCTGCACAGCACTGCACGGCCACGGGTGCCGGAGGTTAAACCCGCTGGCACCGCTCGGACCCGGCAGCTGAGGGCTTTGCCAGCCCTGTGGCACTGCCATGGAACAGAGGTGGCTGCAGCGACACAGGGACCCGCGGGCTGCCAGGACAGAGCCTGGACACGGGGATTTGGGACATCCAGAGCAGCGCAGGACCCGCCTGTGCCCTGCCCCCACAACCCAGAGCATTGCTCAGCTGTAAAAAATACCGATTGTAAGCGATGACTGGAGCCTCAGCTGGCACTTGGGCTAATGCTCCGCGGGACAAAGGCTGCCCGGGATGAGCTCTGGGAAGGGGCAGCACGGTGGCACACAAAGCCCGTGGCCCCGGGCTGGGCAGAGTTCAGCGCCCCGGCCCCCTCCGTGCAAGCCAGCACTCAGCTAATGAGCTGTAAACTCCTGCCAGGCTTTTATGGACAACCCAGGGGCCATGGAGATGATGGTGACAGCTCTCAAAAGAGTTCTAAGTGACCGATAATTCCATTTATCAGTTTGCAAGGATGCCAGGAGAAACACACCCCATGTTCAAAGAGCACCGTCCCTACAGCCTCTCACCTTCTCAAGTCAACCCGCAGCTTATAAACCTTTTTAAAGCACCCGAGGCAGCAGTTCTGCACCACGCTGGGCCCCCGTTTTGGAAATAACAGCTCCAGGTGGGACCCGGGAGCTGTCCCACCACAGGAGCTGCTGTGTGGTCACAGCCTGGACTCTCAGCTCACGAGCTGGAGGAGCAGCAGCTCAAGAACTGTGGCTCAAACCAGACATGGAAAAGCAGCAGGGGCAGAAGGTCTGGGTGTGGCCACTCCTTGGAGCCAGGGCCCCATCCCTGCCCCTCGCTCCCAGCCAGGTTTCCTCACCAGCTACTCCGTTAATGCATCTGAGGAGCAGAGCAGTGGGGATGGATCTGGCCCAGCATCACCACGTTCTTGGCAGTCTTATCTCGAGGCAGCAGTGGCCAAGTCCTCCCTGGTGTGCTCGGGCACGGCTCCATCACCATTTCCATCAGCCAGGCTGTGACAACTGGCATTCCCAAACCCGCGGCCCAAGCTCCCCCTTTGGCTCCTTGTTCAGACTGCAGGAGCACTTCAGAGATCTCCTCTGAAGGGATTTTATGGCCTGGGGCATCAATCCTCAATTTTTCCACTTATTAAGGGAAGGTTTGTCTTAAAGCACCAGAAAACAAAGCCTGGAGAAGCACATCCGAGTGTCCCTGGCCGTGGAGCCACAGTTCAGAGCGGCTTCACCTGGGACCTCAAACACAGCCCGGCACAGAGGGCTGGGAGGAAATGTGAGTGCTTCAAATTTGAGTCAGAAATGTGAGAACCAACCGCTCAGATCTGTAAATCCTGCTGCAGCAGGGAGTGGGGGCAGCTCAGGGACATTGGGGACAAGAATGCCACCAGAGCTGGGACATCTCTGCTCTCACAGAGCTCTCCATCCCTGCACAACACCCAACACTTCCCCTTCAACACCCACCGCCAGGGTTCACAGCACTATATTGGGAAAGGATCCACTGCTCCAGCACAGACAGGCAGGGGGGAGAATCACACAAGAGATCTGGACCAAAAAAAAACCCCAGAAAACCTTAAATACCCTCAACAGTTCCCTCCCTTTGAGAAATTCAGATGAGATGCTGCGGTTTACTTTGGGGCTCAGAGGAAAAGGCAGAAGGCAGGAGAGCTGTGCCTCTCCAGAGCAGGGGAGAGGGATGGCTGCTGCATCTCAGAGAGGTTAGAGCAAGTGAAGATGGGCTCAGTGTTTTGATTGCCATGGAGATTTCACTTAGAAACCGATTTTTCTGCCACAGCTCAGCTCAGCAGTGAGAGCTGACAAGGTCCTCACAGGGAGCTGCATCTCAGGGGGGTCCAGGCTGGAGCTCCTCTGCATTGCACCAGGCTGGCCATGCCCACATTGCCCCCCCACCAGCCCCAGCTGCTTCCCTGCACCCCACAAACCTGCCCTGAGCACCAGCCAGCTCTGGGACTATGGGGCAAGGCCAGACAGGACCTTGGAGATCCCCTCATCCAGCCCCTGTTTGGGTTCTGCCCCTCCTGTGCTTCCCATCCCTGGACATTCCCTTTCCCCCTTCCCTGTCTGAGCCAGCTCTCCCGTCAGCCACTGATGCAGGACTCCAAGAGCAATTTTGTAGAGTTTTGAGCAATCAGGCTTCAGGCAGAAGCCACTGAAGCCATTCAGCTGGAGAGGCCCGAAAATGCAAAGTAATGGATCTCCAGGGACGAGGTCACATCTGAGATCTCAACCAGCTCTTTGCTAATGAAGAGTGATTTTGCTGATGGTTCTGAAAATAAAAAGGAATTACAGCATTCCTAGAAAGAGGCTCTTCAGACTAATACAGTTGTTTCCATCAGAAAAATTGTTCCTGTAATCCTGCAGATCAAATCCCACTCTGCTACGTGCCATGCAGCAGCCTGTGCATCCCCTCCCACCCACCCACGACACATTTCCTCCTCAGAGATGTTTCCTGTGTCTTTCAGGACATGCATCCCTAAGTTATCCACATTGAGCTTCCTCCTGCCCAGAGCAGGCCCTGCCCGCTGTCCCGGGCTCAGGAATCACTCCTGGGCATCCCAGGATGGACAATCCTCACCATTCCCAAACACATCCACCAGGTTAACTCACTCTGGGGTCTGAGCTGATGTTTTCTGCCCATGGCCAGGAGCAGGTGGTGAAAAACAGAGTTGTTGTCACACACAGCCCTGGCAGGGGTGGAAATGTGCCAATTCAATAATTACCACTCAAATAAGGTGCCAAGTTAAAAAGAGAGGACGGGGAGTAGTGGATCAAAACCCAAGGAAAATGTCCACCACCACCTCAGTGCCCACCACCTCCTCAGTGTCCACCACCTCCTCAGTGTCCACCACCTCCTCAGTGTCCACCACCTCTTCTTCCTCCCTGCCTCGTGCTCCTGCAGGACCTGCACCGCCACCACCAACCCCAAACAAGCCATGAACCCCCCCAAAACCTTCTTCCACCAAGGCCTGAGCGTGGTTTCCACCTCTGTGAGAATCCACCTCCACACACAGACCCATTACACAACACCAGTTGGGTTCAGCAGCACGTTTAGCGAGGGGGGGAGTGTTTTTCATGCACAGGAACCATTTCCTCCCCACAACACCAAACCCCTGAAAGGCTCCATCTTCTCTGGCAGCCTGAGCTCTGCCGCCCACGCCAGTCACGTCCAGGTGAGGAGCTGGGGAAAAAGGGCTGCAGCAGCCCCTGACTCCCCTGTGAGGGAGAAATCCCAAACAGCAACAGCACCAGGCTGATTTCCAGAGGTCCCCGAGGATCTGCAGTGCCCTGGCTCAAGCAGAGCAGCTCTGGCTGCACCAGCACCCCGATCTCCTCCATCTCCTTCACAAATGAATCATCAAATGACATTTAAAAACCAGCACTACGTGTCGGTTAATCATAGCGAGAGGGAGCTGCTGGCTAGCGGGGAATATCCCATCTTAAACGATTGCTTCAGAGAAATTCAATAAAATTCCCAGCTGACCGAAGCTCTCCCTCCAGAGCAGCCCCCCCTGCCCGAGGGGAGCCCTTGGATCTGCTGCAGGAAGCTGAACCCCAAAGCGCCTGCTGAGGGTTGCAGCTCTGCAGCCTCAGGTGCAAACACAGCAGAGGCTGAGCAGGAGCACGTCGGTGCTGGTGGTTTACAGGAGGATTTTCAGTGGAAAAAGCTGCTCCCCGGGCCAGATTTGATCTCTGGGTGCTGCAGGGCTCTGGTTCCCGTGTGAAACTCCCACTTCTGCAGCAGCGCCTTCTCCTTTTATGCTCAGCTCTGCTTGGGGCCCCAAAGTTCATGACAGCGATCTTTAATTTATTATTTTTTTTAAAATAGACATTTAAAAACTGTGAAGCAGCCTTGGCAATGTTGCTGAGACACAAATCTCATGCTGGGTGAAACACTGCCCAGCCAAACCCTCCGTCCTTCTCCAAGGCAGGCACACACAGCCCCAGGCTCCCCGAAAAGGACCACGTTCATCATCGCGTTAATCAGTCCACAGATTAATTCTGCCCTGAACTTTCCCATCCACCCCACAGGTGCAATTTTCACTCACGGGTGCAGATTCTGCAAGGCCAAACCACGGGTCCCCGCCGGGGAGCCTGACCCGTGGCTCACAGCTGGCTAAAGGATTTCACCTCATGCTGAAAAAACACACCGAGAGCCGGCTCCTCCGGCGTGAATCCCCGGGGAACGGGGAAACCCGGCGTGGCACGGGCTGAGAAAAACCCGCAGCGGTGCAGACCCCGCAGAGGAGAGGGCAGAGCCCCCTCCCCGCCGGCAGCTCTGCCCTGACTCCCGCACAAGCTCGTTTTTGGCAGCACCCGCAGCCGAACGTGCGGGAGCCGCGGCATCCCCCAGCCCTGCGCACGAGTTGTGTTACCTTGGCGGGGACCTTGCTCTGCGCGCTGCGGAAGAAGGAGGTTTTGGCCGTGAAAAAGCAATCCTCGAGGTCTTCATCCAAGCTGCAGTAGCCGCTGCTCATGCTGCTGCCGATGGTCATGGGAGCCGGGCAGAGGCGAGGGGCTGCGGGCGAGCCGGGGGGCTCGGGGGGCCGGCGACCATCGGGGTCCCCGCTGCGGCTCCGGCGAGCCCCGCGCTCACATCCCCGGCTCGCCGCTTATCTGCAGCAGCTCCTTCTGCTCATCCTGCCGAGCTATTCCTCCTTAACAGGCAGCCGTGCCGGGTAACCCTTCCCTTCCCTCGCCTCCTGCACCCGCCTCCCTGCGCAGCGGCGCTGGGGCAGCATGGAAGGGGCAGAGCTCCCAGTTCGCTCCCGGTTCGCTCCCAGTTCGCTCCCGCTCCGCTCGCCGCTCCCGGGGGTGCCCGCGCAGCAGCATCGCCTCCCCTTCCTGCCCTCGCCTCGCAGCCCCGGCCACTTCCTCTTGCAAAATTTCTCGCCCAGCTCACAACCGAGGTGCTGGGCTTGGCCCTGGCCCCTGGGGACCCCTGGCACCACCTTGGGGACCCAAAACGCGGTGCCACGGAGGGCTGGCGGCTGCTCCGTCCCTGTTGGAGCATCCTCGGGAGCTGCTGTGGCATCACCTGCTGAGGGAATCAAGAAGGGGGGAGGCAGGTGAGGACACAGCTCAGACACTCCTCGGGGTGCCAGGACCCCCTGGCCACCACAAGTGGGTGCATCTCTGCCCTGCATCTGATGTCAGAGCAGCAGGAGCCATTTCAGCACCCAGACTGAGGCAGCTTCGGCTGCAGCCCAGGCAAAAGCTGCTCAGCTCCTGGGTGCTGCTTTTACAGCAGCCGTGACCTTCCTGCTGGGTGAAGATCACTGGGGTTTGTGGGGCTGGGCAGGGGAAGGGCTCTGCTCCCCACAGGATGCCACAGGCAGGGACGCCTTCCACTGTCCCAGGCTGCTCCAGGCCCCGTCCAACCTGGCCTTGGAACCTTCCAGGGATCCAGGGGCAGCCACAGCTTCTCTGGGCACCCTGTGCCAGGGCCTGCCCACCCTCACAGAGAGGAATTCCTTCCCAATATCCCATCTCAACTTGCTCCTCCAGCTGTTCCCACAGGGCTCCAAGACCTTCCCACAAGCCACCATCCAGCACTAAAACCTCTTCCCCTCTGGACAGGTTGCAGATGTTGCTCCAAACCCTCCCAGCTGTATCTGTTGAAGGACTTCAATTGCTATGAGGCTTTGAGAGCTCCATGCCCACCACAGCAGCACCCCATGAATACAAACTGGGACGTCAATGGGAAGATTGGCAACATCTGCATCTCAGAAAGAGGAAGGCAAGAATCCAAGTGGATTTATTTACAGAGGGAATAAATAAGCCACGTTCTTATGGCAGCAGCGCGTTCCTGCAGCAGCACAACCCCCTCGGCTCCACAGGGATAAATTTAGAGGAGAAAGAGGCTTAAATTGAGCATGTGCAACACCAGCAGAAAGTGAGGGCTGGGAGCATCAGCACTGGGGTCTTTTATGAAACCTCAGCCCATGTTTTTCCCAGGAGAACCAGTGTGCAGCCCCTGGATGCTCATTTATTCCTTGCAGTCCAGCTGCTTGGGACATCAGCTCCATAAAAAACCCAACAAAGCCAAATAAACCCAATAACTTTTACTTTCTGTTCAGCAGCAGCTGCACTTAATGGTTACCTGCACATCAGCCCCCCAAAACCCCAGTGACCCCGGTGACCTGCAGCAGTTCACAGGTGGGAGGCACACAGCCAGCCCTGCCAAACCCAGGGACCAGGATGCCACCCTGGGCGGCTGCTCTGGGACCCAAATGTAACACACTCCTAAATACTTACCTGGCTCAAAGCCCAAATTATCAATGCCTGGTGTTACATGGTAACAGCACTGAAATAGGTGATATTAAAATAGTTATTTCACTGGTGCTTCCACTTTGCTTAATTTTGATAATACAATTTAATGACTTCCTGCTATGCCAGCTATTAAATTTTTCATGTGTTTTCAGGCCTCTTCCCCTCCTGCCAGAGTATTCAGGCATCCTGCTAGTCTCCTACTGGAATACTGACATTATTTTCCCTCCATCCTCCTCCTTTCCAGCAGCAAAACCTGCCTGACCAACAGAAACACTCCAGGAACGTGGCTCAGATCAAGCAAACCTGGCAATGATTTTTCACCGATTATCCATGAAGAACACTGGAGCTTTGCTGCAGTGATTTACCCTCATTAACCCCAAATCAGCCCCCACACCCAGCACAGGCCACGGGAACCCTGCCAGGGCTTTGCTGTGCTGAGGATTCCGAGGTGCAGTCCCCAGCCAGGGCTTTGGGATGGGCCTGTGGATTTCTGTCTGCTGCTGGAATCGGAGAGACACTTTTGTTTCCTTGGCACAAGGGGCCTCCCCCTCCCCGGGACGACACCAGGGCAGTGTCAGGGTGATGGATGGCCACAAAGCACAGGCTCCCTGTTTGTTATTAGGCCCATCAATAACCCTGGCTGGGGTGATTGCCCCGAAGATGAAGCGAGCCCTTCTCATTTTTCCAAGAGCCCAGCACTGCTGGGGGAAGCCCAGCGACACCCAAAGGAGACGTAACCACACACGAATTTAGCTTCAGCCCCTTATACAAACACCTGGAGTGGAGAACCCGCTCTGAGCCCCTTTGTAATGAGTAACTTAGAATGATCAATCCCATCCCACTCCAGATCCCTCCTGACCATTCCATTCTGAGCAGCAGCAGCTGCCCAGCAAGGCCAGAGCTTGTACAGCAAAGGCTGGATGACAACCAAACCCCAGACACCCAACTGACACCTCACACTGCCTCTGGAAAAGTGCAAAAGGTTCCCATCTCCAGGTCCTCCACAAAGAGGGACATGAACAGGGGGTTATAATGGGGGAGAGAACACAAAATCACGGAATCATCAGAGACCTTTGACTGCATCCCACCACACCCACTAAGCCGTAGCACGAAAGTGTCGCATCCACTCATTTCCTGAACACTTTGAGTGATGGTGACTCCACCACTTCCCTGGGGAGCTGTTCCAAACGTTTCAAAAAAGCACACAGAGCCTGCAAAGGCTCCATCCCAGCCAAATCCACTCCAGGCAGGGCTCTCAGCAGTGCCTTAAGCTGGCAGCATTAAGCATCTCACATCTCATCTGGCGTGGTGAGAGCCTCCCTGGCCCCGCAGCCTGTCCCACCCACGCTGGAATCCCAGACACTGCAGGACCCCGGGGGGATTAAGGCAAAGCTGAGCCTTCCGGAGTAACCCTGGGATTACTGCACATCCCTAACACAGATTGAAGAGTCTCAATCCCCCCGGAACCACTGAAACTCTCAAAACAAGGCTGTCAGCCAGAACTCCAGATTTCCTGGAGAAATCCACGCTCGTGCCCTGCACGATGCAGGAAGATGCACCTCTGCTGCTGATTGCCAGGCACCGTGCACGCTGCTGGGACAGGTCAATCCCAATATCGATCCTCCTTCGCAGGCACTGGGATTTGGGCGGCGTGGGGGTCGATGTCCCCGCATGGCACCGCTCTGCTCCGGGTGACAGCAGCGTTTCAAACACGCCAGAGCTCCACGCACACCTTTACAGGGAGGGAGGGGGACGCCCACATTCCCAACCTCCATCCCAGCACACCGCACCCACCCGGGCGGGGCACGGCGCTCACGGCCTGCAGGTGACACCCCAGCGACGCTCACAGACTGAGCCCTCCCTCCTGGAAAACCCTTTGGGAGCAGCAGATCCGCTCTCCGAGCCCCTTCCCGGGCGTACCTGGCTGCAGGCTGGCAGGAGGGTGCTCTCCGGGGACAGCTGGCTCTGCCACTGGCCCGGCCGGCGACAATCCAGCTGGATGAGGCTGCGGCACTCCTGGTGACACGTGTACCTGCAGTCTGCAGGGACAGAAAGGACAGCGTGAGGCACCCCAGAGCTGCAGGATGGGGCTGCGGGGGCTGCGGGGGGACCGCGGGAAGGGACTGGATTGCAGCCGGAGGGATTGCAGCAGGGTCAGAGCTGGAGCCGGGCACGTCCCTGCTCAGGCACACTCCTGCAGGTGAGGAGAGGCACCAGAGTACCTCATCCAGAGCAAAAGATTGCTCCCACACCCTCTCCCCAGGGAATGCTGTGTTCCTGGATGCGATGGGGCAGCACAAACCGCATTCCTGCCACGCATCCTGCTGCCTCTCCCCGACCCGCTGGCACACTGACATGGGGTGGCACCATTTGGTGGCAAATGCCACCAAACCACGGGGTACCCCCGGCCAGCTCCGCTCCTGGGAGGAGCCACCTGCAGCAAAACCTCGGCTGGTGCACGGGGAAAGGATCCTTCACTCCCACCATCGGGAAACATCTTTGTACTGGACAGAGGTCAAACGATTTAAGGCCACTAAATAGCAGAGAAGGATTTGGGTTGGAAGGGACCTTGAAGATCATCCGGTTCCACCTCCCACACCTTCCACTGTCCCAGGCTGCTCCAAACCCCGTCCAACCTGGCCTTGGACCCTTCCAGGGATGGGGCAGCCACAGCTTCTCTGTGCCAGGGCTTAAACATGAAAACTTCAAGGGCCAGCTCCGGTGGCAGAGGTGTGGATCGACCACCAGCAGCCCCAAACCCACCCCTGGAGAGGGCAGGGACACATCCCAGCCCCAGCGGAGGCTGTGGCCTCCTGTGCCCAGGTGCAGCAAGGCATTTCCGTGGCTGTTTTCTTTGGATGCCAGCGTCAGACATTAACCCCTTCATGCACATGACTCTGCACAGCCCAGCTTTAACCCCTTCAGGCACAGGATCCTGTTCACCCCCAGCTGCAGGGGGGCACATTTGGCACAGCCAGCTCCATATTCATGGCCATCACTCCCACAGCCCCTTCCCTCAAAGCCCCGACTCCTCCAAACCCTCCTGACTGCAGGGAACAACCTCCTTCCACTTTAACGGCCCACCTGAGCCTTTTAATTTTTAACTGCCGCACAAACAGCCTTAAATTTACTTTTTACACTGCCCAAAATTCCAGAGCGGTCACCAACCTGGAAAAAAAAATTACATCCTAAAAGCAAGGCAAGAGAGGTCACTCCACAGAGGGATGTGAGTGCCTGTCCCTGCACCAGCCCTGTGACCTTGCTAAGAGCTACTGAACTTGTATTTTAAATACACTCCTTCTTTCTTTTTCCTTTTTTTTTCCTTTTCCTTTTATTTCTTTAGCTTTTGGGTCATTGGTTTTGAATATCTGGGGCTTGCAGGAAAGCAAAGGAATATCCCATGTTTGCTCTGGAAACTGATTTCTGCTCAGCTCTGGTGAATTCTCCAGCGCCTGAGAATGAGTGAGAGGAGCTGAACCACTGCTGGGAGCTGGTGCCTGAGGGGGGAAACATCAATCTCCAGGGGAAACAGGGAAATCATTTATCATTTAACATTCATCTGGCGTGAGCTGTCTGTCATTCTCCTGTTCCAAGTCAGTTGTCTCAAGCAAGCCTGCAGGGAAAGCAGGGAGACTTGGCTTTTTTTTTTTTTTTTAATTAGAGATAAGCTGCAGTTACAGTAATTTAATGCATGACCTTTCGAGCAGCTGGAACTGCCTTTTAACTGGAGGGACATTGGCCAAGTCTTTGCTGGAGGTGCCAGCTGGAGAATGCTCCAGCTGTGGGTTCACCTGAGCATCTGCCACCACCACGTCCCTTCTGCCCATGGGGGCCCAGAGTTTCAGATTTGGGCAGCTCCAGCACGTGAGGCAAAGGCAGCCAAAGGTCTGACACACGTCATTTGGACCACAGAAATGCCAATTCCTCCGGATCAGGCCCATTGTGGCATTTCTTTGTGGGATTAAAGTGTGACACCTCCTTAGTCACCGTCACCTATTAACAGACCTAATCACTCGGGATCCGGTGGGGAACACTAATTTTAGAAACCCTGCACAGCTTTGGGAAGCAGCCACGTGACCGGTTTGCCAAGAGGAGCAGGATGCCTCCACTTAGGCTTTAAGATAATTTCCATTCCAGTCAAACAATGGAACACTTGGAAATGGAGTTTCCTCAAAAACAGAAAGAGAAAGATCACGGTGCCGTGAAAAACTTTGGTGGCTGAAGGGAATTTCCCTTTCTCCACAGATAAAGTGGGATGGAGTAACCCAGTCCCGTATAAATGCCCATATCAATTCCTGAACACAGCACTGCAGTCATCAAATGGTTCAGGTTGGGAGGGACCTTAAAGCTCCTCTGCCACGGGCAGGGACACCTTCCACTATCCCAGGCTGCTCCAACCCGACCTTGGACACTTCCAGGGATGGGGCAGCCCCAGCTGCTCTGTGCCAGGGCCTCCCCACCCTCCCAGGGAAGAGTTTCTCCCGTCATTGTGCCCACCCCCAGGATATCACAGACCCCATGGGGCACCTTCCAACTCGACGTGACCCGAGTGGAAACGGGCACAAAAGGAGAAGGGAGGCCCCACAGGTGTCTGAGAGCTGGGCCAGCGTGGCAGAACGGAGACTTGCTCCATTCAAACTCTGGAACCCCTCAGGGGCTCCCACACCTCGAGGCGCAGGCTGCACCCGGGGCTGGGTTTTGCAAAGCTGTGCTGCTCGAGGCGCTCCTCCCGTGCCCGACGCCAGCGGGGTGACCTCAGGGGTGGCAGCAGGATGTGGCCCTGTGGCACCAGGACAGCGGGAGGCTCTGAGGGGACAGCGCAGGACCTGTGGCAGCACTGCCAGCACCCACAGAGCCAGCCCAGGGAAGGGTCTCAGTCCTGCAAAGCAGGTTCTGACACCCCCAGGGTGCTGATCCAGCCCTGCAGCTCCATCAGTGCAGTCTCGTCTCGGCAGTTTTAGGTCTAAATCAGATGGTTTGGGTTCATTTGTTTGCAAACACTGGTAAGCCCCAGGGGCCTGTTTCTGTTTGTCCGGAGCAGGCAAGGCCCCCTCGGTGGCAGCCGCCCCTCTGCAAGGTCCCTGCACCGCTGCAGCACCTGGGACACAAACCCAGCTGCTGGCAGATGCTCTGGAGCCAAGATTTAACAAAAATCAGATTTTCCTTTGGAGTGGCAAGTGGGGCAGCACTGATGGCCTGTGCTCCTGCCAGAGCAGGGCTGCAGAAGAGCCAGAGGAGAAGCTGAAGCCACCTGGTGCCACCGGTGTGGTGCCAGCCCCGTGCCCACCCCACACCTGCCTGGCAGGATCCCTGTGGCCGGGCTGTGCTCAGCAGCGCCAAGGCAAACCCTGCACCCCAAAGAGCAGCAGAAAACCTGCAAACCCAGCCAAGAACCCCAAATCCCACCACCACCTACCTCTAACCAGCAACACCTCCCTGCTGGGCCTCCTCGGCAGGCGCAGTCCCGCGAACCAGGGCTTGGATTTGGGGAAGTGCCTGAAGATTTTACGGATTCTCTTTGTTACAAGCCCGAAGCAAGTGGCTGCTCCCGCCTTCCCGTCCGTCATCCTCGGCAGAGGAGGCCAGGAGCTCTCCAGGCACGTTCCAACCCCAAATGCTCTGGGATACAGCAGGCACTGGAGCAAGTTGTGTCTGCTCCCACGAGAGGCCTTTTCCCCCACGGAGATAAAGCCCTGACATTGTCCATTTACAACCTGCTGCCATCTGACGGGGTTATTTATTTATTTTTCTGAGCAGGGAGCACAGCTCAGAGCTCGTGCATCTCCTGTAAGCCATGGAAAACTTTCTATTTCTGGGGCTTTTTGCATGATAAGATAAAATAACCCAACGGAAGAGATTAGAGAGAGAAAGCGCAGGACTCGGCCGTGCGCTGGGAGGTCTCTTCCCGGCATCCTCTCTTCTCTCTTTGCTGCTTTTCCCTGCAGTCTTTTAAAGTTTGAGGGATAAAAAAGTCCCCAGTGTTTAATCAGAGATTCAAGGAATACACTGAGACTAATGATATCTATAATATTGATTAAACTCTGCACATAGTTAAGAGAGGCTTATAGAGCCTGTCACAGCATCTGTGAAAATCAGGACACTCTAAACAAGAGGGAGAGTGACTTTTTAGTGATAGGACAAGAGGGATGGTTTTAAACCAAAAGAGGAGACATTCAGATGGGATATCGGGAATAAATTCCTCTCTGTGAGGGAGGTGAGGCCCTGGCACAGGGTGCCCAGAGCAGCTGTGGCTGTCCCTGGATCCCTGGCAGTGTCCAAGGTCAGGTTGGACGAGGCTTGGAGCAGCCTGGGACAGTGGAAGGTGCCCATGGCAGGGGTGGGATGGGACGAGCTCTAAGGTCCCTTCCAACCCAAACCATTCCACGGTGTATCGGTGACAGCTGTACCAGCTGATGGGGTGGGACACAAACATCAGTTTAACAGCGCCCCTGAAATCTGCTGCTTTGGACCCACTCCCCCGTGACCTCTCTGCTCAGGACCCCTCTCACAGTTTCCAGCGCCCTGCACAACACTGGGAGTAACAAAGATGGAATTTAACCAGTCCAAAAACCACCCCGAGCAGCAAAAGCAGTGAGCGATCACAGGGGGCTGTCTCAGTCACCCAGAGCCCCTGGGCACTCCCGTCCTTCCCACACCCCCGCCAGCAAACTCCACTGAGCTTCACTGGGACGAAGAAGAGGGAGAAGCCCAAAAACCAACCTGCAAGGTATGAGCTGGAGCCTCGGCTGGCGTCTCTCTCCATAAACCCTTCCCAAGGCACTGCACTGGAATGCAGCAGGAAACATGACCCTGGAAGACCTGAGCCACCCCACGAGCCTGTCCCACGGCTCTGGGCAGGTCCCTGTCCCTCTCCACAAACCCTTCCCAAGGCACTGCACTGGAATGCAGCAGGAAACATGACCCTGGAAGACCTGAGCCACCCCACGAGCCTGTCCCACGGCTCTGGGCAGGTCCCTGTCCCTCTCCACAGCTCCATCTCCTCCCGGGGAGGAGCACGCCCTGCCTGGGGCAGCCGCGGTGGGCGGGAGGCACCCCCGGACCCCACCCCGTCCTCACCCAACCCCAGCACCCCGGCCAACGCCATCCCCACCTGCCCGAGTCACCCGGCAGCAGGAAAAGCCTCAGGAATCTGCCTGGATCAGCTAAACGGAACAGAAATGCAAAGTGCTGTGGGTCCTGTGAACTGTCAGCGATTATTATTTACAGTGGCGAGACTGGAGGCACGGCTGAGTGTGGGAGGACGGGGTGGAAGGAGAGACACAAAAAGCACCGTGTCCCAGCGGGCACCAGTGGTGTGAGCAGAGCCCCGTCCAGGTGAGGCTGGGCTCGGGAAAGAGCTCGTTATCTTAAGCAAACGGCTACTGGAGAACCAGTAACATTAGAACTGAAGTTTGCTCCACAAATTAGAAAGAGAAATGGTGTTTTACCAACTCCCTCCTTAAGGAAATAGGGGCTGATTCAGCGCAGAGCCTGAACACGGAACGAGCTGCTCTGGGAGATAAGGGCGGCTCCAGACCAGAGGCACAAAACACATTTGGATGCTGAGGTGCTTCACTGGGCTGGATCTGTGCCGTAAGATCTGCAGATCAAAAGCTGATTCAGGTGTGACTGCGTCTGCAGAGGTGCTGGACACGCTCTGAGGTTGCCCTCGAGGGCTGCCCCACACGCAGCCCTGCCCACTGGGAAGCACGGGGAGCTGGAGCCACTTTCCTGCCAAGAAGCCCTTCAGCCAACAATGTGTTATTTTATTAACGCAAATATCAAAACATTTGATTTTTGGTTATCAGAGACACCGAGAGCCAGGGAAGCGCTCGAGCCGTTCCCACCCGGTGTCCACCCAACCCTTCCCACCAGGAAGCTGCCCCAGCTCCCAGCCCTGGTTTCTGTGCTGTCCCAAAGCCAATAAAACACGCAGAGGGCTTTGAAGCCGCGTTAGTCACCAGGACACCCAACACTGCACCCGCCCCACCAGAGCTCACCAAACACCCCGCAGCAGAGATGCGCCTCTGCAGCCTGCCCACCCAGCCCCCTGCTCCTCCCCTGGCAGGAAAAGCTGGCCCCCAGCAGTGGGACAGACACATTTACACCCCGACATGGAGATTATTGACTTTACTACTGACTCAGCTCTGAGAGGTGCCAGCAGCACAAAGCCACACACATTAAATAGAAGAAATTCAAGGCACAGCTACTCCTGCCCAAGTGCATTCCCTCCAAGGCAGGAAACAAGGATTTTCAGGGAATGCCAGTCGGATTCGCTCCCGAGCTCCCTCCTCCCCATCCTTTCACACTGACACTGCGGGGATGTGTGTCCTGCACAGAACCTGGAACACTCCGAATAAAAGCAGGGAAAAAAGGCTCCCATGTCTCAGGCAACATCTGCCTCAGCCCCAGGTGTGGCACCCGCGGGCAGGGCTTGGGTTAAAAGCAGAGAAGGTCCCCCCTGAGCCTCCTTTTCCCCAGACTGAAGAGTAAATAATTACAACAAATAAATAAATAAATAAAGTCACTTTCCCGTTTTACTAAATACAAGCAGACCTGACGTAAATAAAAATAGGCCAGAACTGTACAAACAAAACCTGAGTATCCTCAGGCTGCAAGTCAAAAGCAAACAAGCGGCAACTCTGCATCAGAAAGAGAAAGAAACATTCACCAGCGGGGGAGAGCACACCCCGTCTGCAGCTCTCGGGCACTGTTAATGGGAATCACTATTGGGATGACAGGGAATGCAGATATGAGAGTCCCTCCCCCCCCATCCCGGTTGTTTGGGGAGTTTTCGAGGCAGAACTACTCCCACAGTCTGCAGAATTCTCTGAAATGAAAAGGGAAATAGAGTTATTTAAAATCTGTTTCAGTATAAGTATGGAAAACATCCTGCCAGAGGAGAAGTCCCTCAAAACAACTATTTACAGCATTTCGCAATGCCACAAAATTCTGTGAATTTGTACTTTAAGTCGGGATTTCAAAGCACACAAGCCAGGACCTCACCTCGCACCTGACCCCAGTTTCTAGGGCCTGGCGAAAGAGCTTCGACAAAGTTTTTTTTTCCCTCAAATAACCCTTATTTCTCCTAAACTCGCTATTTCTTTAAGCACACTCATTCACACGTTCCCTGCAGCTCCTAGCCCCGGGGAATCATCCGGCTCTCAGCGGGGTTTGAGGGCATTAATCAGGAACGGCAGGCAGAAAGCACCCCAGAAATCAGATTTACATCCCCCTCGTTCCACCAACGCGACTTCGCAGCCCTGGCGTGTCCCCGCGTCACGTTGTGGTGGCGGCTGGGTTACGTTTAATTAACAGCAGTCAGCGCTAAAGCCCTAATGCGAGGCAGCAGGGCCATATGGTGCGGCTGTCTCTCCCGGTCGCCCTTCATCCCAAACGGCACCGGGCGGCACGGCCGAGAGCCCTGCCCGCCCCGCGCCGCGCAAATCCCCACCAGAAACATTTAATTGTTTCGTAATCTAAGGAAAGCCAAGCGTAAGAACCAGACCTGGCTGAGCCAGGCACTAATTGCCCCGGTGAGGCTGGCGCTGCTGCACGTGCCTGGCATAACCCCCCCAAACAGCCCCAAAAACGAGCGGCGACGCGTCCTGCAGCCGGCCCAGAGCCCGAATTACCACCGGCACCAACTCCCTGCCCTCCACACCCACACAGAGGGCACCCTCACGGGTACAGGTGATCCTGTGGGCACCAACCTACGGGGAATAGCATCAGCATTAACACCTTCTGCTGAAAATCAAGAGGCTCAGCTGATCCCGACCAGCAAACTTTCAAGTCCCTCAAGCCCCAGCAGCTGCATCCCAAAAGAGTTTCCCCCCAGCTTGAGGGACTGAGCGGGACAGGAGCAATTTCACAGCCAGCAGGGCTCAAATCCCCAAGTTATCAGTGACACGGCTTTGCTCAGACCTCCTCGTTTCCCCTCCCGCAACAGCTACCACGGGTCACAGCTCCCCGGGGAGCAGGAGCAGCACCCCGGCACCGGGGACACGGCACGGGGGCCGCTGCACAGCCCCAGCAGAGTCACCTCGTTCGACCCCTCCCCACACGGGGGAAAAGGGGAATCTCTCCTGCAGAGCACGAACAGCTCCAGCAGGGCACGGATCCGACACGAGGAACACGCGTCTGAGCGCATCTCCCTGGCACAGCTCCCTCCCCCCGGGAGCTTGGGCAGAGCTTCAGGCAAATTTACAAATTCTGGAGGACTTTACCCCTCACTGTAAAGCTTTACAAACACGAACCCTTCCTGCTCACCGCGAGCTGCTGATGCCAACCCCGCCCATGAGCCGATGATCTCCTCTTTCCTGGAAAAGCTTGGTTTTCCAAACCCGCCCGGCAGCACCGCACCCGCGCCCACCGCCCGCACCCGGAGACCCCGGCCCGGTCCCTCCCGATGCGCAGCCCCCCGGGACACCCCCAGGGGGAGCGGAGGGACCCGGCAGGTCCCCGCAGCACCAAAGCGGGACCCTGAGGGGTGCAGAGCTGGGGCGAAGGGGAGAGAGAGGGTCCGGGAGGGGCAGAGTCCGGGCAGGGTAAGGGATGCGGGCCGGCAGCACCGGGCGGGGGTGCGGGGCAGGCAGGGGACAGGCAGGGCTCAGCAGGGGACAGGCAGGGCTCAGCAGGGTTCCGCAGGGCTCAGCAGGACGCGGAAAGGCGCGGACAGCACTCACAGTCGCAGCGCAGGGCGCGCTCCCGCACCGCCTCCCCGCACAGGTCGCACCATCCGCGGCGCGGCAGCCGCGGGGC
>VZRS01014972.1:0-18602 GCA_013398055.1 Ifrita kowaldi
CAGCTCCCCACCGATGTCCGGTGTGTCCCCACTGACGCTGCCCGTGTCCCCCGTGTGCGCAGGTGCCTCATCAAGTGGCTGGAGGTGCGGAAGGTGTGTCCCCTGTGTAACATGCCGGTGCTGCAGCTGGCGCAGCTGCACGGGAAGCCGGACCCGGGCCCGCCGCAGGGGCCGCTGCCCGGCTCGCAGAACATCGTATAGTCCCTCCCGGGCCGGGCCCGGCCCGCGCCCGCCCGCGGCGCTCGGACACAACCAAAGCACTTCGGCCGCAGCTGAGCAGCCCCAAATCCTGCCGGGATGAAGCCTGGGCTCGGATCCTCCGCCAGGGCCCGGAGGGGACTCGGCGTCCTCGGCACGACATCCTTCTTCCAGCACCTCCCTTTCTCCAGCGCCGCGGCCGCCGGGAAGCGGCGCGGTGGCACCCAGCGACCTCCGGGAACACCGCGACGGCCCCCGAGCTCCGGCACCTCCTGCCCCACCCCGAACGCGGGGCGGACCCCTGGGCATCGCGGCCGGTTCCTGCTCCCTTCTCTTCGCCTTCGGTTCCTTTGCCTTTGCGATTCCCACCAGGAAATGGGGTCTCGCCCCTGGAGTCGTGCTGCGGTTGGGTGTCCCCTCGGCGCCCGGTGTCACCCCCGGGAGCAGCCGGTGGTGGCTGTGTGAGGTCTCCCGGGTTTGGATTCCCTCCCCCACCCTCCGGGGGGTGGCTGCCCCTCCTCCTCGGCTACGTCAGGGGCCTGGAGTCCCTGGAACGGGCACCATCCTGGCCTCGGCAGCAGTGAGAGCCATGGCGTGGGGGGCAGGCAGAAATCCCGGCCTTTGGGATCATCCCATCACTTCCAGCCTGGCCCCGGGCGTCTCTGGGCAGCGGTTTCCCTTGCCAAAACACCCCAAACCCCCCATCAGCGCCTGGCGGGGAGCTGGGCCACCCTCTCGCCTCTCCGACCTCGAGTTTTGGGTGTCCCTGCCATCCTCAGCAGTCGCATTCCCGGGGATTGGGGGAGGGGGGTGTCAGTATTACACGGCGGCGGCTTTCCCGGGGGCAGGGCTGGGGGGGCTCCTGGTGCCGTCCCCCCTCCCACATAACCCGGGACTGTTTATGGAGCGTGGAGCCTCATAGACGTGTTTGTACACTACAAATTCTGCAGCAGAATATTTTTTAAAACATTCGCTGGTTTTGGTTTTGTTTTTTTTTTCCCCTCTGTTTGTTTGGTTTTTTTGTAAGCTCTATTTTTGTATATTTAATTGCTATTTGAAAATTCTAATAATGCGTCTTTTTTGCTAATCACACTCTTCTTAAGGAAAAACCAGGAAAGAAAAAAAAAAAACAAGCAAGAGTTTGCATGTGGTTTGACTTGAAATGTAAATAAAAGCAGGTTTTGGAAGCGGGGGTGTGTTTGCAGGGGGTCTGTCCCCCCATCCCTTGTTCCCTGTCACGCCGGGGATGTCCCCAGCAGGGGAGGGACCACAGCAGGGCTGGGGTTGGGGTCACGTTGTCCATGTCCCCTTGTCCCAGCACCATCCCAGTCCCAGAGCAGAGCATCACTCCCAGCAGAGCTGAAGGAGACCACCATCCCATGAGGGCCGGCAGGCTGCAGAGCACCTCAAAACCCCCAGCCGAGGGGGATTTTGCAGGTTCCAGGCACGGGTAAGCTTCCCTGCTTAGGGAGAGGATAGTCCTCCAACCAACCTTCCCAGCCCAAATCCCGGCCCGAACCCCCCCTAATGCCGATCTCCCATGGGGGGAGAGGCTGGGAGGGGTTCAGCTCCCGGCTCAGTGCTATTGGAGCTCCTGGGGTGCAGCTCCATCCCCTCTCCTGCTCACTTTGTTCCACGCCTCTTCCTCCAGGCTTGACCAGGCGGGTGAAAAAATCCCCTTGGACTGTCCCCATGGGGGTGGCTGAGCTGGGGCCACCCCAGGCTGGGATCCCTGCAGGACCCTGCTGTGGACGAGGAGGCGGGACTCCCACGCGTCCTGTCCTGCTGTCCCTGTCCCGCTGTCCCCCGATCCCTGCCCGGCGCGGGGCTGCTGCCCTCTAGTGCCGGATCCCACCAGGACATCACCGAAACCATGGACTCCTTAGGATGAGTACGGACTTTAAACCCCATCCCGTTCCACCCCCTGCCATGGGCAGGGACACCTCCCACGATCCCAGGCTGTTCCAAGCCCCAATGTCCAGCCTGGCCTTGGACAATTCCAGGGATCCAGGGGCAGCCACAGCTGCTCTGGGCACCCTGTGCCAGGGCCTCCCCACCCTCACAGGGAACAATTCCTTCCCAATATCCCATCTAATCCTGCCCTCTGGCAGTGGGAAGCCATTCTCCCAATGTTCTGTTCACCACCTCCAGAAGAATCCACAGGAACTGAGCGCCTGGCTGCCCTTCCAGCCCTTTGTGGGATGATGAGCTCGCTGGCAGGCAATTCCCACTGCTGGGACAAAGTCTGGATCTCCCACCGAGCTGCACAGAACAGTTATTTTGGTGCTTCCACCCCACAGCTCCAGCTCTGGATTGATGCTGCACCCTCACCCCCAATCCCATTCCTGTCAATGATCAGCAATGAAGTTTTTCATCAAAGCCAAAAACGCTGCAATTTCCCCCAGAATAATTAATTATCTTCAAACTTTTTTCCCCCTCTCCTTTAAAATATTTTGAAATACAACTGATTCCCAGAGCCTGAAACATGCAGGGAAGGAGAAACAAGCAAGGATTGGCAACAATTATTTTCAGTAAGCTAAAAACCAAGTGGCTGACCCCGATTTCCCCAGCACATTCCTGCTCATTCCCACCACCGTCTGTCCCGCTGTGCCGGAGCTCCAAGAACGAGACAAGAAGCAAACAAAGGGTTTGAAGCATATAAAAATAACTGTAATATTTTATAACAAGAAGAAAAAAACCCAAGCAGTTTACAAAAAAAGGATAGACAACAAGCCAGGAACTTTGGTGCTGGGATCAGACCGTGCTGGATCTACTGAAAAATCCAGAGAAAAGGAGTTACACACGCAAATGTACAGAGTGAGGATGTGGAAAACTTACAGGATGCTGTGCCCAGGGACACCAGTGCCTCGGGGCAGGGACTGTGGTGGATCAGGCTGTGGGATTGCTGCTGGGAATTCCCAGCTCTGCAGAGATTTCCCAGCTCTCCACAGCACAACCATGGCAAGGTGGCTTCTGCCGTCAGCCCTCAGCCCCCAAGGCTGCTGTGATTAATAAAAGCCAGGCTTTTTCCTGTGTATCCCAAGGATTCACACACCCTCCCCAGCCCTGCCCATCACTGACCCATCATATCAAGGAGCCACACAGGTCCCAGGCACACGGATATTCCAAAAATCTGAAGTTTCTGTGTCTTTTCCATGCGTTTTGGCCATGAGGGTGAGTGAAAGGCCAGACAGGTACGTGTGTGTTAAGTTTTAGGTGGCACAGCAAGAGCTGAGTCTAGAAACCCTTCAGTCAGCACTCTGGAAATGGAGATGTTTTTAATGGAGAGTTTGGGAACCTTTTGTGTGATTTCACAAGGAATGAAGAATAAGTGAGGTCTCTTGAATTCAACTGATCCCAAACAGGCTGCCCAGAGAAGCTGTGGCTGCCTCACCCTGGAAGTGCCCAGGGCCAGGGTGGATGGGGCTTGGAGTGACCTGGGATAGTGGAAGGTTCCCTGCCCATGGCAGGGGTGGGAATGAGGGGCTGTAAGGTCCCATCCAACCCAAACCACTCCCAGAGCTGCATGATCCTGCTCCCAGCCCTCACCTCTCCAGTACCATCGTATGAACAGAGAGGACACAACTGAAACCTGTGTTAGTCTGCAGGAAAAACAAACATTTTCCTTCCCAGCCAGCTGAGATCACCTTCCACATGAGCCCTGCACTCTTTTCCCTGATTTTACTGTTGTCAAATCCCTGGCTGTGTCCAGAATCCCAGCTCAGTCAGCTGAGGTTTAGAGACAAACACAAATCTACCCAGCAAAGCACACACCCTCTGAACCCGTTTCCTCCCTTTTCAGAGGGAGGTGCCACATGAGGAACCCACCTTGGAGTGCTCAGATCCGGGGATACAGCAACGGGCAGAGCCAGGTGGGATTCACAACACAGGCAAGGGCTCGGGGCTGTCCAGCACTTCCAGCCAGGCTCACAAGGGGATCAGAGAGCTGGAAATTGGTTCCTCTGGAAAGAAACCAGGACTGGAAGGGTGTGTTGGGGCCAGGGTGATGGTGATTCCCATACCCTGGGATAAACCCTGACACCATGACCTGATCTGAAGGATCTGAACAGCTTTCCCTGGGCTCCAAGGAGCTGCTCACTGGGAAGCCAGAGCACTTCCAAGGCCGTGTCTCCATGAGCTCACATCCCAAGGGAAGGTGCAGATACCTCGTTGCTTTGAGAGAGCGTTTATTGAGCGTGCAGGATCCATCCCAACCCCCTTCCCCCGGGTGCAACTTCCACAGGGGCTCCACACCGCAGGATCCCGCTCACAGGCCGTGTGGCAGCATGCACAGGGAAAAGAGGGAGTACAGCATGCATGGAAAGGGGAGGATTCCCCCAAAACGACAGGAGTGCAGCCATTAATAAATGTAACATGGAATATTACAGAGATCCAAGTGTGACTGAAGGAAGCGTCTCTTTGGTGGAGTTCTGTGCAGCCGAGTTTGGTAACGGAGAGAAAATCCCAGACAAACAAACAAACAAACAAATATCCCTATTCCATCCTCAAATTTAGATCTCAAGGCTGGAGGCTGACAGACACCCCTAACACCACCCCAGAGGGTGCTGAGGGCTGTGTAGGAGCGCTGGAGGCTGAAATGGGAATCACCCTGAGGCACAGATCCGTGCCATGCTGTACCTTCCATCCCTAGGGCAGGGATAAGGACACGTGGAACAGGGATAAAACCTGGCTGAGAGCACAGCTGTGTCCCACTGTGGATCCAGTGGGCCATATGGAGTTACACAGCAGGGCTGTGCTGATGCTCTTCCCAGACCATTTTCCAGCACATGGAGAACCTCCGATTGTGAACAAAGAACTGACCTGGGCACTCGGCACTCCAAGGGATCCCACTGGAAGGAGCAGAGTGCCCGTGCTCTGTCACCGTCATTAAACACGGAGTAAAACTACCTAAAAAGGGCAATTTCACGTGACTGAAATGCCCCACTGAAAAGACCTTCCCATGCATCCCCATGTCCAAACAGTGTATTCCAGTCACATCCTTTGAACAAACCTGCGCTGTAATCCCAGATGGATTTCAACTCTTACAGCCACCCATCCCCACGCTGTCCCGACAGGCCACGACAGTGGGACAGTCTCAGCGAGGGCTGTGACACGAAATGGGGGCTCAGTGACCCCCAAACCATGGGCTCAGTGGCCCAGGGAGTGCCCTGAATCCATAGGTCCAACAGAGATCCTGCACGGAGTCAGGCTGAGTCCAGGAGTCCCAGGAGAGCACCGACTGCACCAAAGTAACCCTGAGGAGCAGAGGGGAACATCCAGTGAAAATCCACCTGACACAGGAACAGCAATACCCACGGAATCAGGGAATGGTTGGGGTTAAGGACTTCAAAGATCATCCAGTTCCATGCCCTGCCATGGGCAGGGACACTTCCCACTATCCCAGGTTGCTCCAAGCCCCGTCCAACCTGGTCTTGGACACTTCCAAGGATCCAGGGGCAGCCACAGCTTCTCTGTGTCAGGGCCTCCCCACCCTCCTAGGGAACAATTCCTTCCGAATATCCCATCTAACCCTGCCCTCTAGCAGAGGGAAGCCATTCTCCCTAGTCCTGTCACTCCATTCCTTGTCCCAAGTCCCTCTCCAGCTCTCCTGGAGCCCCTTTACGCACTGGAAAGTCTCCCTGGAGCCTTCCCTTCTCCACGCTATTGCACACACGGTGTAATTTTAACAACATATAAAGGAGAGGGGAAACATACAACTACAGGGAGGTACTTTAGAAAATAGAAAATAAAATAAAATATAGCTGTGGCTGTAGCAGCAAAGCCCTGAGAGCCTCCTGCACTGTGTGCACCCAACAGCTCCACTGGCTGTTTCCAGAGCGCTCCAAGGATTTGCACTTTGCCATGAGACAAATTTTTAAAAGGAATTTCACCTCATGTTCCAAAAAAAGTGCTTTTAACTGTCCCTTCGACCAGTAGTCCAGGGCGTAGGCCAGGAGCCTCATGGAGATGGTGTTGATCCGAAGGAAGTTGCCCACGAACACCACACGGTTGATGTTCTGCAAGTGTTAAGGGAAAAAAAAGGAATATTAAGGCTAAATTCTATTTTCTGCTTGCAGTGATGAAAACGCCCTGTGGGGAAGGGTCTGGAGCTCCAGGAGAGGCTGAGGGAGCTGGGAAAGGGGCTCAGCCTGGAGAAAAGGAGGCTCAGGGGGGACCTTGTGGCTCTGCACAACTCCCTGACAGGAGGGGGCAGCTGGGGGGGGGTCGGGCTCTGCTCCCAGGGAACAGGGACAGGATGGGAGGGAACAGCCTCAAGCTGTGCCAGGGGAGGCTCAGGTTGGATATGAGGAAAAATTTCTTCATGGAAATGGTGTCCAGCCCTGGCACAGCTGCCCAGGGCATTGGTGGAGTCCCCATGCCTGGAGGGATTTAAAAGCCGTGTGGATGTGGCACTCGGGGACATGGGTCAGTGGTGGCCTGGGCAGTGCTGGGGAAGTGGCTGGGATTGATCATCTTAAATGACTTCTCAACCTAAATGGTTCAGAAAGTCTATTATGTAAGTGCCTGCTGAAAGCATCTGGCAGAACCTGCAGAAAATCACCCACAAATCCATCAGAAAGCAGGACCAGGCCATTTTAAGCCAGGCTCTTCCTCAGACTCTTCCACACCACCCAGAAATTCCCAGGCAGAACTACAGCCTTTCAAACTCAGGAATTTGGATCGAATAGCTGATTTTCCAAAGAAATCCTTATACTGCCTGGGAACACTGATCATCAAGTGCCATCTCCCCCCTCTCCTCCCAGCTCTGGCCTTTGACTCATCATGAAACAGCTGAGTGACTCTACTGTTAAATGGGGGAAAAACAAACTAATTAGGAGCCCATAACCAACACAGTTTTTAAAGAAAGGAAAAGACCAACCAAGTAGTGATATTTTAGATTTAAACCAGACTTCCAGCCTTACTTTTCCATCCCAAAATAGTTCTGATCCAAGCTCTGAAGCTTTCTTGTTCTCCAACAAGAAAATAATTCAGTTCCTCCTCTTACTGAGGAACCAGGATCAAGTCTTACCTGCTCCTGCACTCGTATCCTTCTATGGATTTTCCTCCCCTCCCCACATTGATTAACACTTCCCCTGAACTATTCAGGATCCTCTTTTCATTCAGCTCAGCTCCAGAGCAAGGCTGCAATGAAGACAGAGCCAGAGGAGTCAGGAGGATGCTGGATGCCATTGGCCCATCCCGTGGAAGCAGGCTCAGGATGGAGTGCAGAGCATGTCTCTGCTCTTTCATAGCCCTGTACAATGCTGCTTGACATGAATGCAACAAGGCAGCACTGTAAAGAAGCTGAAAGCACAAAGATCCAGCAACGGCCGTGGCAGTGGTGGGGCTTGGCCAAGAAATCCAGAGCAATTCATAAAAACACCACAGGAAAAGATATCCAGGCTCTACACCCTCTATCCCTCCTTTCCTCCTCTCCCAGTGCTCCCCAGAGCTGTTCCCAAAGAGAGGTGTGTTCGTCAAGCAGGCAGCAAGGGAAGAGATTCCCAAAATACCTCATTAAGGGCACACATCCGCGCTATGGAGCCGATGTTGTTGGTGATGGTGATCAAAGTGGCCCTGGCCAGGTCCTCCTTGCTGACAGATTCCCTCTTCTCCTTGCTCATCATGTTTCCAAAGCTGCAAAGACAGTTTTAGGGTTAAAGGTGCCATCACAACTCCAGGAGAAAATGGGAACTGCCAGTTTAACCAAAGTGATTCCTCTTGAAGGATTGATTTCTAACTTTTAAAGGCATTGCTATCAATAACTTAGATCTCTTAGGAATGGTTGCTCTCCTAAGGCACCTAAATCCAGTTTCTCATCCTTGCAGGATCTCCAGTGGAAATCCAAGCAAGATGAGAACCAGGCAGGGCGTTACCTGGATGCCACGGCCCAGCCTGGCAGCCCGAAGCGCTCGTAGTCTCCTCCGTAGATGTCCCGCACCAGTTTGTCCACCTTGGTGCTGTCCCCGTGGGACGCCATCTCCAGGGCCTCCTCGAACGTGGAGCAGCCCGTCAGAAGGCAGCAGAGGCCAAAGAAGGTTCCCCCTCCAAGGCTGCAAGTAAAGCAAAAAGAAAATGAAAGCTCAGATTGTTCAGCTCTGCATCCCAGTTAGCTCAGGTCACCCCATTCTTGACCTCTTTTTTTAGGGAGAACCACCTTGGAAAAGCAGCTTTTTCCTGAAAGCCTGTTCCTCTCACATAACTTACAGCCTGTAAGGAATCCCTCGCCCTCACAGCCTTCTGCACAGGCCATGTTGGGAAATGAGATCTCAATTTTCTTATGTTACACTGTTCACTTTCTTCCCAGCATCCAGAGATGTTAATCTTAATATAAATATTAGTCCTAAGGAATAACTGGAGTGTCAGGGCAGAGATATCCAGAAGTTGGGGGAAAAACTCTGTCTTGTTCATTTTACTGTGCACAGATGCCACTAATGATGTATAGTAAGAATAAGAACTGTACTGAGAGGCTTTAAAATTATCATCATCATCATCATTATTATTTTCCTTACTACTGTTACTTTTCAGGGAATTCAGGAGAGCTTGAAGCCACAGAACTCTTTGGCTTTGCCAGGACACAAAAGCCACATCTTCAAGATGGGCAAGAACTGGGGAATTACTGCTGTGTCATTATCCCTTCCACCAAAATCTGGCAACTTTTGGAAGTCAGGATGGAAATCTCGACTCCTTGGATAAAAGCTAAGAGTTGTTAACAATCCCAAACTATGTGATCTCATAAAATAACTAAATAAAGCCCTTAAATTTCTGCAGCAGGGCAACTGAAAAATCAGCTCCAACAGAAACTGGCTGCAGCAAAGACAACAAAACATGAAATCCAGATCCTCTTTTCCAAGAGGGATTTTTGCTGGCAGGGAGTAACTGCAGTAGGAGCAGGAGCTTGGTCATTCCTCTCACCACCTTTATTGCAGTTCATCCCTGAAAATGCCATTTACAAAGCAGGAATGTGCTCCAGACCCTAAAATCGAAGTTCCTTTACCCCCACCCAGCACTCACCTGGTGCCTGTTACCCGTTTATAGTTGTCTTTGGAATAGACAGCCAAAATGCTGACCCCTGAGCCAATGTTCACCAGGAGGAGAGGATAGGGATTCTCCAGGTTGAATGGGAGCTTCTGGCACCTCTCAGCATCCGTCGGGTTCTCGAAATAGTAACACTCTGAGTGTCCATTGAAGCCCACGGAATCGATGTACAGCACTCCTTTCACAAGGCAATCCAGCTCATCGAGCTTACAAAGCTCAAGGTCACCCATCTGGTGGGAAGGAAAAAGAGGAATATTGAAGAAGCAGCCAGGGATTTGAAGGGTTTATGCTCAGGGCTGGAAAAACGCATTCACTGCCAGCTCAATCCAGTTATCTCCATGCTCCCTGCAGAGGCTGAGGGAGAACGGATCACAGGAGAGCACAGGGACTCCCAAGGATCCCAGCCCTCAGGTGTGGAACAGGGCAAAACCATCTGGATCCACAGATGGACACAGAGTGAATTCCAGCAACTCCCACAGGCCTGATTTAGGCCCTGACACTGAGGCACTGGTGTGAAAAGCCAGGAAAAATGAGGAGGGATTTACATTGTTTGACCAAAATATCTCACAAAACCCATCCGAAGGAACATCAAAAAACGGTGAGGAAGTTACAAGATCATTTTCCTCTCATGTCACTGCCTTGACCACACAAAATGGGATATTAGGAAAAACAACTGAAAGGGTTGTGCTGCCCAGGGCAGTGCTGGAGTCCCCATCCCTGGAGGGATTTAAAAGCCATGTGGATGTGGCACTTGGGGACATGGGTCGGTGGTGACCTTGGCAGTGCTGGGGGAACTGTTGGATTTGAGGATCTTAGATTGCTTTTCACCCTTAATGATTCTATAAAAGCCTTTTAATTTGCATTTTTCCAAGCCCTGACTAAACAAATACTTATCACGTTTTTCACCATGAACAAGGAACCCACTTAGAACGAAGTCACATGATGATGTCAAATCCCAACTATGAACTTCCTGACAGTTACATTTACCACCAAATCTGCCTGAACCTCAACCAGCACATTCACACAGGTGTCAGAAATGAAACCAGGTGAGCAAAGGAAGAAAATAAAGCAGGAGAAAGACAGCAATGAGGAAAAAAAAAAACCAACCCCACAAGACTGAGATAAGCACAAGCAGAGATTAAAAATAGAGAGGAAGATTTGTAAGAAAGATCATTAGTGAATAATTTTAGAGTTACATTCAGGGCAGAAAGTGTTTTAATTTGGAGATGCCAACTTGACTCCACACGCCAAGTTTAACTGGAGTTAAGGACAGCATCAAAATAAAGATTTAGAGAAGTTTTAGAGTGTGCAGAGAAAGTTTTCTAGTTTTAAGCTTTCAAAGAAAACGTCACTACCAGATCCTAATGGTATAGAAGCCAAAAATGCCTACTGTGCGAAAGTCCTGCTCAAATTTGTACGCTCCACCTCCCGTGGCACATAAGGTAGTATGGAGGCTCGAGAAGTGCTTTTCGCTTCCCATTTGGATAAAAGCAGGCATGTCATGAGTAGGAAAGCGTATAAAGTGCAGATTGCCTTTACGTCCACACAGGGTAAGGTCCTTGAGCTCAAGGTGCACATCCCGAATGCCTGTGGAGCCATAGGCTACGTTTGAGGTCAGGTATTTGCGGATGCTTTTGAGGTTTTCCACTTCTTCCTCTTCCTCTTCGGCCGTGATGTCCTTGGGTTCAAAATAAACCAGTTTGACCAAGGTGCCTCCGATGTCCAAGCCAAACCAGGGAAAGACTGGAGAGAGGAGACAAAGGGAAAATGAGACAGGGTATGGCACAGTCATAGCACGAGCACCTTTCTAGTGGAAGGTGTCCCTACCCATGGCAGGGGGTTGGAACAGGATGGTCTTTAAGGTCCCTTCCCACCCAAACCACCCTGTGATTCTATGAAAACAGTTTTCATTGAATTAATGAATGCAGTTCTCTAAGGACCCATGGGGTCTCTCCATTTTCAGGAATGTTGGCAGCCTGGTCTGTTCTTGACAAGAGACAGCTCCTATTTAGAGATCCCTCACGTTCAGGGACTCCGAATATTTGCTGTACAACACTCAAACACTGACATCCCTCCCCACAGGTCTGACAGCATCCATACCCTTGCCAGATCCTGCTGCAGGTTTAATCCCCAGCTATTCCTTTTCCCAAGTTCTGAACCAGAGCCAGAGCCACGGATAACACCAGTGCTTTTACATCAAAGGGATGTACAAACGTTCCCTAATTACAACACAGAGCTGAGGTAGACAAGTAATCTAAGATGCCGCAGGGAGACAAAAACAAATGTCTAATTGGATTATTTTATTAGTCAAATTCCCCCATGGTACAAAATATGCATCAGTGTCAGGCCCAGCAACATTTACAGCTGTGTTAGATAATGAGCTTCTTGGAAAAGATCAAGAGAAACCCCTGATCTGATGGAATCTGCGATTAGAGCTGGGAACTGGAACAGATTAGTATCACTATTAATGAGCTAAAGGAGAGGCTGGAGCTAACGAGATGCACAGGCTCCAGAGCAAAGGGAAAAATGCAGCCACATGTTAGGGCTTATGGGAGCAGGATTCAACCCTTATGGTAGCTTCCAGAAGGAAAAAAGGAACTTCTAGAAAATAAACCTGAATCATAGAATCATACAGGTTGGAAAAGACCTCCACAATCCCAACTATTAACGCAGCATTGACCCATGTCCCCAAGTGCCACATCCACGTGGCTTTATAAATCCTTCCAGGGAAGGAGACTCCACCAGTACCCTGGGCAGCCTGTTCCAATGCTTGATCACTCTTTTGGGGAAGAAACTTTCTCTGACATCCAACCTAAACATCCCTGGCACAGCTTGAGGCCATTTCCTCTCCTCCTGTCCCTGTTCCCTGGGAGCAGAGCCCGACCCCCCCTGGCTGCCCCCTCCTGTCAGGGAGTTGTGCAGAGCCACAAGGTCCCCCCTGAGCCTCCTTTTCTCCAGGCTGAGCACCCCCAGCTCCCTCAGCTGCTCCAGACCCTTCCCCAGCTCCGTTCCCTTCTCTGGACATGCTCCAGCATAGGCGTTACCAGCATTCCTCTGGAAAACAGAATCTCAGGGTTTAGTAAAATTCCTTATCTGCACAGATAAGGGTGGAACATGGAGGAGCCTTCATTCCTCTCCCTTTGGAGCAGGAATCCCTCGTGTCAGGCTCCTCAGGGAACAATCTTAGCACAGGCAGAGCCTGACCGGTTGGAGGACATGTTCTCTCCTAGGCAGATTTATCTGACGGCTGTACAGGCCCTTCCAGAGCTTTCCAGCTCCCAGGAGCTGCTGGCACCAGCAGCTCCCCAAAGTATTTTTAATCCATCAAGTTATTTTTATGTATTTCCATAGAGGCCACCCCCAACCATCACCAAAGGAAATCTTTAAAGAAGATGCAAGCTCTATTTTCAGAGACACATCCAAATCCCAATCACTCTCCATTTCTGAGGCATTTACTTCAAACAAGAACAGACACAAAAATAACTTTTCATGAATGAAAGGGAAAAGAATCTGAATAGGCAGCCCAGCAGAGGGAGGGAGCAGGAGCAATCCAAGGACTTTTACGCAAGCAGACAGTGATAAAACAAAGGGGAAAGGTTTAAAACTAAAAAGAGAGATTTAGATTACATATTAGGAAGGAATTCTTCCCTGTGAGGATGATGAGGCCCTGGCACAGAGAAACTGTTGCTGCCCCATCCCTGGAACTGTCCAAAGCCAGCTCAGATGGGGCATGGAGCAACCTGGGATAGTGGAAGGTGTCCCTGTTCACACCAGGGGTTGGAACAAGATCGTCTTTAAGGTCTCTTCCAACACCAACCATTCCATGATTCCTGAAATGTATTTGCTCCTGTCAGAATATGCAATTTGATTTCTGCATTAGACTTTTTTTTTAAAGCATCCCCACCGCTGTATTTAGACAACAATCTTACCCCAAACTGCCTCTGCCAGGCAACACAGGGGTAAAAATGGGGAAAGAGCAGAGGCTGGGGACTCAGAGATGGCCTCACTGATGTGCAGCAGAAAAGACAAACATCCAAAAACATGGTGCTCTGAAGCCAAATGCCTGAAAATGCCTGCTGCTCCATCACAGGCTAACAGGCTCCTACTTCCCAGCACTCAGCTGGTGGCACATGCACAGATTCAGTAAAATAACAGATTTGTTTTAAAGTTGGTTGTGAAGTTCGCACACCGAACTCCTACACCCAGCGACACAAACCTTCCAGATTTTAGGGCAAACACCACCTGGGTCCATCGGTTTAGGCAGCTTTCCTAGTCACAAAAAAAAGAGCAGCTTCTTGGAAACTTCACCCCATAGCCAGTACCATCAAGACCTTCAATTTTTTTATTATACATAAATTTAGTTTTTATTTGGGCAGAACATCAAGCCTGGAGTTAAACCACACCAGTTATCCTCTACCTGTCTCACCAGGAACAGGGAAACAGGAATGATGCCAGCAGAGCTGGGAGTAACTGCAGCCAGGCTGGGCTCAGGGGCCACTATCTCCACTCAGCACTGGCCCTAAAAAGAAAATGCAACCCCCTGAGCTGGGAAACAACTTCCGAGCAGAGCTGGCTCACACGTCCCTGCGGCAGCGGCTGGAAAGGCTCCGCACGGAGCAGCTGGTGTTCTCCATCTGCCAGCAGCTCGGCTGTACCTTCCCTGTGAGTCACCAGGGATACATTTGAAAAGACAGCCTATTAAGGTAATTAACTTACCCCAAATCATTGTTAATTATGGATCTCTCATTATATACATCCCAGCCACAGGTTAAGAATCCAAGGAAGAAGCGTGTGAGCTCAGAATTAAGTACTTCTCTCCCAGGCTGTGAAGGATTCCCTACGCAGTAACACCTGTTGGAGAACTCAATCCATTACAGGGACAAAACTTCCCTGTAAACCCTTTTTTGTAGGAAAGGGGAATGGCACACAAACAAGAGGAGGAAATTATTCCAAGGACATGAAGAACTGAGGATTTTTTCCTGACACTTACAGGAAGTCATCCAACAGGAACATGCAGGGCAGCGACAGCTCTTCCATGTCTGAGAACTAGAAAAATCCAAGGGAGGGAGGAGGAAGCTCTCCTGGATCAACGCCATCACCATCTGCCACCAAGATTTCTCCTGAAACACTGATTTATTTTTTTTTCCCAGCAGATAAAAGCCATCCAGAGATCTCTCCCTTGTAAGCCTCTGAAGCAATTTTTCCAAGAGAGCTGCCGCAGATCTCGAGGAGCAGCAGGAGAACTGCCGGCATCCAGGAGCCTCCGGGCATTCCTGAGGCTGATTTTGCTCAGTCAGAAGGTTCTGCTGGAATAACCAGACACCAGCATCCACAGCCAGGGCAGGAAATGCAAACGCTGCCTCTGATCACCTCCTCCCTGCTGCTACTTGGAGCTCTCTGTGCTGGGATGAGCCTGGCACGTCTCCTTTCCAAGCGCTCCCTTTCCAAGCGCTCACCAGCTGGAGAACAATGGGGAGGATGGCAAATCCCGAGGCTGGCACGGGAAGCACATCACTGTATGGACCTCTGGGCTCCCCTCCTGCCCAGCACCTCCTGGGAAGTGTTTAGTTGTTCCTTGGGTGTTTGGGCATTTCCAAGAAGGGCAGGAAATCCTCTGCTCTCAGTTCCAAACCTCCCAATCCTTAAAGGAACTCTGTAGCTTTGTTACAGGATGAGAGCCATGAATCCCATTCTCAGTGAGCTGGGCAGAGAAGCTGTGGCTGCCCCATCCCTGGAAATGTCCAAGGCCAGGTTGGAGCAACCTGGGATAGTGGAAGGTATCCCTGCCCATGGCAGGGGGTGGAATGAGATGGTTTTGAAGGTCCCTCCCAACCCAAACCATCGGCCTGACAAACTCTTGCTTTGCCTGAGCACAGACAATTTAAAAAGCAGCTCTCTCTATATATTTTCACGTAAATAGCTCTTTGTCTTAAAAACAAATCTTCTTCTCAGGGGCAGATCTGTGGATATACAACAAATAGCAACAAACAAAAGACTGGTCTGCAAACAAAGTTAAGGGCTCATAGCTCTGACTAAATAATCCCAGAAAAGCTCAAGGATACTTCGTGTGCCCACAGCAAGAGCTGCCACCCTCCCTTCAAATCCCTTTTGCAGTCAGACTGTAAGATCTTTGGGGCAATAAAAAGAAATTGCCTTTATCTGATATGTAAATTACTTCATAAAATTGGACACTGTGTAAATAAAAATCCCTCAACAGACTTATTCTGGAAGCTGCAGAACTGTCAAGATGAAAGAGGTGATATAATTAAAGATCTCCATGGTGGATTTTCATCACAAAACAAGCAGCTCGAGTTGTATTTCAGAGTGATCCTTAACTTTTGAGCCAATTATATCAGGAGCTAAAAAGATTAGTCTGATGATTTAGTTCAGTGTGTGACAGCACCTCTAGGCTTACTCTGAAATATTCAATATTATATTTTAATAGTGTTGTACCATGCTGGAAAATTTACAGCTGAGAAAAAATACAATTCATTAGCACTTAATATAAAGTGACACTAAGTCTACATTGCCTCCCATCCCTAAAAAAAGGCTCTGATAGAAATTCATATTTCATACACCATTCCAAAACAGAAGAAGATATTTAAACATCAAAGCTTACATTTTGTATTACCAAAGAGGTGACAAAACAGCATTTTACCTTTTCTTGGATACTTTCTGTATAGAAAATTTAAAAGTCATGTGTCCATTATGTCTTTGCATGATTCTGATAGACGCTACTAAAACTTTTTAAAAAGGAATCAGTTGAAAGAATATTTTTTTCTCAGGGAACAAACAAACAAGCTACAGAAGGGAGAAGCACATTTTGCTAGCCAGGGGAATAACTCAAACTCATCTCTGTTGAATATCCCAGGAGTTCAGGAGGAGCAAAGAGAGAGTGGAGGAAGGGGAAAAAGGGGAAAGCTGATGAACTGAAATGCTGATCTATTTCTCTTATACAAAAGATTCATTAAAAAAACATTCCCCTGCTCGTTATGATCTGTTCATCATCAGGTTTCTGCCTGGCACTTCGCCCTGCCCACAGCCACAGTTCCCTTATGGACCATGATGGGAATATCCTCTTTACTCATCTGGGATCTTTCCAGTCCAATTTTTTAAATATGGATTTCAATAATGGCACTGATAATTCAGTACCAGAAGGGAATTTTCCTGTGTTGTCCCTGGAGCTGATGAAGTTTTTGTATATGACGTCTGCCTGCACTAATAACCTTGTCAGGCTCCCTTTCCCAACATAACACTCCAAAGCTTCAAGAAATCTCCACTTCCTGTTTTCAGGGACACTTCTCAGTTCCTTCTGAGAGCAACAGTGTCCTTGACTTCTCCCCCTTCTGCCAGGGGCACACAGAAAATCACAGTGTCTTCCGTAAAGTTCCCTAAGTGCACCAGGAAACATTTCACAGAATCATTCAGGTTGGAAAACACCTCCAAGATCAATTCCACCTGTTAACACAGCACTGTCATCTTCATCCCTAATCCACATCCCCAAGTGCCACATCCACATGACTTTCAAACAGGGAATGTAAATTTCCAGGGAATGGAAATTTAGCTGGGATGTTGGCTGCACTGTTTCTTTCAGATCTATCCCAAATCCAGCCCTCTTCCCTGATCTCCGCAGTGGAACAGCCCTGACTGTACCTAACGGGCACAGAGGGATGAGGAGGAAGGAGGATCACGAGCCTGCTGAAATCCTTTCACTCCTGGGGAAGCGGGGCTCATCTGCCAGGGCATCTGCCAGCACAGCCAGGCAAGACATGCCTCAAGGTCACCCAGCTCGTTTGCCACATGCCAGCAGCAGACAAGTGGGAGCTAAAGTAGGACATTTTTGATCCCATGCCCAGTAAGTGCTTCCCCTTCATTCCAGCTTGAGTATTCCTTAAGGTGGGATGGAGCGTTTTAACTCCAAAACTGATTTACTGTGACATCAGGCATTGTCCCTGCTAAGGGATGCACCTGCCCCAGCTCATTTCTCTTCCAAAGAATCATTTAGGAAAGTCAGACTACATTGTAATCCCGAATCACACCATGCTGACCTTCCACACTGGATCCAAACCCTTTCTTGGAAGCTGCCAGAACACCTGTTTTCCTTAAAGTATCCCATGCCTCTCTCAGCACCCAACTTTAAACCACATTTTCCAGAGAAGACACAGAAACTGCCCTGAGCAAGGCAGAGGAGAATCATCACCTAATGCAGAGCTTTAAGTCCTCCCTCATTCTCATACCAGAGATCTCACTCATGTCCCTGCAGCGTTTTAACTAACAGGTCTCTAATTAACAGCCCCACAGATCCCTATTCCTATTTTTCACACTAAAGGCGAAAGAGAAGCTGCCTTTTTCACCAGCAACCAAAAAAAGAGAGCAGGAACACTCTTAAAACTTCCCTTGAATACAGTAACAACATCATCTTGGCGCTGCCAGTCACAGCCGAGATGCAGCAGAACCCTGATCCCTGTTTTCAGCCCAGATTCCTTGCTCACATCTTTTTAACAGCTGTGCAGGTACCAAGGAATTACACCAAGGCTGTTTCGTTTTCAGGGTATGGAAATTTCCTTCCAGGAGGAAGGACTCCAGGAGAAGTCAAGGAATAATCGCATGGTTCCTCCTCAAACATGGCTGAAGTCAGTGACAGCCACGGCACCTGCACGGCAGCTCCTGCTGCTCCCAAAATGAAGGCTGCCATCCATTTTGCTGTTTGCAGTAGGACATTTACAAACGTGGTTACAGGGATGGGGTGTTTTCCTTAAAAAGCCTGGTTTGATCTGTGTCCAGCTCCTGCCAAACCTGTGGGGTTCTTCCCTCCTGAAATTTAAACTATTCCCTTTGCTCTCCATTGCTTTGCTTTCACAGTTATCAGTCCAGCCCCACAACCTCACACCCTGGTCCCCCTATCTGTCCTGCTGTGCCCTTTTCCTCACCCTCTGTCACCAGATGCCCTTCCTTCCTTCCCATCCAAGCTCCCCAATTTGGGAACCTCAGCACCCACCACAGCCCCATCCCGTGTCCTGCCCCACCAGGCAGGTGTCACCTCATCCTAAACCTCCAAGGGCTCCTGGAACGCAGCTTGTCCCACCCTTCACCCCAACCTCCTGGCCCATATCACTGTCCTACAGTGTCCCCACCGTGCTGTCCCCAAACCAGCCATGTTGTGCCCATGCCATCACCCCACAGTGCTGTTCCCAAGCTGGCCATGCTGGACAAGTCATCCCCCCACCGTGTCCCTCCGTGCTGTCCCCAGACTGGCCATGCTGGACAAGTCACCACTCCACTGTGTCCCCACGGTGTTCCCCCCGGCAATGCAGTGCCCATGCCATCACCCCACTGTGTAGCCCCCAGACTGGCCACGCTGTACA
>VZRS01015008.1:0-22940 GCA_013398055.1 Ifrita kowaldi
AGACCACCTTCCCAGCAGTTTTTCCCACCTTGCTGTGCCCACGCGAGCTTCTTCCCAGCCTTGAGGCAGACGGTCATTCCCAAGGGATTGGCGGTGAGGCAGGAGCGCAGCCAGCTCTCCAGCTTGGCCAGGGAGAAGGCTCTGCACCCCTTGGAATAGCCATTGTGGCCGTGGCAGGGCTGCCTGAGGGCCAGCTCGTGGAGGGGCCGGACGGTGCCCGAATTGCTGACGGTGCCCTCGAGCAGGAAGCTGAGGGCACACACGGCTTCGTAGGACACCAGGCTGCTGCAGCTGGAATGGGAAGAGGCTGAGAGCTGCTCCGGCTCCAGCAGCAGCTCCAACATATCCAGCAGGTGACTCTGCACAAAGGCAAGGTGCTCCTGGTCGTTCCAGTTCTGGGGAGGGCAGGAAAACACACAAAGGGGGTGAGTTCTCCGAGCTGAGAAGTTCCATGGGTATCATATACACAAATCCTTGCTCAGAATCCTTCTAAAAGAAGGAAGCCCAGTCAGACATGATGCTCGTTCCTGCTCGCTCCTGCTGCTCTGCTCTCCCGAAGATGGAGAGACACCTCCCCACAAAAACTCAAAATAAAACATTTCATTCCAGCTCCAATACCAAGTATTTCCTCCTAGAGAGCAGCACCGGGCTCTCCCACAATCCTACACAAATCCAGGCTGCTGCTGCTGGCATTGGAAGGCAGGAGACAAATCAATAACTGACACTCGAGGTCTTGGAGCTGCTCCACTGGAAAATCCCTGCAGCTGGGCCAGGATTCAGTGCCGCCTTCCAGGATAAGGAGCAGAGGCTCATTTCTCCCCAGTGGGTGCACCAATAAACCAAACCCTCTGAAAGAACCCTTATTTCAAATTCTAAAGGGCTCTAGCCCAAAAAAAAAAACAAAAGCAGGAAGCTGCTAAGCAGAGCTTAACAAAGCTGAGTTGTGCTGAAGGAACACACGGCTGTGCTTACACCTTGTCCTCACCACCTTTGTTCAATGTTTCAGCACAAAGTTACCCAGCTCCTATTTTTAATGATTCCAGCTTACCCCAAGCTGCATTTCACCAGCTCATCCTGCTCACAGCAGCACGTCTGTGCCAGAATTCCAGAGGGTTGCAAATTGTGTAATCCATTCTCCCACACAGGGACACATCCAACTCCCTCCTCCCTAAATACCCGGCAGTATTTTAGAAAGAAACAGCGTTTCCACGTGGCTGATCTACAACTGAACAACCAACTCCTCTCTCGGAAACAGAAGGTGATGCCAGGGAACACCCTGGGATCCAAAACCCCACACTGGATCACGGGAAAGGCACTATGAGCATGAGGAAAGCTGCCTGCTTGGCTAATAAAGCAACGAGGCTGTTGCTTCTTAAAAGGAGACTTGCCAATACTCTCAGGGAATTTTCAGTCGGCTTTGGACTCCAGGAAAGTCTCAGGGAAAACTTTAAAAACCTTTTTATAAGCTGCAGAGAGCACACCTGATTATAGTTTACTACGGAACAGGAATTCTACAACCGGACCCTTGCTCACGCTTTGCCACGGGTGAAACCCTCCCAGGAACGAACCAGCGCCTTCCCAACCCCGCTCAAGGCAGTTCCCCACAGCGCAGAAGCTCCTGCCCGCGGAGAATCCCGCAGGCCCCGGTACCTTATTCCCGCCGGCCGATTTCCCGCTCAGGCTGGGAGACTTGGTCCTGGGGCTGGGCCACTCGTCCCCGAGCAGAGACCTCCGCAGGGAAACCTTGTGCAGCTGCTGGACGTACAGGAAGAGCAGGAACTGCAGAGTGTCCACGGAGAGCTGCAGAGCACGGGAGAGGCAGGGAAGAGTCAGGCTGGGCCGGGCTCCCCTTCAGGCGGGGTCCGGGCTGCCCCTGCCTTAGGCCGGGTCCGGGCTCTTGCCTTGCTCCGCTCCCGCTCCAGCTCCTCGGCGCTGGCGCAGGCCGCCTCAGCCTCGGCCCAGCGCAGGCGGAGGGGCGGCGCAGGCCCGAGGAGGCCGCGGAAGAGCTCGAAGTAGAGCCAGGCGATCTCGCGGCTCAGCTGCAGCTTCCCGCAGGCGATGTGCCGCCAGCAGGGCCAGCGCAGCCGCGGGAAGCAGCCCTGGTCCGCCCGCGCGCGGGCGTAGGCGGCCGCCTTGCGCAGGTAGTGCGGGGTGAGGCGGGCGGGCGGCGGGGCCGGCAGCGCTCCCACNCTGCGAGACCCCGCTCCCTTCCCCTCATCGCTTTCCTCTCACCTCTTTCCCCTCGCCCTTTTCCCTTCCCGTCTCTCCCCCATTGCCCTCTCTCCCCCCTCTCTCTCCCATCCCCGCTCTCCTTCACCCTCTCCCTGTTCTCCTCTCCCTTCCCTCACCTTCTCTCTCCCCCCACGGCAGGAGAGACTTCTACAAGATCCTCGGGGTGTCCCGCGGCGCCTCCATCAAGGACATCAAGAAGGCCTATCGCAAACTGGCGCTGCAGCTCCATCCCGACAGGAACCCCGACGACCCCCGGGCGCAGGAGAAGTTCCAGGACCTGGGCGCTGCCTACGAGGTGAGGCCGGGAGCCGGGAATACCCTGCCCGGGCTGGGAAGGGTGGATGGGGCTCGTAGTAAAACAGGCTGGAGCTTGGCCATTGAGACTCGGGAGGATTCGTGCTGTGACATTCAGGGGATGGGAAGGGAGGTTTGTAGGGAATGTAGAGGCTCTTCCATAAGGTGCAGCTGGAATCCAGCCTTCCCCTGTTCCCATGTCAAATTCCATCTTCCCTCTGTTAATATATTGAATTCTATCCTCCGCCTTTTATATCACAGAATCCCAGGGTGGTTTAGGTTGGAAGGGACTTAAAGATGATCACATTCCATCCCCTTGCCGTGGGCAGGGACACCTTCCACATCAAATTCCCTTTGTTCCTTCTCATCAATTTCCATCCTCCCCCTATTACTACACCAAATTCCCTCCTGCCCCTGTTAATACATCCAATTCCAGACACTCTCCCAAATGAAAAACAAAGGGACAGAGGATACCAGGTTGCTTGGAGAGCTCCTCCTGCCACAGGACAATCCAAACCTCAGCTCTCTCAGCCAGGAGGAAGCCAAGGCACCAGCTTAAAGTTGTTTGGAATTTGTTAGCAGTTCCTCAAAGCACAAGTGGAGGTGCAGCAGCTCCAAGTGTGCGTAGGGCCTGGCTGGGATTGAGCTGAGCTGATGGGAAGTGAAAGGTGCTGGCCTTGGGCTTAGAGGATATGGAGTGAGAAAAGTAATTGTGGGTCACAGGAGGATTCCTGTTATTCCATGATGATGCTGTGGCATGCAAATGATGCCTCACACTAATAGCACAGGGCATTAAATAAATCAAGTCTAGATTATTGTCTTGCCCAGAGGTGTGAAGTCAAAGCTTTCCTTGGCTGTACGTAACACAGTGATGGAATGCAGGCTGTTTCTTCCATGTTTTCTGTCCTCCTTCTGTCCCTGTTGGACTCCACCTGCTCCTGCTCTCCCCTGTGCAGCAGAGAGACCCTGAGGTGCTGAAAAATTCCATTAGCAAAAATTCCTAGCAGTGACTTGCTCTTTGCAGGGGAGGTTGGGGTCCTTTGGGAAGAGTCCAGCTGCAGGGGAAAGGGTTTGTAGCCTGGCTCCTGCTTCCATCCCTGGTGCTCCTCAGATGTGCAAATATTCCTCAAATGAGGAAGTGAGAGAACCAACTGGAGTTTATTTCTCTGTGTGGAGAAAGAAAACTGTTCACTTTAGTTTTGTCTCATAGCTGGAACCCGTTTTTAGTTCCAACTTAAGTGAAGTGGCTTAATTATCACAGGGAAAACGAACATAAAGAAGTGTTTTTGTGGATAAAAGTAATTCCCTGTCATTTGCAGCAGCTCAGGATTGATGCATGTGGAGCTGTGAGCTTGCTGCAGCTTCTGTGAGCTGGGATCTTGTTGGCACTTCATGTTGGGAAAGGATTTCTCTGCCTCTTCCTCGAGTTCCAGTTGATATAAATCTTTGCCAGCAGCTGAGATTATTCTTTCTATTTAAAAGCTGGGTGAAAAAATGGCTGTAAAATCAAATCAGAAATCCAGTATTGATGGGTGTGGGGTTTGGAGGAAGCTTTTGATGCCCTCCCTGCAAGGTCTTTATCTGTGTTTAGCCAGGACAGCTTGGGAATCCTTCTGCTGAATTAGCTGTGGGTACAGTGAGTTGATTTTGGTTGTTTTGGGCAAAATGGAGCCGGAATTGGGTGTCCCTTGTAACCTAAACCAGAATTTTCTTCACCATAAAGCCTCTGTTAACAGCACTGCTGCTCAGGCTCTGGGTAGCTGATTATGGCAAAGCTTTCCCAAAAAATTGAGGGGAAAGTAGGTTAATGAACCTGCTCAGTCTCTTCATTTCCACGGGCTCGGTGCTTGCAGCCCGGGGCGGCATGGTCTGAATTCAGCTGTTTCAATTAGGAAGGAGATTGATCCCAGGGGAGGGAGTGAGACTCTTCTACAGAGTCATGAGTCTCAGGATGGATTTGGGAGGAGTTTCCATGGGAATCTCAGGTGCAAAGGCAGAGCTGAACCCTTACCTACTGGGTGAAAGTAGTGAAGTCAGTGCTGATTTTTTCCCTGTTGCTGGCATTTATCAGTGGTTATAATTCCACAGAATCTCAGGATGGGACCTTAAAGCTCATCCAGTCCCCCCCCCTGCCACGGGCAGGGACATCTTCCACTATCACAGGGTGCTCCAAGCCCTGTCCAACCTGGCCTTGGGCACTTCCAGGCGTCCAGGGGCAATCACAGCTTCTCCAAGCACCCCAAATTCAGGCTGGTTTTCATCTTTTAGCTGCTTCTCCACCTGTTGAGTCACTTCTCCACCTGTTCCCACTCCTGTCCAGCCTTCTGAAAGCCAACCTGGCAACTCTGGCCTTTCCAAATATGATCAATGGGAGAAGAAGGGCAAGGAAGACTAAAAGTGACCAGAGACTTCTGGACCTCTGAGGCAGGAAAGAGCAAAGATCAAAACTCAGGAAATAAAATTGATGCTTTGCAGTCTTAAAAGTCTTGGCTGAGACACGGGGGTGGTAGTATGTGATAATTTGTTTCAGCATGTCCTGCTTTTTAGGATTTGGGTTATTCCTTCTGTTTCTTTTTTAATATTTAGGATAATAATGTAAATTCAACGTTTACATTTTCTGTGTTGCTCCTGCCTTTTTAATGAACGAAATTATTATGGGCTTCACTTTTCTAGACAGCACAACAAGCAGGGCTCCTGTGGTGTCCCCAGTGAACACTGCTGGGGCCTTCAGAGCCTTGTCCAGCACCTCCCCTCAGCTGCAGGTGAAAGCCTTTCCTACATCCCTGCCTTCTCCAGGTGCTGTCGGACGAGGAGAAGAGGAAGCAGTACGATGCCTACGGAGAGGAGGGCCTGAAGGATGGGCACCAGAGCTCCCACGGAGACATCTTCTCCCAGTAAGGAGGTTTAACCCCTCTGGGCTGTCCTACAGCTGCTGCTCTGGTTCTGTGGTGCTCAAGCACCCTGTTGACGGGGTTTTACGTGGCCCAGGGTCGCTGATGTGCGAGTTGAGAATTTGAAGGAATACATTTCCAGTGGGTATCCCACATGGAATTTCCAGTTTTGGTGTGCAGCACTCCTTGCTGCGAGCAGGAACCAGTGGAGACTTCCCACGTGGGCTCTGTGGGTGATTTTTCAGGTGCAGCACCTGCTTCAAACATGTGGAAGCTTTCTCAGGTTAGCTGTGTGTGATTGGGGTTTAACCTGTTGTCACACATCGCTTTGGGGATGCTTTTCCTTCTGCAGAGCAATGCTGTGGTTACCTGCACAGCACCTGTAGAATTTGGAGCATTAAAAACCAAAGGCGCTTGCACATTGCTTGGACAGAACCTGATTTTCTACCCCTTTGGATAAATTTCCTGAAATAATTCCAGAAGTTGCTCAGCTCCTGTAATCCTGGGTGAGGACTCGCACTGCTGCTCTGCTCTGTTATGAGGGACAATATGCAGGATTCCTAGGGTGTTTTCCTCATCCTTGTTCTTCTCAAACTACTGAAAACCAACTTGCTAGCAGTGACTTGCAGTGCTACTCAGAGTTTACACCTCGTGGTGGTGGCAGCTGAGCAGCACTGCCATGTGGAGAGGTCAGATTTCAAGTGTTCAGCTTCAAATCTCATTTTCTTTAGTGCAGAAAACTCTTCCAAAGTGGCTGCTTTGTTTGAAGGCTTTAGTTGTGCTCTGCAGGAGCAAAAAGAGGTTCCTGGATTTACTCTGGAGCTTTAGGACTATGAGAAGGCTGTTCTTTAGTGGAGTAGAAGCATTTGCCCAGAATTCCTTCCTGACCTAATCAATGTGCTTAACTCCAGCTTCTTTGGGGACTTTGGCTTCATGTTTGGAGGAAACCCTCGCCAGCAAGACAGGAATATTCCCCGAGGCAGTGACATCATCGTGGACCTGGAGGTCACCCTGGAGGAGGTGTATTCAGGAAACTTTGTAGAAGTAAGTTCACTTGTCTCAGTGTTTCCAGGTGTTCCCAAGTTTGAGGTACCTGACCAGAGCTCAGAATATCTTCTCCCAAAAACCAGAGCTGAAATAGATGCTCCTTTTCTGTGTCTGGCAGTTGGATGATGTTGTTGTGCTGTTTCCTGTAGTTTACTGAAGAAACCACACATTTATTCACCTTTTGCATCTGGCAGAAGTGTCTCCATAAAGTGTGATAACACTGGTTTATTGGCTGTCAGTCACCAGCTCAGCTTGATTCATGCAGCAGCCCAGTTGGAAGAGGTGGAAATTGTCCCTCTGTAGAATTTGGGGATATTTGAGGGGCTGTTCATAAGCTTCAAATTCACTTTGCAGTTCTTGCAAAACCACACTGAGGATTTTTCAGTCTCCTTCTGTGGCCAAACGTGTCACTGCAGGTTTCCAGATGATATAACTGAGAAGACTATGTGGAAAATTATTATCTTCTTTTAATCAAGCTCCATCTCTGGTGCTGACAATCCCTCCTGTCTGCACATCGGCTTTCCACTGATTGATTTTGTGTTGTGGCTGTTGGGGGAACTCCAGATAATTTCCCCGTTGTGTGGGACAAGGAAGTGTCATGACCAAAGCGTGGGGTGCTCCATCCTAGTGTTACCTTTCCTGTGTGGAAAAGTGTGGAAATGGCAAATAGTGGTGTCAGAGAGAGCTTTTCTGGTGTTTAAGGTGTGATCACAAGGTGAAAACTTGTTGGTGTTTTGCTGAGGCCCCATTTGGAGCTACTGCGGCAGCACCACACAACAACGTGTGCATGGGGCTGGAATTAGATGATCCTGAAGGTCCCTTCCAACCCAAACCATTCTCTGCTCAGAGAAATCCAGACCCTTGTGGCGACCCAGGAAGGCTGGCATCAACTTCTTCCTCTTCCCTGCAGGTTGTCAGGAACAAGCCAGTGGCAAGACAGGCACCTGGCAAACGGAAATGCAACTGCAGGCAGGAGATGAGAACCACCCAGCTGGGGCCTGGACGCTTCCAGATGACTCAGGAAGTTGTTTGTGATGAATGTCCCAACGTCAAGTGAGTTTGGTGCTCTTTTCCTGCTCCACAGAGCCATAAATCCTGTGATTTTATGCAGTAATATCGGGATGTTTATTCTGAAACGTACCGCTAGGTGGGGGAACGCGCCTGTATTCCCAGGAAGAACTGAGGACTTCGGGAAGGCTTAACACCGGCTTCTCATTTCCAGGGAGCCTCTCTTTATTGCTCCAGCAGACACGGCCAGCTCTGTTGGGTGTAGAGCTTCCCAGTTTCCTCTTCCAGCCTTTTATTCCTTGCGCAGTCACAGTGCAGTGGAAGTTCCCCAGCAAAATGTGAACGGGAAGCACACAGCTGGGAGCAACTGGATGTGGAATGCCATGCTGCAGTCACACACCCTGATGCTGACTGTGCATTTGGGAGCTTTTAACTTCACCTCCTCTACTCCCTGAGTCTCAGCTCACCCAAAAGGCAGCTCTGACCTTCTGGGTTTAGATGTGAGCAAGGAGGGCTTGTGGGGGTATTCTCCTCACCCCAGTAACACAAATTAAAAGTTGAGGTGAAGTATGAAGTAAATAAATAAAGTTGAAAACCGAGTGCTGGGTTGCTCTTCCCCTTTGCAGGCTGGTGAACGAGGAGCGGACGCTGGAGGTGGAGATAGAGCCAGGGGTGAGGGATGGCATGGAGTATCCCTTCATTGGGGAAGGTGAGTGTGTGCTCAGTGTGAGCTGCTCCTCTTCCATGGCTCTCTGGCACTGGCAGTGCCCAAGCCCCCCTTGTGCTGTGTCCTCTGCACGTGCTGAAATCCAGGAGCGTGTTCCTAAGTCTGGATAACACAGTTGCACTCCCTTAGCTGGGAGTGGGGGCGTGCACAAAACCAGCTTTAAATCTGATGTTTCGCATAACACTTGAGCAGGAGCATTTGTTCCAGGCTTCAGCATGTGAAGGGATCCCCTCTGCCCAAGGAGATGAAGCCCTTCAGTGACTCAAGGACATCATTAACATGCAGACAGCTCTTCCAGAAGAGCAGAGGTGTGACCTTGCTGAGGCAACCCCTTAGAAAGTCCTAAGCTCTTTAGGATATGTTGAAGCAGAATTTCGGTCATCCAAAGATCAATTAGTTGCTTTTTTTTCCCTTTGACTTGTGAGCTGCAAGTCTGTCACATCCTGCTTGTGTCTCCACTTGTTCCTGACTGTTTCCTTTAAACAAAGCTTTGCTTTCTCCCCCACAGGTGAGCCCCACGTGGATGGGGAGCCAGGAGATTTGCGCTTCCGAATAAAAGTTCTTAAGTAAGTCTCTGGCCTAGTTAGGCTCTTGCTTGGCTAGGTGAAGCTTGCCCTTCAGCAGGGCAGATGCAGGCCTGGCACACTCAGGGCTATGCAGGATGCTCAACCCTCATGGTGCTGGAGGAGCTGGATTTGATGCTGTTAAAAGTGGAATTATCAAAGTATCTTAATTTTTTTTTGGCTTGAATTCACCATGTGTGATTCAGACGAAATATCTCCTTTTTCCTAGCACACAATCTCCCTATTGTAAGGAAATGCACTGCTAAAAAAATTGCTGTGTGAGTCAGGGCTTCTTGCCACACCTCACCACTCAGTGCCCTAGAAATAGAAAAGGCACTTATCAGTGCATATCTTACACAGGAAAATGAGGCTAAATTGGATTCATTCCTCACTTCCCTTCTATTTATGATTTCTCCAAACTCCCAAATAGAAGGAAAGAAGCTCGAGGACCTGCTTCCCCTCTGGGGAAGGAGGAAAGTTCAATGGCTCTTATTTCCACAGGCACCCAGTGTTTGAAAGGAGAGGAGATGACTTGTACACAAACGTGACAATCTCGCTGGTCGAGGCACTGACAGGCTTTGAGATGGATATTGCCCACCTGGATGGGCACAAGGTGAGGCCCAGGGTGTTGTGTGTATCCCAAATTCACCTGCAGCTCTGTGCTGAGGCTTGGCTTGCTCGGGGTCTGGTTATCTACAGAATTCCCTCTGCTAGAGCATTCCAGGCCAATTCCCAAGGGGCCAAAATGGGCTCTCTGTGAGGGGTGCACAGTGTGTGTCTCACTTCCAGGCTGTCCCAGCAGTGGGTGCTGGTAGTTCTGGCACGTGTCCAGTAAAACTGCCTGGAGCCATTGCCTATCACTGGTTTTGGCAAGGAATCAATGCCAGTTGGAGCTTCCCAGTGGGTTGGAAGGAGTGTTGGGGTGCACACACAGAACATGGACTGTCCGGGGAGGTGGTGGAATCCCTGTCCCTGGAGGTGTCCAAGGAACATCTGGACGTGGCCCTCAGTGCTCTGTTCTGGTTGGCAAGGTGGGGATCAGTCATGGCTTGGACTCAATGCTCTTGGAAATCTTTCCCAACCCCAACGATGCTGGCATCCTGATCCTGTAACACTAACAATGTTCTCAAATTCCTTTTCTGCCCAGGTTCACATTGCCCGGGATAAAACCACAAAACCCGGTGCCAAACTGTGGAAGAAGGGAGAAGGCCTTCCAAACTTTGATAACAACAACATCAAAGGCTCCCTAATAATCACCTTCGACGTGGACTTCCCCAAGGAGCAGCTGACGCCCGAGCAGCGGGAAGGTGCGTGTCCAGAGCCCCCCTGAACCTGGCACAGCTCATCCAGGGGCTGCAGCAGTCAGGAGGGGCTGTGCAGCCCCTGTGCCCCTTGTCCAACATAACACAGTTGGCTGGTGGCCTGTGATTAACTCCCACTTCCCTTGGAAGCAAGGAAGCTTTGGCTGCTGAGGTTGGGATGTGCTGCTGCTGGAATGTAGCTCTTGGCAAGTTTGCAGGTGCTTTGTTTTGGAGCTGCCCATCTGTCTGACCCCACAGCCTTGCTGGGCTTAGCCTCTGCCTGCTTTGCCTCAGCTGGAATGGAATCACAAAAGGTTTTCCAGCCCCTGCTGCTACTTTCTTGGAGGCAAGACTGGTGGAAATCCCTCTGCTGCCAAGGGTGAGGAATGTCACGCTGCATCAGGAGAAGGGTTGTTCCTCCCCACAGCTCCTTCCACCCTCTAGGAGAGATCTGCTCGTCTTCAGTGCTCAGATGGAAACCTGATGAACCATGTAGGAATCCTGAAATGGCCAGGAGGGTAAATCCTGTGCTCCTAGCTCGGAATTCCTTGCTCCAGCAGCCTCTGCTGTGCCTCACAGCAGCTCCAGCTGCTCTGCCTCAGAGTAGGAATCAAGGGCCTCATCCTCTGCCACGGGACAAAGATATTCCTGGCATGTACCAGTGCAGCTCTTCAGGAAATCCCCATCCCCAGAGCTTCTTCTAGGCCTTCTTCTGAATCCCAAATTCACTTCTTCTAGTGGATTTCCTGGACTCCTCAAGTTTGTAGTTGGAAGCCAAGCCCTGAGTGGGTTTTATTCCACTCTTGGCACTTGCTTCTGCCTTGGCTACACTGTGCCAGCTGCCTTGTGCAGTCCAGTTGGTGGCTGCAGCTCCAGATGTCCTGTGGCTCTTCCTGCAGCTGTTTGGGCTGGGAGCTCTGTTCCTCTGAGCTGGTTTGTGGTTTTATCTCTGGGCTTTCCCTCTTGTTCCACGAGTGTTGTGCAGGGCACAATGACCACGTCACTGTGAACTCTCAGTCCAGGCTCTGCTGCCCTTCCAGAAGCTCCATCAGGCAGCAGCAGCTCTGAAACAGATGTGAGGTTATTCCAGCTGTTGCTCTTGGCAGTTTAGAGGACACTGGGCAAGGAGCAATGGTAGAAGCCTCCATGTTTTTGACAGAACTGCTCACACACCTCTTCGGATATCCGGGAACAGAGAGATGATGGCACTGGCATGAATGTGTTCAGGCACAGGGCCTTGGGTGTTCCTCTCCCTCCTAAAGCAATTCCACATTTCCCAGGGGAAGGTGACTGGGTGGGCAGTCAGATGCCTTTCTGTGTGCTGGGTGTCTCCAAACATCCGTGATTTCAGGAGTTTTATGAGGGAATAGGTCTATCCCTGTGTGAGGCAGCAGTTCAGTGTACACATTCAGTGGAAAACTGTAGGCTTCAGAATTCAAAACATCCCTTCTTATTGTTGGCAGTGGCCCTCATCTCTTATCTCCTGACCACATGTCCAGCTCCTGGGGCTGTCAGAAGATATTCTGGCTCTGGGAGCACCACCCTGAGCTTTGGAGTCACAGAAATAATATCCCTTCTTTCCTGCAGTGGGAATTGATCGCTGCTGATCAGAGCTGCCTCTCCCTCTGGGCTGTAACCTGTCACTTCTTGTTGGTAGCAGCAACATTTCAAAGGAAAAATTGACTTCAGGCTCCGGTAAAAGGTGCCTGAAGTGCAGTAGCAGCAATTGTTAGGATTCCTGGTTGGAATTGCTGATTAAACCTCGGATATGTGTTGAAATATCCTGTGCACTACCGAGGGCGTCCTTCAGGCAGCTGCCAGAGGTGTGGGAGCTGCCAGGAAATGAGGTGTGGGGTGGTGCTAATCCCACTTTCTCCAGGGCTCCTGGAGCACACCTTTCTCCAGCTACAGCCTTCCTTTCTAAGAACCACACATCCAGGAGCCACATCCTCTCACCCACCAGCTGGGAAGTGACTTGGAGCCTCCTCTGGATGTGGGAGAGGAAGTGAATTTGCCTTGGAGAATGACCTGTTCCCAATAATGAGCAGCTCCTGGACAGGGGTTCACTTTGTCCTGGTGTTCCTGAAAAGAGTTCAGGGATCTCTGGCCATCAGGCAAGGGGCATGAGAAGTTCTTGCCTGGCAGAGAGACGTCCTGCTTCCAGTTAATACTTCCAGGATGATTTTCCAGTATTTTAACTGGTTATTTTTAACCTTATGCATCCCATCACTGGTTTTCAAGGACAGTAGAATGTGTAGCCAGAAAGGTTTAAGGACAGACAAGCAGGACAAGGGTTCCAGGGAGACAAACTAGTTTTTAGCAGGATTTCCTGAAGGATTTGCATGCCTGAAAGGTTGGAATTTTCTTCTGTACAAGTGAATTGGTTGGTTTCATTACTGGTAGTCGATCTAAACCTCCCCTGGAGCAACTTGAGGCCATTTCCTCTCATCCTATCCCTTGTTCCCCTGAGCAGAGCCCGACCCCCACCTGGCTGCCCCCTCCTGTCAGGGAGTTGTGCAGAGCCACAAGGTCCCCCCCGAGCCTCCTTTTCTCCAGGCTGAGCCCTTTTCCCAGCTCCCTCAGCTGCTCCTGGTGCTCCAGCCCCTTCCCAGCTCCAAAAAGTTCCCTGGCCATGCTCCAGCCTCTCAATGTCCTCCTTTTACTGAAGGTTATTTGAAAGTTACCCACAGTGCTGGGAGTTTCCCTCTGGTTTGGGACCTGTTTTGGGCTCAGTGGTTTCTGAGGCTGCTCTGAGCTGTGCCCTGAGGGGTCCCAGGGCAGTGAGTGACCAGGCTGAGTTCATCAGAGGGGACTCCCTCTCTAATCTCTGGAAAAACAATGACACATCCATCCTTGCCACTCTGCTTCCTCTGCTCCGTGCAGACTTGCCCTTTAAGCAGCAGTGGAGCCCTGCCAGCCCTGCCCTGTGGTGCCGACCCCAGGAGATGAGCTATTATGGATTTAAGGGCTGACTCACTCTTTTAGCCTGTTTGGTAAGAGCTTGACACCGACAGATCCTTGAACTACCAGTTCCTTGGAATGCTTAGCATATGGGATTTCAGGAATGGGGAAGAAGGGTTGGAAAAGTCATCCCGACATCTTTGCTGTGCTCTGCTTGTGACACTCTCCCTTCCCTTGCAGGTCTCAAGCAGCTGTTGAAGCAAGGATCAGTGCAGAAGGTCTACAACGGATTGCAGGGCTATTGACGTGTGGAAAAATTGGACTTCCCTGGAAATGCAAAGTCAGATTTGTTCACGGTCTTTTCTCCTGCCCACTGTAGAAGGGGGAAGAGGGAGGGGGGCGATGGTTGAGGTTTAGCTCATTTTTGGTTTGTAAATTATGGAAGTGCTCAGAGTTTGGGGAAATACTTTTTCAGGACATAACTGGTGCTGCCTATCATGTTCCACGTCCTGGAACAACAGAGATTCCTTGAGCAGGAAAACATAGGTGGGGAAAAGGAATTTTAAATTCCACACAGATTGGAATTTCTGGTTTTTAAATATATTTTGATGTGACTTTTCTTGGCCATCTCAACCTATTTTCCTAGCTGCTCGTGCTTTTTACGTCCTTCGTGTAAATTTCTTCCAAATTCCTGTTGGTTTGGGGTGATATTTTTAATCCCAGCCCTTCCTTCCCCTCTGAGTTCAGAGTCTGGTTTTGGGGCAGGAATATTGGTGCTCTTAGGAGTGCACTGGGCTGTGTTAGGCCCCACAATTGGTTGGGAAAAGAGTTTCTCAAGGCCTCTGTGGGTTCTCTTAACTCCCAAGTCCCAAAAGTCAATGCTTGGTTTGAAATTTGAAGTTGCACCAGCTTAGCAAAGACTCCTTGGTCGTGGTGGAATTTGGGAATGGCTCCTCATGGCCTTGGTTGTCCCTCGTTGCCCCCACCTGGAACCAGTCTGGAAAAGCTCCCTCCCCTCCTGCGCTCTGTCCTCCGTGAGGACGGGTGAGGCTGATGGGAATAAAGTGTTTGTTGGAGTTGGAATGGCAAAACCTCCCTGGTGATGTGTTATTGGACAGACCAGGGCTTCCCTGTGCCAGGCAGCAACAGAAATCATGGAATCAGTAAGGTTGGAAAAGCCCTCTGAGGTTGAGCCCAACCATTCCCCCAGCACTGCCAAGGCCACCACTGCCCCACATCCCCAAGTGTCACATCCACAGGTCTGTTAAACCCCTCCAGAAATGGGGACTCCACCACTGCCCTGGGCAGCTGTGCCAGGGCTGGACAGCCCTTTTAGGGAAGGAATTTTCTGTCAGATCCAATCTAAACCTGCCCTGGAGCAGCTTGAGGCCATTTCCTCTCGTCCTGTCACTTGTTCTCTGCAAGAAGAGCCCAACCCCACCTGGCTCCACGCTCCTTCCAGTTCCTTCAGGGATCTTGGGGGCTGGAAAGTGGGATCCTTCCAGCTTCTCCCTACCCCATTCCCTGTTTGGGAAGTGGATGGGCTCTGGTTTGCCTACAGGGAAGTGTTTGCTGGGGAGCAGCAGATGCAGCCTCAGGGTGGTTTTGTTTTCAGTTTGTTCCCTGTTTTCCTTCCTTGGGAGCTGGAAGCAGCTCGAGGTGGGCACAGCCCCTGTGTCTGTGCTGCCCTCGGTCCAGCAAGTCCCACCCACCCCTGCAGCTCCAGTGGGAGTGACGCAGGGGAAGCAGCAGCCCCGGGAAGATTTCCTGTTGGATCCTGTGTACATTTGCCTTGGCAGAGCACAGCGGGGGCTTGGGGAGCAGCTGAGACAAACCCACAATGCCAAAGCCTTGCTCTCTGCTTCTCCTCAGGATCCATAAGGATAACATGGTAATCCCAGCTGAGGCTGCTCCCCCTGCCCACGATGCCCAGTCTTTCCCAGGTGCTGCAGGCAGCTCTGCCTCTGCTCCCCCGTAGTTGAAGTTTCTAGGAAACCTCAGCTTCCAAAGAATTTCCTTCCCATATCCCTGTGCATGGGGCTGTTTCCTCTTACTCCAGCCCCTTGCAGCCCTGCTCACCTGTAGCAATAAACCCAAAAAGCCAGGATTTCACCCCTAAGTTCCTAGTTCTCCCCCAGGGGAAGGTGTAACCTCTCCTACCTGCACCCCCAGCAGCAGCCAGCAGGTTTATTTTGGGCCTGAGTCCTTGTTCCCACTGTTGCTTTTCCTTTCCCTGCTAATTCCTTTCCTTCCTGTGGTTTGTTTTTATTGCATTGTGGGGCCGGACTCTTCGGAGAACACAACAATGGCTGCAGAGCCCTGGCTTGCACAGCAGCAAGGAGAAAAACAGGAAAAAAGCCCCAAATTCCAACCAAGCATCCCTGCTTCCTTCCACCCTTTCCCCCCCTGCTGTGGGGTGTGTTTGGAGCCAGCATCCAATGCCTTTCCCACCTCCAGACAAAGCTTCCAGGGCTTCCATGTTTTTGCCCAGCAGCAACAGCAGTGCTTGTTCAAACATTCCCCCTGGTTTTGCTTCTGGCCCACTCACACTGTACTTTTTCTGGGATCATGGGGAAATATTTGTCCCCCAAGAGAGGGGGGTGCAGAGGGTGCTCGGTGTCCGTGGCATCCTCTGTCCCCTTCTCTGCTGACACAGAGCTGGTGGGAGCCAGTCATGGCACACATGGACTCCTTTATCCATAGAAATGCTTCCCACGAGGTTTAGGTGTTCACATCTTGGTCTGGCACCAAACAAGGATCCTGAGCATGAACCTCCAGGCTGGGAATTCTGTAATGCACAGCTTGAATTTCCAGTCGGTCCTAAGCAGCACCATTCCCAAACTGGAACAAAGAAACCCAAATTTCTTGCGCCTCTTTTAACCTAAATCCTTGGAATGGTGAGGATTGTGAGATTTTCAGATTTCAAATTGTTCAGATTTTGAGGCATGTTGTTCAGTTCTTCTAGGAAAACACTTGTCCTTGGAATGCACTTCCAGATGTCTGTGCTGCTTTGGGAAGGCCTGGCTGAAACGGGGTCCTGGTTTATTCCTGAAGGGAATGGTTTTCAGCACCTGCAGGAGCTGCATGTGTTCCTTCAGGGCCTCAGCACAGGCTGGCTTTTAGATGTCATCACCTCCACCAGCGCTGTGTTCCCACCCTTTGGCTGGATCCCTCCCATCCCAGGGGAGGGGAAGGAGCAGATGGGATGAGGATTCCATAGCAGGTTGATGATGGGAGGGAGTACAGGGCTCAGATCCACATTTCCATCGTGCCCTGCAGCCTTGTCCATGTCTTCTGTCCCTCCACAGCCTGGGCTGGCTGCGCCCAGAGCCACATTCCCCATCCCAGATTGGAGGGTGACGTTTTGGGGCTGCTCCGAGGAGTTTCAGCCCTTGGTATGGGGGTCCTGGGAGGAGGGCTTTGCTCCCAATGGCTTCTGTCACACCAAAGGCTGCTCCCAGCTCTGGGAAGTGGGTGGAAGTGTTCCCAAAGAGCCATTTTTTCCAGGGAAACTTCTCTGCAAGTGCAGTGCAAGCAAGTGTGGGTTTTTCCAAAGAAAAATCTTGTTCTTTCATGTCCTTATCTCTCTTGGAACCTTTCTGCCCCAGGGCTGAGCAGTGGAGGAAGGAGGGAGAAGGGGCTGGTGCCAGGAGAAGGCTGCTCTGAGCACACGTGGGTTTGGAGTGGGAGCCTCCAGCTGGGAAGAGAAGGTGAAGGGATGATTCCACTCTGGAATCCTTCCTGTGATTCCCAGCCAGCAGCCCCCATCCCTGCTCGCCTGCACTGCAGGAGCTCCGGAGAGGGCAGCCCTCTGGGGCAGGGCAGAGGTGTGGGATGGGTGGTACCTGCTGCCTTCATCCTGCCTGCCCCGTATCCCTGCTCCTGGCTGCAGCCAGCTGTCTCCTGTTTCCTGCAGCTGACCTGGAAGCTGAGTGGGAAGGGAAGAGGGCAGCGCTGGGCACCGGCCGCCCTGCGAGGAGGGACTGGCCAGCACAGCCCTTCCCTGTGCTGGGAGGCTTTTCCAGGGAGCTGCTCGCTTCCATGCAGGAGCAGGAGGCTGCTAGGAAGCAGATCCCAGCCTCCATCCCCAAAAAAAAGGGGATTCCCTCACCCCAGTGCAGCCCCTGGCGTTAACAAGGGTGTCCCAAAGGCAGGAATTAAAACATCTGGGGCTGTGACCTCTGGGAATTTGGAAGGACAGGGTTTGTTTAGTCCTGAAAAGCCACAATGACACCAGTGCAGGCTCCGAGTGCGTAAGAGGTGTTTACAGGGACAATCCCGCTTCCTTCCAGATGGATCCCATCAGCCCCACTTTTTTTCCCCCTCACACCCCAGCAGGCACCAGAGCCCATCACTGGTTTTGGGCAGCTCCTGGAGCCATCCAGCCCTTTGTCCTGGGGCACGGCAGCTCCCAAAGGACACGGATGGAGATGATATCCAAAAGGGAACGGGGTGACCTGCCCACCTCATCCAAGTTCCCCATGGCATGGGGGCGAAGGGAAGAGCTGGTTCCTGGCACATGGGCATCGCCTCACTGGAACAAGGATCGAGGCTTGGGCCTCTGATCTCAGCCCTTATCCAAGACAGCGATAGGGGAATGGGCTGAGGGAAACCATGAGTGGAGAACAAAGCCCTGCCCAGCACTCCCTGCGGATAACCGGGCTGGGTCACTCTGGGAGCTGGTTGAAGCTGCCAGAGGTTTCCATGTGGGTTTGTTCACCCTCCTGCAGAACCCAAAAATCCTCCAAGGAGAAAATGAAAACCACCCCTCGCTGATGGGATACGTGTGGTGCCTGTCCCGAGCTGTGATCCAGGGCGGAAGAGCGGCCAAACCTGGGAGAGGATGAGCCACGTGTGTGGCTGCTGGGAAGCTGCTCCGTGTCGGAGCGGTGCTGGAACAGGAGCCCAGCTCCCAGTTCTGGGGCAGTCCAGCCACATGTCCCCACCTGCCACACCCAGCCAGGCCTCGGTGGCCCCGCCATGAGGCACCTGAGGGTTTTGGGCTGAGGAAGAGAAATGTTGGGGCAACAAATTGTGGTGTTTGGGATGAGGAAGAGAAATTTTGGGGCTACGATGTGCTGGAGGTGGATGCTGCCACCATAACCCCTCTGCTGTTGGCCACCACGTCCAGGTCGGAGTTGGTTGCCGCCAGGGATGGCGGTGCCAGGTTTGGGGGTGTTGCCCATGGACACCAATGGAGATGAGGCTGTTCCTCGGGGTCCTGCACTTCTGGGGGATCCCCCCTGCCCCAACCCCTCGTGGAAACTCGAGAGCAGCAGCAGAGTCAGCTCCATTCTGGAGCGTTCTCCAGACACACATGGGGGGCTTGAGGGCAGGAAAAAGGCTTTTCCAGAGCTGCTTGAGGTGGAGAAGCTCAGCCTTGCTCCTCTGTCCAAAAGATGACACATTTCTGCAGCAGAAAGCAAAACAAGCTCTGCTGTTCCAGGCCTCCCCCCAGTGTCTCCCTCCTGGCTCTGTCCTGGGTGCCATCCCCGCTCCATCGCAGCCGTGGGGATCCCACAGCATCCACGCTCAGCCATCCCAGCCAGAGCAAGGAGCTGCACCCCAGGGAAGGGGGACTGCGAATGGGAATCACTCCGGGCCTTGGGGACCACAGTGCAACATCTGCAGGTAGCAGAGATGCCCCAAGTCCGAAAGCCAAAGCAGAGCCGGGAATGCAGCGGTTTCTCCCGGCTGGAAGGGACTGAATCCCTTTGTGGGGAGCAAATGCAGCACGTGTGACCTTGGGCAGTGCCCTGGTGTCCCTGGGTGCCGGCAGCAGGGACACGGAGCGCTCGGCCCACGGCACAGCTCCTGCCAAGGGCGCTGCTCCGAGGGCCGAGCGATGACGTTCCCGTGCCTCATCCGCGTTGTTTTGGAGTCTCCGGCCTCTCGGAGCCTGCCAAGGGTGGGGAGCGCCCCGGCCCCTGCCCCAGGAGCCCAGGGGAGGCGGGGGCTGCTCCGGGGGGTGGCTGGGGGCCAGGGTGATGAGATGTGGGCTTTGGAGACCTCCTCCTCCATCCCTGCGTGAGGACAACCCCTAAGGTCATCTTCCCATCCCTTCTGTCCCTCATCCCTTTTCCCATCTTCCCTCATCCCCCCCTGTCTTGCTTGCAGGGTGTTTAGAAAGGAAAGAGCTGGAAGCTAATCCAGGAAAGCCTCTCTCCTGTGCTGTCCCCAGCCAGCTCCTGGCTCATCCCCAGCCCTTCCTGCCGCCACAGCAGTGGAGATGAGCAGGAGAGCTCAAAATCCCCTTCTGGGTGAAAGGGGAATATGGCCAAGAGTTTCTTATAGATACAATCAAAGTTTAAACAGTCAAAGAGTTTTTAGCTCAGATTTGGACTGTGGAAAACTGTCCCCTCACAGCTGTGTGTGCTTGACCTCGGCGTCTCACACTGAGTGAGGAAAACTGGGAAAATGACTTAACTGAGTCAAACCAAAGCTGGGAGAAGGTTGAAATGAGCTCAGGAGGTGTAAAACCCTCCTGCAAACACCACCAGCATCTTTCCAGAGGCCTGGAAAGCTTAGCACACACCCCAAGGTCTGACACAGGGGATGGCAACACTAACGAGCCCACCCAGCACCAGCAGCCATGGTCCAGGATGGATCCACAGCCCCACATCGGTGCTGCCGAGGGGAAGGAGAGCAGCCAGAGGTGTGGTGGGAGCTGATGGGTGGTTTTATTACATGAGGTGTGACATCCTCCCTCCATCCCCACTGGAACAGGGATAAATGAGGGTTTAACAGCATCCTTTTAACCATTCCATGGCTGTTTCTCCTGCTGCTTTTCCCCTACACACCCCTCCCCACCATTTTTCCATCCGTGCCCAGTGTTTTTGTGTGAAGTCTCAGTGCTCAGGACTGGGGGCTGCTGGAGGGGTCGGTGCAGCTGGGACAGGACTGGGAAGCCACCGGTGTCCTTGGGGAGCAAAGCCTGTGGCACTGGGGACGTGCATCCCTCGTGAGGGATGGCCTTGGTCCCTGCCTCCACGGGGGGACGATGGATCCATCCTCTGTCTCTGTGCAGGGATGATGGATCCAGCCCCTGCCTCCCCAGGGTGATGATGGATCCATGAAGAGTTGCTGGATCCTTGGGGAGATGATGGATCCATCCCCCGACTTCACGGCGAGATGACGGGTCCGTCCCCTCTGTCCATGGGGTGACACGGGCCAGCTGCCCACGCTAGCAGCTCCCTCCCGTGCACAGGAAGATGCCCAGGGCCATGCCCAGCAGGGCCAGGCTCCCCAGGATCAGCCCCAGCACCAGCGGAGCGCGCGATCGGCCGCTGACTTTTCCTGCAGGAGGCGAGAGGGACAGAGGTGACGACTGGGCCACGCCACCTTGTCCCTGTCCCCAGCCCTGGCCCCACCACGGACCTGTCCTGGCGCTCTGAGCCTGCAGGATGCTGACACAGGTGGTGTTGAGGAAATACTGCAGGTCCTGCGTGGTTATGGGGTATTTCATCAGCTGTGCCTGGGCGAAGGCGGCCACCGGGAGCTCGCCGGGCCAGCGCCGCTCCCAGGTGGCGTTGGGGACGTGGAAGCTGAGGAACGCCGTCCTGTTGAGGGTCACCTCGTAGAAGCTCTGGGCTGTGCCGTTGGGGAAGAGGCGGCAGCCGAGGTGGCAGCACAGGTGCTGGGTGACTGCGGGGACAGAGGGAGGGGACAGGGTCACCACGCTCCCACCCTCAGCGCCCCGTGGCCCTCACTGAGCACTGAGCTCGCACGGCCTCAGCCTCGTGCTGCCCAACCCAGCCACGGCTTTGCTTCCCCTCGGTTTGGTTGTGGCAGTGATTTTTCCAGCGGCCGGGATTATTTTCCCCCCCTTATCTCCGCACAGCACAGCTCCGGTTTTACAGACAGGGAGGCTTTGGGCACAGAGCTGCTCGTGGCTCTTGCGGATGGAGCACAGGGACACCGGCAGGGGCGGGGCGGGTCATGCCAGGGACCCCGCGGTGACACCGGGCTCCCCAAGGGTACAGGAATGTGAGGCTGGGGCAAAAACGCTTTGCGGGTAACCAGGGAAAGGAAAGGAAAGCACACCCCGGGCAGGAGCAGCAGAGGTGACAGAGTTAATGGAGCGGAGCAGGCAGGAGCATGAAGCCATCGCCAGCAGCGTCCCACAGCTCCCACAAGCTGCGGGGTGCAGGCAGGGAGCAGCCAGAAAGCGAGCAGAATGCAGGCAGGGTGCGAGTGGGATCCAGGTGGGATGCAGGCAGAGAGCAGGCAGGGAGCAGGCAGGGTTCCTTCACCTCCCCACCCCACAGGCTGCAGCCCCCAACCCTTTTCCTGAGGAGCAGCAACAGGTTGAGCATCATCCCTTTCCCAGGGCAAGAAATTCCCGGCTCCACAGAAGGGCTCCCTTTGCCCACAGAGTGGTTTTGCACATGGCCATGTCCCCATCCCTTCGCCCATCTATCCCTGGAGAGCCACCCCCGTGCCCTGGCAGCGCGGGAGAGGCTCCCCTTCCCCGGGGGCCCGCCCCTGTCCCCGGGTACCACTCACAGTTGGTGGGTCTCTCCTTGTTGAAGAGCTGCACCAGCTGCCTGAAGTTCTTCAGGTAGGTGATCACGTCCTTCTGCCGCCGGGCCCAGGCTTCCGGAGGCTCCAGCGGGAGCACCTGGGTGATGTTATGCTCGTCCAGGAGGTGGCTGAGCTGCCCGTTCAGGCTGGCGTTGCCCCGGAACATGGAACGGCCCCTGTAGACGCGGGTCAGCTGGAGCATGGTGAAGGCGAGCGGGGCTGCGAGAGACGCGGGACATCACCCGCCGCTCCGTGAGCCCCGTGAGCCCCGTGAGCCCCCACGCCAACCCCAGTGGCCCCGACCACCGCCGTGTCCCTGCCTCACCCGCCTGCTCCGCCCCGCAGCCCAGGGCCCCGCAGAGCAGCAGCAGCAGCAGCAGCAGCAGCAGCATCCTGGGGACGGGCACCGCGCTGGGGACGCGCTGGTGGCCCCACGGCTGGCCCGGCACGGACTTCAGCGTGGGCACCGCGCTGGGGACGCGCTGGTGGCTCCAGGCTGGCCCATGGGATGTTAAGCGGGCCCGGGGAGGTGGGGCTGTGGGAGGAGGAGAGCGGGACTCCGGCCAGGTCTCTCCCATTTCCTTAACCCGAGCCACCCGCACCCCTTCCCTGCCGGATATGCCGGGCCCCGCGGCGCCTGAGCATGCAGGATGAGGCTCCGAGCTCCCCCCGGCACAGATGGAATTGGGCGAGCAGCCAGCACCTGACTCAGTTTCCCCATCCCTTGGCTGGGCAGGGCCCTGTCCAACTCCCCTGGGGGATGTGGGAGACCAGGGGGACGCGGTGATGGGGACCATCCCCAGGGAATGGGGAGGATTGGAGGGAGCAGCCCGGCGCTGCACCCACCTGGTGTCGAGAGGGCACCCAGCAACAGGAGCCCCCTCCCTGGAAAGGGGTGACACTCTGGGTAGCTGAGCTGGGTAGTGGGGGTGAGAAATCCATGGCAGGGCTTCCTCCACAGGTTTGGTTTTTAATTACACCTAAAATAATTATAAATTTGAAATTGTAAAATGCGAAATTTCTAGTAAAAGCTCCAGCTCGTCTCATTGGCAGAGCATGGCACAGCCTGGGGTGGCACATAATGGCATCACACAGCCTGCTATGGCATGGAATACTGTCCTGGAATGGTTTGGGTGGGAAGGGACCTGAAAGCCCATCCAGCGCCACCCCTGCCATAGGTAGGAACACCTTCCACTAGCCCAGGCTGCTCCAAGCCCCGTCCAACCTGGCTTTGGACACTTCCAGGGATCCAGGGGCAGCCACAGCTTCTCTGGGCACTCTGTGCCAGGGCCTGCCCATCCTCACAGCCGAGAATTCCTTCCCAATATCCCATTTAACCCTGCCCTCTGGCACTTTGAAGCCATTCCCCCCTGTCCAGGCCCTTGAAAACAGTCTCTTCCCAGCTTCTTTGTCGGCTCCTTCAAGCACTGAAAGGCCACAGTGAGGTCACCCC